>JARGXW010000271.1:0-185177 GCA_029204085.1 Mycena sp. CBHHK59/15 | reverse complement strand
AATTTAGAACACACGTGTTCTGAGGTCAGCATACCCGTGCATCTGACTTCTCTACCTGTACCTGCACGAACGCATTTTTGCGGTCGAATTTGAATCTCACCGAAAGACTATGATGTAGATCACCGACAAGTTCAAGTTTCAAGTGTGTGATGTCGTATTCCGGTGATCCGCCGGGGCCCCCTTGGGGCCCCCTTGGTTGGCCGCGATTACGGGAGAACACATCTCTGTTGCATCTCTCAGTCGTAAAGCGCCTGCTACTGGATTCACACAATGACCGTCGCCGACATTGCTCGTGATCCCCATGCCATGTCGATGAACTTCCCTGGCTAAGTATGGAAAACTTCGCGACCCCGAGCACGACAGATTCAAGATTTTTGTCTCAAAATTAATGTTTCAGATGAATTACTTAAGCACAATAATGGATCAGCCCCACCGGTCCTGAAACGCGTTTCCTCTGCATTTGTTGACATGGTAGGTAGGTAGGATTACACGGCTGGTCCAATCATGAACACCGGTTCCAGGAATTTTTCCCGGTGTACACGCAGTAATTACACTTCGTCCCTGGGCTCTCCACATCACCTAGCCGAGCTCACGGGCGCTATCATTTGACACGCCGCGGTACAACTAGACGAACATGAAAAAGTGTTAGCACATCAACTCAAGACAACCTCAGAAGCAGTCAACCGAACCACGGGAACAGCGTAAAATATTTCCAGGACATCAAATGCGAACTTTGCGACGGGTGCAATAGTTGATCGAGGATGGATGATAGCTTTTAAGAACTCTGTGTTTGAGAGTTCAGCCATCCGCTGCTGTAAGTACGGCAGATCCGAGAAGAGCTTCCCCAGGAAGACGGTTCTTAATTCAACCACCAAGTCCGAGGACTTGCAGCTGATTAAGAGCGTGTTCGGGGGTTTCTACCTCTGATCTACAGAACCGACACAGTCGATCCGATCTGGGCACGGGCTGATACGCATGATCGACATAGCGCAAGATTTCCACGGCTAGCAGGTGAGTAGAAAGTAGCACGGAGGTTATAGCCTCACAATGTTTCTGAATTTTCACCATGGATAGTGCCGCATTACGGAAGTCACTTGGGCTGGTGCCTTGTCCTTGAACTTGCAATTGATCCTGATGTTGCTGCGTTCCATGTGGGCGCGTGGTTTAGCCTCGTCACCTACAAATGGCAAAAAAGTGTGGCAAGTCCCATTTCCGCCAGAACAGAGGAAAAACACAGACCCAGTCATCAGCTATGACTTCGCACTGACAGACCTCAAGTAGTGCACTCTGGCCAACCTTCTGAGTGGGAAAATGCCGCCTTCCTAAATATTTCTGACACCTTAGTACCTTGCAAACCTGCAATCCAGCATGTTGGCCCTTTCTCTCCTTGCTTCGAGTGGGGCCTAGAATTGATATTCTGCAGAGGGTCTCACAGTCATTAGGGGAAGTCAGAGCTGTCGATTCTGGATCAATTCTCGGATCGGTTCAGGCACTCGATTCGGGCCTCAAGAATCGACCAGAATCAATGTTCTGACTCTGGAGTTGGAACAGCGACAGAATCATCAATTCTGATGAAAACCTGGAGCTTTGGATCATCCCAGAATCGATGCGAGAATCGACATAGAATCGGCCCAGTCAATGTCGATTCGACTCTATGACAATTCTGCAAAATGAATCGAAGCAGCTGAATTGACTGCAAAATTGACTATGAATCAACTTGGAATCATTCACTCTGACTTCCCTATTGCACGCAATCAATCGAACTACATTCGCACGACTTCATTGATCATTTTCAACCGGGAAAAGTCCTGTTTAAATTTTTCAACTCGAGCAGCGTTATGTTAGAATTCCTGCCCATACAGAGGCAGGTCTATGCACGAGCAGAGCACAAATGCAAGTCAAGTGCTGATTTCGTACCGGGAAGGTTTGTGTTTGCCTTGCAATCAATATTTTGTGCATTCGCTCAATTCAACCCAGTGGCCGTCAGGTTTAGATGCTTGGGAATGAAAAGGTATGCGTGCAGCTGCTAACAAACCACAGCCACTGTCCAATCTCTCCTTACCAATATTTTTCCAACTACATGACGAAGTTGTCTTTGATACAGCAATCCAAATTATCAACGATGTGTCAGCCAAACAGTTATACTTAAGCATCCTCCCATGTAGATGAAATACTGAGAACCAGAGAAGCAAGGCCCAGAATACGTTAAGTCACACAATGGGCAGTGCACACAACTCGAGAAAGCACAGACATTCATAAAATATGTGAATGTATATGATTACGACGCGGTGGCACCCCTCCTCTCCCCGGATTTCGTCTATCGCGTCCTCCCGGGTCGTTGCATGGGACTCTACAGGCGGAGTTTATCAAGTTTTTGCAAGACTTGCCGGCAATGATAACCCAACTCAACGTCGGTTGATTTTCAACTTCGGGATGCTGCGGATGCTCACTCTACTGTTCTTTTCTAGTTTCAGCCGCTGCTGGATGTCATTTAAGGCCACGACATTGTTGTAATTCACGTATGTGTTTCCTCCGTACGCGAAATGATGATCGCAAAATTGAGAACCTGCCTGGATCTTGCAGCTGGTCGCAGACGGGAAACTGAGCAGTGGTGGAGAGTACAAGAACGAATACGTGTTCACGATCCGCTTCCGCGGGGAGGAGATCTGCGAGGTGAAGGAGTTCATGGATTCCAAATATCTCAGTGGGATATTCGGGGAGCAGAAGTAGATAGCCCATCATCAGTCGTGTTTGAAGGAGCAAGTGATGTGCGCTTCAGCCTTGCATCATAGACGTAGTAGCTGACATAAAGAAATGGAAGGAAGATGAACCAAATCATTCATAATAGATTTTCTGCGTCTTCGCCGTATATAGTCTTAGGTGAACGAGCCGAATACAAAATCGCACTCATGATTAGGAGGACTTGAGGTATGTTGCTCACCATTATTCATTGAAGGATGCAAGATTCTGACACGAGTTCATGAGTTTCAGTTGATGGCGGCCAACATATACTGCTCCTTGCCGGGTATAGGAATCGTATTTTGACTACATTCCTACTTCAAGTTCGACCGCCAGCAGAAGGGGACCCAGATGCACCTTGAGCACAGGGAGAGGTTCGCCAGTGCGGTCGCCCAGTCGGCTAGGAATTATAGGGAGCTTTTCATAGATATGGTATCATACTACAACCATCGGGGCTAGACCAAAAAACCGGACCGCCTGCCCTCCAAGTTCCGAAATCAAGGCCAGAGAAGTGGATTCTAGTCGAACTGGCCGGGACAAGTTGCATATAGTTTTGACCCCTCGAGGGACGCGTAGGTATCACGGCCGGAAGCGACCTCCCTCGCCACTATTGTTAGAGTACCAAGCAAGTGTCGGGAAATGTCGCGAAGTAAAATGCCTGGGACCGCAGAGCACTCGGTTTACTGTCTGAGACTTCGCTTTGCTTTGTGGCTTGGGAGTCTCCGGGAATAATCGGTTGTATGCTAAGCGAAGCTCGGGTCGGCAGTAAGAGTCGTGCGTCGACGTCACTGAAGCGATGCTTCCGACATTGTCGCCGTTTCGTTGTTTCACCTTGGCCAAAATTGGCCGTGCAGATGAATCGCCTTAAGGCCAATTTGAGACCTTTTGAAAATGGAAAGACCCCTCGTTCCTGTGCTCCAGTCAGTCGGGAATCGGCGAGAGCCGTTAGACTTTGAGGCGAAATATGCCCAGATTTCGGTTCCTAGGATCCTGGACAAAATCATCCGACAGTATTTCACCGATCTCCGAGCTGATAGGTGCCTGTTTGAGACGGAGGAGGGAGCGACAACCGTCGGAAGCGGGGGAAGCATGAAGAGTGGGTGGAAGGCGGCACCAACTCGTGCATGCGCCACCACACTGCCACGACGGCGTTCAAAGGCCTTGTGTATGTAAGCATTAAGTACGGATTGCCGATCACTTTTCTGTCTACCCAGGTCAACCTAGTCTTCGGTTTCTGCTGCAGTGCGAACGTTCGAGTAGCCTCGAGCATAATGCGGCTTAAAGACGCCGGATTTTATCCACTTGGACAGGATGCGCTCTTCATACCCGGATCCAACAGCCGCCCATGACAATTGTCAAATGGTAACGATCGTTAACGTCGGCTGAAACATATGGACTACATTGATGTGTCGCCAGTACTTAATGAAACGTGCGCCTTTGCCTTCGGTGCCTTCCTTCTCTTTCTCCATGACTTCTTTGGTATCTCTTTCTCTCCTGGCCCTCGCCGGTTGTTCGTCTGCCTTCCCCAACCTTGAAAAACGGGTATCTGGTGTGACGACCTCCTCAAATGGTATCAATGGGAGCACCTTTGACTATATCGTTGTGGGAGGAGGCCTGACGGGCATGACTGTTGCCGGGCGGCTCTCCGAGAACCCTGACATAACTGTCCTCCTCATCGAAGCTGGCCAAGACGATCGCACCAACCCTGAAATTTACGACTTGTATGAGTACAGCCAGGCCTTCAATGGGCCGATGGACTGGGCGTGGACGGCGGAGCAGGGGAAGACTATCCATGGGTGGGCAAACTTTCTCTACGCTGAACGTGTCCATAACTTTATCCAGCGGTAAAACACTGGGAGGAAGCACGTCCATCAACGGAGGCCATTGGACTCGGGGCTGAACGCGCAATATGACGCGTGGTCGGCCCTGCTTGAGGACGACGAGGCGAGCGTCGGATGGAACTGGGCAAATCTTTTCAATTACATGAAAAAGGTGCGTCTTCTTCTCACTTTGTGAAGAAGGAATCTCAACTTGTGGTAGTCGGAGACCTTCTCTGCTCCCAACTCCCAGCAAGCTGCTAAAGGCGCACAGTCGATCGCCTCATACCACGGAACCTCCGGCCCTGTCCAAGTAACTTATCCCGACGCGATGTATGGTGGGCCGCAGCAGCCAGCTTTCGTCAACACGATCGTGAATCTCACAGGTACGTATTCCATCTTATTCTGCAGGCTTGGCTATATAATTTCGATGCGTTCCAGGCATCAACCACTTCAAAGATCTGAACGGCGGAACGCCCAACTGCGTATCGATTACCCCGCTTGTATGCTCTTCTTAGACCCCTGCGGTACCGGAGTGTCTGATTCCATTCCATCCATCTAGTCCATGAACTGGCACGACTCCGACCACCGCTCTTCATCCGTCCAAGCGTACCTGACGCCTGTCGAAAGCACTCGTACCAACTGGGTCACGCTCGCTCGGCATATCGTAAGCCTTACTTATTGATAGATCTGGGCACGAAAATAAAAACGCTCATTCTGATACAGGTAACGAAAATCAATTGGTCCAACCCGGGAAGCGTGCCGCTCACCGCGTCTGGCGTGCAATACGCGTACTGGACGAACAGCTCAACGCGCTATAACGTCTATGCGCGGAGAGAGGTTATCATTGCGGCGGGCGCTATCAGGTTTGTTTTATCCCCTTCTTCCATTATAAATTCCGTCCCACCTCGTTTCATCCCTCTGGTATGTATCATGAGCTAACGAATTGAGTTAGACCCCTCAACTCCTGCAACTGTCTGGTATCGGCGACTCGAGCGTCCTTACGCCTCTCGGCATCAAAACTCAAATCAACCTCCCAACGGTCGGCAAAAACTTGCAGGAGCAGGTCAGTCCACTCATCAGTCAGACGCGATGTTGAACACTTACCCCTCAAAAGACGATGAACTCCCTCGGTGCAAACTCCAACGGCCAGTGGGACAAAGGCGGCAACGGGCCCTCCGACGCCATCGCCTTCCCGAACTTGTACCAGCTCTTCGGATCCCAGGCCAGCGCCAAGGTGTCCCAGATCCAGTCTTCCCTGGCGACCTGGGCCACGTCCCAAGCGGGCAATGCTCTGTCTGCGGATGCTCTGCAGCAGATCTACCAAGTCCAAGCTAATCTCATCATAAACAATAATGGTAAGTGGCCGCCCTTGATCCTCCAGTTCAACGGAGGCGAATACACACGAATATTTGTAGCCCCAGTCGTTGAACTGTTCTACGATACCGGTTTCCCCGAGTGAGTTGTTCTCTATTTATTTATTTTTGCTTCGTGTTTGACTGACTTCGTGGCTGAGTGACCTCGGTATCGACATGTGGCAACTGCTTCCGTTCAGCCGAGGCAGCGTAAAAATCAGGGTACACCCATCCCGCTCCCTCTCATAACCTCTATTTTATTTATCTTCTCGTAGTCCACCGACCCGTTCACGTACCCGACCATCAAAGTCAACTACTTCAGCGTCAGCTTTGATCTGGACGTGCAGGTCGCCGGCGCGCGGCTCTCCCGGCGGATCCTCACGAGCCCACCGCTCAGGTCAGTACATCTTCCTGTCACTTTTCCGCATCAATCTCAACAGAGTAACGCAGCTCTTTATCATCCGGCGAAACGATTCCGGGCAGTAGTGTCCCCGACAACGCGCAGCGCGGCACCGACGCTGCGTGGCAGACTTGGATCAAGAATGGGTTCGCGTCGGTCGCGCACCCGATTGGCACTGCTGCGATGATGAAGCGCTCCCTCGGAGGTACGCTGGCTACTCAGGGGGTTTTCTGTTAGCTAATCTCCATTCTGTTTCAAGGCGTCGTTGACGCACAGTTGATCGTCTATGACACCTCCAACGTCCGCGTGGTCGATGCTTCGATCATGCCGTTGCAAGTCAGTGCGCACTTGAGCTCGACATTGTATGGCGTGGCGGAGAAGGCGGCAGATCTGATCAAGGCGGCGCAGTAGGCGGTGGCCGCAGCGGACTCGTTAACGGATTTTCTTGGACTACTGAAACCATCCACTCGTTTGCTATACTTTATACATAGCTGTTGTGTTTATGTAGTACTAACCCAAATTCGTTTAATATTCAGAGGCAGAGGACAAGAGAAGTATGTATTACCGATAACTGCAAATGTAGCGTGAAGGCAACACTACCAAAGGTTCAAGATACTGTGCTGGGATTGCGATAAGCGGACATAGAGAGCCCAAAAGAATGCCCAAAGAAAATGCAACCACGAGGTCTATGCGACCTACTTCAAATCGAGTCTCCGTCTTTTCTTGTCTGGCTTGGAGACCTTCGGCGTAGACTGGAATTTCTTGGAGGCGAATGGAGCAGTTGTTAGACCGGTCAGCCCGTCAATACTCTTCAGGTTAAAAGTTGTCCAGAATTGCCTCAAACCAAACACTTCCACCATGGTACCCAAGTTCGACATCTTAGTGCGGTGGGCCTTGAAGTCGTAGAAAGGGACACCGAAGCCGCATGACTGATATCGAGGATGAGATCTACTTTATACGGGTGGAGAAATATGCAAACGTACCGTGCTGACTCTGTGCACATCAATAAGGATAACCGCACGAGAGCCGGGGCTCCGCGAGTTTCCCGGGACGTAGTTGTCGTACTCGGGGTACCAAACTCGAAAACAGTGCCTAGTGTCGGGGCCCGTCACGGTTTGTAAAAATAATATTTCGTGAGCGTATACCTTGTCCATAGAGTCTTACGATACGGGGAGGGCCTTCGAAAGCATTGAAAAGTATGGTGATGCGCCTGTTCTCGCGCAAGTGCGAGATTGTTTCGATGCCTTGATAGAGCTCGTCAACGGGAAACGGTGAGTTGCATTGCCACACTTACCACTACCAGTCAGGTCTTCGTACCACACCTGACGGGGATTGACAATGTGGAACATGCCTGGAATCTCCACAGATAAGGAAGCGGACAAAGATTCCCGTTGTCTCTCACCTTCGCCACCCTTGGGAGACAAATTGACGTGCCCATCTGCGGTCAGTGGGCTGTGGCGACCCAGAAAACTGCTTGTTTGAGGATGAAGGTAGACAGACTTGGGTTAATTCGTCGAACGATTTGCCCATCGTACGTGCGAGCGGGGGTAACGCGTTGCAATTGCGACTTGTCGATATTTTAAAGTTGTCACCGAAGGTCTTGCCCAGAGATTTTGAGGTGTGCCGCACACTGACGCGGTTGCGGCTGCGCGGCCATGCACTGACGCGGCATGTCACACGGGATTGACCTTCGCGTTACACGCCATCAGAGCCCAATTTGTTTCAACCGATGATTTCCTGTTCATCATATGATGCACTCCGACAAATTCCTTTCCGCAACCTTTCCGCCTCTTCTACTAGAATCCTGCTTTTGTTTTTTCTTCGACTTGAATGCCCAACACCTGTGGATCAATGTTCTATATCTTTTGAATCTTGAAAGCACTGAACTCAACACGCCTGCTAATTAATTGTAGTAGTACAATCAGATAAAAAGTTGTGGTCTTGGTGATAATGACTGCAGTCTGATAATCAACGAGAAGAAGGCTTCGCGGGGAAAGCCAATTCGAACGATGTGGCCAAAGATAGAGGTTAGTTGCAGAAAGCCTGGAACAAAATGAATGTGGCACGAAGAGCTGTGTCACGGCCTCGAATGCAAAAGTCTGGACATGAGAAATAGTAGACGAGAGCAGGTAGAAACGCGGCCGCTTGCGGGGGAAGATATGCAGAGGGTCTGTCAGGAGAGAGGTCAGATTTGGAGTACATTGAACATGCCACAGTAAAAATACGCTACGGCTTTAGTATGCACTCAGAGGCTGAGGGCAAGAGGAGAGGACTGTGTGTATTAATTGGGCAATAAACTTAAATGCAACGGAAGGCGATACTACAAGTGACTGCCAAAGACTCAAGGTACTGTAATGGATTGGGATAAGCGGACATAGAGAGCCGCCGCAAGAAGACCCATGGAAAATGCAACCAAGAGGTTCACCCGACCTAATTCAAACCGATGCTCCGTCTTTTTCAAATTCCTGTCTGCCTTGTATACTTTCAGCGTGGACTGGAAGGCACCGAGGTGAATGGAGCTGTTATTAGGCCGGTCAGCCTATCAATACTCTTCAAGTTATAGGTTGTCCAAAATTGCCTCAAGCCGAGCTGTGCGCCGGGAGCTTCTGTCTTGGCTAACAAGTTCTGGAGCCCAGTGCAGAGGGCTTTGAATTCGTAGAAGGGAATACCGTAACCACATGACCGACCTCAAGAATAAGATGTAATACGGCTGGAGAAATATGCAAACGTCCCATGCTGACCTTGTGTACATCGATGAGGATAACCGCACGAGAGCCAGGGTTCCGCGCACTTTCCTGGATGTAGGTGCTGTACTCAAGGGTGCCAAACTCGTAAACAGTGCCTGGTGCAGCGGCCCATCCTCATCAAAACGTTGATAAAATTAATATTTTGAGAGCGTGTACCAGTTCCATGGAGTCTTGTGATACGGGGAGGGCCTTTGAAAGCATTGAAAGCACAGTAATGCGCCTGTTCTCGCGCAAGTGCGAGATTGTCTCGACACCTTGATAGATGAACATCAACCGGAAAAGGAATGTTGCGTGATTGCACTTACCACTCCCACTCAGGTCTTCGTACCACACCTGACGAGAATTGACAATGTGGAACATCCCTTATATTTCCAAAGATCAAGAAACGGATGGATATTCCAATTGTCTCGCACCTTCGCCGCCCTAGGGAGACAAGTTGACATGCCCATCTGTAGCCAGTGGAGCTGTGGCGACCCAGAAAACTTCTTGTTGAGGGATCCAATTCAATAGACTGGGTGTTGTTTCGTCGAAAGATTGGCCCATTGTGCGAGCGGGGAGGGGGATCACCTTGCAACTGCGACTTGTCAACATTTTAAAGTTGTTGGACATCAGACGGTCTGACTCAAACTCGGTCGCTGTCTGATAAGGTGCGAGGTTCAAACGAGATATTGTCTATCAGATTAGATCACCCCGTTGTCTCCACCACTCGCCTGAAAATTTTCAGCGCGATGGTCCAACTTTGGTGCAATCAATTAAAGTGATGGGAAAATTCACCCTGTGCTCATGCAAGCTCAGAGCTGACACTGACTGACCAATGCGCCATAAGTATGTACGGATTGAACAATTCATCGCCTGCCGATATTCTATACCTTCAAATCTATCTCTCCTTCAGATTTTTGTCTTCATCACCCCTTCCAAATATACTGTCACATTTCAATATCTGTGTCAGCCTGCTGGCCGCACAAGCCGCCCACATTCGGAGCATGTCTGTATGTCACCCTCCCCTCGTCTAGGGCTGTGCGCCGTCCCGTCGACGGGCACGGCCGTCATTTCGACGGTTAGGCGACGGGCAAACCCGTCCCGTCTCCGTCCCGTCGTCGAGATTCAAAGACTCTCTACGGAATGGGACGGGCGACAGGACAGCCGTCACAGACGGCCGGGAGGCGACGGCTTCTTGTAGGAAATCATTTTTGCTTTTGCGATGTTGTCGTAGTCGCTCGCAGCTCCGCACAAGCGTTAGGGACCTGTAGAGTGTTGCTTTCGGGAAAATACCTCCTTTACAACTCGATATTGTTAGTCTTTTCATGCCGTAGGGTGAAAATGCTCAATGGAGACAGTAGTGGTCGCTTGGGCACTTGTCTGTTTAGGGTCTGAAGGTGTTGAAAGCGTCCAAAACACGTTGGTGCAAAGGTGCGTGCAGAGGAAGGTGATATGCGAGCAGATTGCCGCCGTTGATTGCCGGTCAGCCCTACTTCAAGCAGCCCACCCTCACTATAACATATGATTCATCTCACTCTAAATGAACTTGCGTGTCTATCTCCACGCCTTTAAACCAATAAACCTCCCATTTTATGACTTAAATTGTATGCACCTGTCGTGCCGTCCCGTTGCCGTCACGGCCGTCATTTCGATGGCCGTCGCCCTCTCAAACCGTCCCGTTGCCATCCCGTCAAAAAATTTTCTGGGGCCCGATGGAACGGGTCGGTTACCCGTCGCACGGAACCCGTCGAACCGGCGCGACGGGCACGGCGCACAGCCCTACCCTCGTCCGGCCTGTAGTGTTCTTTAAATTAGAGCGGATGTTTCCTTTAGGCCTGCTCACACCTAATTGCGCTAGTGCACTTTGCCACCGTTTCACTACGTTCAGCTGGATGCTAGGCGATTTATGTGTCTTGGCGCGAAGACGGAGTTAGGCGGGCCTAGGCGACTATGTCTAGATCAATTCGGCACGTCGGGTCTAGGTACCCATATAGACCCAGATCCCGGCATCGGCGGCAAACGGCAGCCACCAGAATTTAAGGGAATTCTGGCTTCCTCCTGCATCCATTTATGGTAAGTTTGTTGCAAAACTGAATGATGTCATCTGATTTCCTCTTTCGGTCCTGGTGATTCCGGCCCTGTCCTGGACTTCATCGTTCGGTCCCCCCTTTATCGGCATCTCGTAGCTCCCCTCCCCTAGCCCAGACCTCTCATTCGTAGACTCCATGAGTGCCAGAGGCCTCATATAAATTATAATTTATGTCAACTTTGGTCCCACTGGGTCCTGCTGCCACTTCCGACCCGATGTAGAAGTGTCATTGATGCGCAACAACAACCTCGATCTGTAGGCACTATGGAGCCACAGCAGGTTGAATTTCAACAAGTGTTAGGTTGATGATCACACTTCAACCTATTATCAGTTGATGGTAGGTTGATTTCGACTAACCTATATCATAGGATGGGTATCAGCCTATGTAATTCAACCTATACATGGTTTTCTTTCACGAGGGGGCCATGGGGAACGCAATCAACCTATCCTCAGTTCAACATATATCGGGTTGATATTCATGCCTCCTACTGGAGAAGACTTACAGTGCTTCTCTCCGTGCCTTGACAGGCAAGCAACTAGCAGAAACATCGAAAACCACTGAACAGGTGATTGTTCTATGGCGCTTTCGTGATGTGTGTCCATTTCGATGTTAACGGTGCTCATGTTAACATCAAAACCGAAGCACATCTTGAGCCATTGATATTTTCACACAGAAATATGTGTGTGGGAGATGTTCCCAAGCCGATATTATGCTCTCAAAATCGGGGACATTATTCATACTCAAAGCCATTCCCCTATTTTCCTCTTCACTTCCAAAGCCAAATGAGGAATTTTCGTTTCGTTAATATTGTGAGCTGAGCTTCGATGGCACACATTCTGAGTTGACAAACAATTCACGGGATATCTGTAGATCCATCCCATCAGATCAAACCTTGTTCATTTGACAGTCAACTGTTGCTATTCTGAAAACTTTGAAACGCCAAAGTCCAAAAAGGAATGTCCATATACATGCATCTGAGAGATATTCATTTAATATTAATAATGACCCAGCGAGGTAACTCAGATTGCTGGTAGCTAGATCTGAAATCGATTTCATATTTTTGGGTACTCCAACTCAATCTTGACATTGAACTAGTCTCCTGGATCCTCCTCCCCCCCCCCCCCCCCCCCCTCTCCCCCCCCTCCCCCTGCCACCTTCATCTGAATCCACATGTCGTACCTTACCCATTTCCTTGATCTCCACTGATTTCAGCGCACCATTTACCTGTGCCATCGTTGCCCCACATTGTGTTGCCAGTGCTGCTGTGATGGTCTCAATCTGGTTTGGTTGTGGCCACAATGGTGATTTTGGAGGTAGGAGAACACAGGAGGGATCTCGAGAATTGGTATAATTCAGCCAACGTGCACAGATGATATTATAAACATAATAGACTCACAGGAAGGGTCAGAGTATGCCCCTTGAACTTCAGCAGGAGGATCCCTGAGTGACAGGTCTTGGATGACATCATAGACCATCTTGATCTGAGCGAGCTGGGCAGTCTTGAGCACATGTCAATCCATCGAGGCCCATCGAAATCTGTGGCAACAGATGCCAGGCTGAATACTGCCACAGTAACGCTCGGTCGGAAATGCCCAATAGCACCACACAGGCATGTGAATTTAATCCCAGGGATGATATTCAGTAGTCTGTGAATGGTCAGAGGACAGACAGATAGTCTATCGACCTTGTGCTGGAAATATAAACTGTGAAAGAAAAATTAGCCACATGAAACTAACATTGAGGAAGACTTATCATCATATACTCGCACCCAGTCAATAGATCCCACCCGAATTTCCTCTACTTTGTCATTGCTGATTTTGAATTGCAGACATATGTTCAGGAGTCGGACAAGCTGGATGAAATGTTGGTAGTACTTTTCATGAGCAAAACAGCGGCGAAGTAAGACAGGTCCCAGGTAGAGGTTCCAGAAAGACCACATTTACGCAGAGACCTTGGGATGATCGTTGTCAATGTTTGGGATCTAACTGCCATACACTGAGGGAATAGTATCTGCCGCCGAAGCGGTACGAGATGCAATAGCCACCAACACAGTGTTCACCAGCTCATACTCTTCTCGGCCTGCATCCAGCCCTTTAAATGTGCCCATCCATAGAACACTTAGATTTTTGATGAGGTTCTCCCAGATGAGGTGCATAAAGTCGGAGGGGAACAATCGCGGAAAGGAGATGGAACCAAGGTAAGATAACAGTGGAACACCCTTTACACCGTACTTCTTTCCCAACCTCTCAGCTTCCACCGTGGCCACCGCAGCCTGGACCTCACATCCTTGTGAGACAATCTTGTTATGGGTATGAAGCAGTAGTTTCTCAGGATCTTAAGCCTGGACAGCGGTAGGGTCCGCGTTAACAGCTGGATGGCAAGAATGATCCAATGGAATATAGTGCATGGTCACCTTTGAGCCTGGTACACGCAACCCAATAATCTTGCACATGCGGCAAGGCGAGATGCCATTATGGTCCTTCATTAGCATAGACATGGATACCGCTGGGATATCGCCAAAGACAAGGATGAGGTAGGTGTGGAGAACAACTTCCCTGACAGCATGTCGAGGGCCCGGACACCATGCACGAGTTTAGTCAATTCCTGTGCCAAGGGATATAAAAAAGAGTCAGAATCTTTCGGCTTCTTTGGGCCTGGGATGACCCCCAACGCAAGGATATACTCCAGAAGGAACCGAAGATCGGTGGGGAGATTGTAGTCATAAAGGATGAGAGGCCATTCTGTTTTTTTGCGATGTTTAAAAGGGGAGAATCCGTCCCATGAAGCTCCCAACGTGACATCACGAGGGTCCAAGAAGTATTTGTGTTTGCAGCTCCGGCCGTTAATCTCTACAGTCTTCCCTCGGAGAGAACAATAATGCGAACTATCGAAAACATCGGGAGTGATGCCATCCTGCTCCTGATACTCTGTGCGATATTTGTGCTTCTCTGCCATATCTCAATTGGCATCAAAAGCAACAAGTTGGGGAATGATGGGAATGTAATTATATATAAGTGAACTTTTTGCGCGGTTTTCCGTTCGAACACCGGCGAGGCTCGTCACAATGAGGACAGGTGTCCGAATCTTTATGTGAGCCAGCATAGCAAAAGCAGGATTTCGTACAACATTCGTAAATTTCCAGCTTAAAACCAGCTAGAAAGTTGATGCACGAGAGCATCGAGCTTCGGGAGCAGAGGGGTCTCTGGAAAGTTGGATTGGTGAGCTGGTATTTCTGTTGATTGGGTTTCTAGTGTTTGGTGTGTGGTTCATCTTGTTTCAATTTCTCAGATTCCTATATGGTCGGGGTCAGCTGAACCAAAGGTGAGTTGAAACGAGTCTATCGGAAGTTTCCGACTCTGGAATCCCGTTTTGGGTTGTGGCTGTGTTGGGGCGGGCAGGTTCGGGTATGGATAGACAAAGCTGCTTCTGGGGTAGAATTTCAGGTAGGTGCAGATCCCACTATCTGTGTTAATTCTGTAGCTTGTCTCAAACACAACATTCCCCATGAAATATATTCTGACTTCAGCCTATGAATGGTGGAGCGACATATTTAGCACATCGACTCCAGTGTACCCTCAAGCTGTGATTGTTATACCACCCCACAGCCTACAGGTAAGTGAGTGATGCGTCGGGGTGATTAGAATGAGACAGACCTGGGTCAGCCCGTACACTTGCCATTGTAGTGTCCCCGTGACATTGATTTCCTGATCCGCAATCAAGCATTTGTTGTCCGCCCATAACCGTTTTTGGTCCTGCCATCAATACTGTACTATTTCGACCATAGGTTCACGCCATGTCACCCGTCACCTACCAAGTTCATTTTTCTCAAGTTCATTCCTCGGCAATCACATCAAAATTCCCATAAAAGGCAGTCCGGCGAATGCCGGAGATAAATTTTTGGTGTTTTTGAGCCTATTTGGGCCTGAAAACTCGACTGTCACCGTCACTGGTACCAAATAGGTTCAGTTCACGACCCTCCGTCACCCGTCACCTGAACCTATGGTCGAAATAGTACAGTACTTTTCTGTCCAGAGTTTATGGATCTCCTCAACCTGTGGGCCAAATTCTTTCAAGTTGCAGTGCAGCCTGACTGCATTGTGGTCTACTTTCCAGTGAAATTAACAAACCATAGCTTCAGGGCCACTTTCGGTCTTTGCTGAGACAATCATTGGGTGCGCCAAGCTTTGCCAAGCACGATCGCGGTCACATGACGACACATGATCTGGTTCGGATTGATCGTTCGTCGCACCTGGCTTCCTCCCTCACTCTTCACCAGTGTTGCATTTTAAGGGGTTAATAAGGGTGGGCTTAATCAAGGCTTAAGTTTAAAATTCCCACGATCCCGCAAGGCCTCCAAACGAGGGTCTGGTACCTCAGAAAAATGCCAAAGTGTCGCTTGAGCACAATTGCAAGACCAAATGCTGAGTTTCTCCAGTCTCGTCGTTGAGCCCATGTTCAACCAATTTTACCATCGAGTTGCCCATAGCCGGTGACGAGTAAGCATCCTTACGTCAATAATAAGCCCTTAATAAGCCCTTAACTACATTCCCAGCTCATTCTAAGGCTTAATATTAAGGTGTTATTAAGGCTTAGCCTTAATTAAGGCTTAACCTTAAAATGCAACACTGCTCTTCACAGTGACCAAGTGCTACTTGTTTAGCCACCTGTCATCTGGCCTCTTTTCTTAGAATTCTGCTGTCTGCTCCATACAAACTATGCCCAAAGGCCAAGAAACTATAGCATCTGGGAAAAGCGCGCAGAAGGGCTTTGAAACCGCCAAGGCCAATGGAGAGACATTCAAACTGGAGTCTATTGTTGTAGATGCGACAGATAGTGAAGCAGCCCCGGCAGGCGCTCCAGCGTCAGTTAACGAGGGTCTTCCCCGTGTCTTGACTCCATCTTCCTCTGTTCAGCGTGGACAGAGAAGCCACCAGACATTGCTCTATCCTCCGACTTTCAAACCCACTTCAGAAAAACCCAATCCACCTCTTCTTGAGACTCTGGTGCTCGAAAAAATCACGTACACCCACCGTGCCCTGACTCTCCACTTCAATTCAATTCTTCTCATGGTATGTTCTCAATTAAATTGCTAAATGTGTATCATGTCTAACATGCCTCATAGGTTCAATATCTTACCCATACATCAGTTCAGTTCTATCCGAGAGATCACTGGGAGTCCTCTGTTATGAAAGTGGAAGAAAAAGTATGTCAGATTCAACAGTCCAGTGTTGTGTCAGTGCTAAAATATTTCCAGACTCGTGGATTCAAAATTGGCATGGCCCTTGTGTTTCAGAAATATGTCCTTGCATTTCCTTCCATTGATCTCTTATTTCAGATAGTGCTCTCTTTCCTGCGTTCCTGATTTTCCTTCTCGATGAATGACCTGATTAATCCAGCTGACTTGGGCCAAGAACTAGACTGACTTCTCTATCCCTCCAAATATTTACACCTTGCCAACTGATTATCTGACTCTGGTTGCCGATTGGATTGCTAAAATCCTTTTGAAGCCGAAACACACATGTGCCTGTGATGCAATTCGTGCTGCAAAAACCATTTTCTATGGAATAGGTGTCTACACTGTAATGGAGCTTTTCTTTACGGCGGGTAAGCATTATTTGCTTATTTCCTTTGTTTGTCTTTACTCAACCCACTAGGGCTATCTCCCTTCTTGACAGTCTATGAGATATTTGGCAACCCTTCCTGGGCTGCAAGATTCTTAACAGCATTTTACACATACCTTGATCGGGGTGAAAAGGATTTATGGTGTGTCATGCTGGGGTTCACCCTCACTTTACCACTATGTTGTTTGTGTAGGCAACAAGTCTGACAACCAATTTTTTGCAATCCAGGTCGCTCCTCCAGCCGTGCATTCACGATGGTGTCCTAGCACCATCCTGTGATCAGTGCTTGTGCTATGCAGACTGGCTATATGTGTGGGCAACAGACCATACCAATATTCCGCTTCGTAGGGATGATTTGGCGGATCGATTCAATGTATGAAAAGTGCTGTTTCGAGTCATTTACCCTGATCTAATTTACTACACAGGCCAAGGTTACCGAGCTCGGATCGATCCAATCAAAATGGAGTCGCAACTCAGCAGAGAGCTTGTATGATGTCTTCGAACCTTCCTTCCTGGCTGCCGGGTTGAAAATAGAGAACAACCTGGGCCATCTGATCTTTGGGGAGTCAGCATAGGTTGCGGCAGGTGGGATCCGTGCCAAGTATGATGATCCACTGACATCTCTTTTCCGAAATCATGGTGAAATCTGTTCTTTACAACCATCTGTTTATGTCTAACTGACCACACGCTGCAACAGATCTTCTTGATACACCAACAATGCTTGATATGTCGCGCTACACACCCTTACTCCTTCCTCAGGCTGAGTTGCACGGCAAATATTCATCTCATCGTCCCACCTATACCTACCACGATCCTAAACAGATGTGGTCAATCACTCAGCAATTCCCATCCAATTGCCACTGGAGCAGTGATCCCAAGTACACCATTTCATTTATCATCTTTATGGAAAGCTGCTCAACACTCAACAGGGTTCAAGCCCCAAAAAGCGCCAAGATACGATGTGCGCAGGAGATTCAAGGACAGCAACGAGATTCTATGCTGTTCAAATCGATTGTAACTTCGACAATCGGTGTTTCCATTGGTTCTTTAGAGTACTGTGGAACGGCCACATTGTATATGTGGGCAGTGTACCCTAGTGAGACCCTTCTGACCTTCGTGGTCCAGCTCCTTTACTAACACATTTTCATCCAGTGTTGCACTGTGCAAAGGTGATCCAGCAATTCCAAAGTTCCACGAAACTCGCAAACGTCGGGGCCTGGACCACATCTCTGCAAACCTTGACAAACCTGGCAAACACAAACGAGGCAGGTCCGACAAGAAAACACAAGGTTGCAAAAGAAGTTGTCATCAATCAACCTTGGTTATGGGCGGCTCGAGGCACAGCATATGACACAGATGAAGAGGAAACACAACTGGAGCTGGTGAAGCCAAAAAAGCGCTGACTCAGTGCAGATCAGAAGCTAGTGCTCACTGGAGATTAAATCTCTTTCTAGCAAACATAGATTTTGTTTATTCATGCATTAAATATATGTCCGCTTCGCCGGTTTGACTGTGACATCTGTGCTATCTGAGATTTGTTTTATATATTGTGGGGGATGGCAGGCTAAGCGCAGGCAAGTGTCTAGGCTCATAATATGCAGTCCTATATACCTCCTGGTAAAATTCTGGCTGAACCAGATCAGTGGCTATTGCCAAATGCATTTCCGAACTTTTCAATGTGAATTTTGGATATGTTGCGGGGGATGGCAGGCTAAGCAGAGACGGGTGTTTAGGCCTATAATGTGCGACACCGTAGAGCTACTAGTCAAAAGAGCTACTAGTTAAAATCTGGCTGATGCAGACCAGTGACTGTTATCTAACTTCCGAAGTTTTATAAGTTGTCGAGTTTAATTTGTGAATGTTTGGTTGTGGGTGTCCATGTGGGTGCTGGTCATATTCCTCAGGCCGCGACCACCCAGTGATGCACCGCAGGCTCAAAGCATGAAACATGGCCTCTGAGCTTATGATATGCAGGAAGTAGTGCAAATCTATCCAGGCCGTCGTTGCCTCTGAAAGCTGATCTATGCCCCACTAGCGAGTCGCAGCAGGCTGCCCTCATCCTTCACAGCTTTCCGCATCGCAAACACCACCACTCTAGCTCTACGATGGTGTCTTCTCTTCTAGTTCAATGTGCCACTATCTTTTTAGTGCCCTGAGTGGATCCTGGGTTCCTGCCTCAGTGAGTGGACAAATACATCCAAATCACTCATCTTGCTGGTCGTCTCAGTCTCATACGCCTGAACATCTTGTAAATGGGCCAATTCCTTTAATTTGCGCTGGGAAACATTTATATTACATACCATACTGATGTTTCGAGTGCAAGACAAGACATCTCCACCAGCCACTTGGTATAGGTGTCACTACGACTAGGCTTGGGTTGGTGCAGTATGTCCAGACCCTCACACGCGAAGATATATGTTTAGCTTCTTTTCCACTATATTCGGGTCCCATAAAGGTAGGCATTTGGTCCGGCGAGTGATCTTTTTCTGTCAGGCTACAGATACCATTTGGTCCATCATGTGTTCCATTCCTGTCCGGAGTTTATGGATCTCGACCAGAAATGCCCGGATCTACTTGCTTCATAGGTATATTATGCTGCCATAACTGCATACATTTCAGGTAAAATATGGTTCCCTCAGCATTCCACAAGTGCACGCACTGAAGCTCCAGTCGTATTCCGAAGGTCCGTGCGCATTGGAAATTCAAGTGATCATGACTCTGATCGGTCGCCACTCAGCTTTTCCCATCTTTCCACTATGTCTGCTCCTGGCAAGCGTGGACGTGGAAGGCCAGCAAAGGCATTCTTTGTCCGAGGGCGAGCAGCAGCCAAGAAGACGCTCGACCGGCTTTGGAACATTTTTGTTCCAGAACCTCCTCCCCTGATGCCCGAGCCCCCTGAGGACTGGGGAGAGCCTCTTTCGGGATTCGATGCTCACATGGCTCATCTTGCGGACGAACAATATGGTATCCCTAGTGCTCGAGACGATGCCCAGCAGCTGTCTATCGTCCTCCCGCCACTCAATCGTGCTGGCTGGAAATTGCTCGATACGATAAATACGGAAGATTGTCCTCGGTGGTTTGATGCTCAGGTGAGTGAACTCCTCTGAGGCCATCATCTCCCGACTCAGGAATTGATTGTAGAAGAACGATTACCACCCTCACACCTCTTCAGAAACGTCCAGCATTGTCTTGAGCTGGATCGGTCATCCTGGAGACAGCCCCAAAGATGTTCGAGCTCGGAAATTCCTTGTCCGGTGGGACAGTTCTGTGCCTGCAAACTCGGAGCTCCGTGCGCTGGCTGTCAGAGAGGCGCGTCCTGTGTGGCGCTGGGAGTACATATGCGCGGGTGTGCACGATCAAGTTCCTGTGGGTGAGGGGCATTCGGTCCAGGGCAGTGGCGGCGAGGGAGAAGATGGTGGCGGCGAGGGAGAGGATGGTGAGGATGAGGGAGATGTATCAAACGATGAAGACGCTGTTGGGCCCAGCAGTGAGAGGAGAAGCCGGTGGAAAAAGTGCAGTTCTGGAGTTAAGCTTCATGTACGTTCTTTCTCCCTTAAAAACTCCTGATGTTACTTACAATGAAGCGCATCATCGCCTCTTGTATAGGTCGAAATCACGGGCAACGATTTATCTGTCGTCAAAATCTGGCAGTACGGAGAGCACGAGGACGCCATGGATCCACAGAGACTGGTGTGGTCTCGCCATCTGCGTCTGGTGATTATGGAACGACTGCGGCAATATGGGGGGAAAGCAACTGCGGTCAATCGAGGTTTGTCTCTCCTTCTTCTTATGTTCAGATGTTGAGCCCTTGATATTCTGTATCTTTATAGATCTCGTACAACGCTTCCAACGCAAGCATTCATCTGGAACCTCTGAGCCTTTGCCCACCAGTCGCGTGCCTACCATCAAGAATATCCGTCAGATGGTTCCCGCAGAGCGTCAGAGAGTCCGCTTGGACCGTAATCTGTTTCGTGCAGTGTGGCTTATGGTAAAGAAGAACCCCCGGGACATGTACTAGTGCGTTCAATTACTTGAATCCGGGTATATAGAATTCTGAGTGTATCGTAGCTATACACCGCATAACTTCAAGAAGGGTGAAGAGGCAAAGTCGAAATTCTCGGTAGCGATCACAGATGATTTTTCCCTGGACAGTACTATCGACAATACTGCAGGGCCAGACGGTTGCCTATTCATGGATTCCACCCACCGACTTCATAACGAAAACCGCGCTGCCACGACAGTTCTTTGCACGGCGAATTCTGAGTTGCATATGATGCCTGGTAGATTCTGGCGCCTTTTTGGAGTGTTGTATTGACTTGCATCTATAAGGTGCATACTTGATCTCAGCGAATATCAAGTCAAAGACCATCCAGGGTTGGCTTATCGAAACAATTGAGAAGATCGAAGCCAGGGAAAAAGAGGTGGCGGCAGGTAAGTCCCTGGGGCGATCTCCGTGTGATAGGTGGATGTCCATTTGCTTTCCCGACAAATCGAAAATCAAGAACCGCGATCCAGCAGCTCGCGACCGGATCTTTGCACGTTGTCAACACATTGCAACATTTGGGTTCGACGTTTCACATATCAATATCGACAAATCGCGCTCAGAGTTAAACAGCATTTTGGCTGGTGGATATAGCTCCAAGCTCATTTGTACGATGTCTGACCCTCGCTCCCTAGCCCTCGAGGAACTCGGGATGAAAGACGTCTTCATATGTCTTTGTCAGTTTCATGTCATTCAGGCAATCCTGCATTTCGATTGTGAAAATGGCCGTCGGGGTCTAGGTTTCTCACTTCCCCTCACTTTGAAGTTCGAGATCGTTATGCTCTTCAGAGACCTCCAGCGGTGCAGATCCTGGGCCAACTGGGGCGAGAGCAAGCGTGTGTTTCATGCAGGCCTCGAGGCTCTACTCGGAGACATTGACCAGGCTGACCTTGCCGAAGGGGAGAACGTCCCCAATAATTTGACTTCGCGTGCAGGGGAGGTAAAGGTCGCGAGCGCCAAGAAGGCCAAGCCCCCTCCGCAACCCAAAACAAAACAAGCAAAACCTCTGGGACTGAGTTGTCTGGAAACTGTTCAGGCGTACTTCAATGAAAACTGGTTCATAAGCCCTTGGATTCGTGCGAAATCTCCCTCAGCTTTCATGTATTTCTGATTGCTTAACCATTTCACTCAGCAATGGTCACCGACATCGGATTGCCATCTCATCAGAGTCGTGATGGGACATGGAACACCAACAATTGGGCGGAGACAGCATTCGAACAGTTTAACACTTTTAGACAACAAGCACAACAAACGGTGAAATCAATGCTTTCTTAGATACCTTTCAACGGCTGACAGGCCGACAGAATCGATAGGTTGGCCTCGATAATTCTTAATGATCATCTCCCCTATTTCCGCTACTTTTCGACACCATCTCGACCTCAATCAAAAGCCCTTCTTGACTTGAATCTAGCCGCCAATAAACTGTGGGAAACAAATGGAGTCCAGCCAGCGTCAGGACGTCCAGGCACTTACAGGGTGAAACGAGTGTCGTAAGTCCTCACGTCAGAACAACTTTGTAGCTACCTATGAAATTATTTTCAGGGATGGGCTTACAGTACAGTTCACGGTCACCCTTGACCCATTGCACTGTAAGTCCCGGCGGCCACAATGAAAATACAGTGTGGTCGCTTGGACACAGGGAACCAACTATGACGTCACGACAATTACAAATGCTCATCAACGGCGGCCTCGTTGCAGACGGGATCATAGACGGATACTTTTCTCTCTTCGTCCAAGACACCTTGGCTGCAACAGGGGGCTGCCGAGAGGATCTGCCATTTCACTTCACAGACATGATCTTTGCGACTGACCTCCTAAAAGCCGCCCGGGCTACGGAAGGGATGTCTCCACCACCGAGAAGCAATGCTCAAAGATTCGGTCCCAGGAAACACTGGTTCGACGATGTGAGTCGGGATTTCTTCGCCGGAAAATCCGCGATTAGACTTATGTTAAATTTAGCTCAATGTGTTCAATAAGAAGTATCTGATTGTGCCGATCTTTTGGAAAGCCTTGAAGCACTGGTTCATCGCTTGCATTTTTTTTGCTGTCCACAAGATCTGTGTTTACGACAGTATCCGTCAGGCCAAAGGTACCCACGCTCGTGCGGTTCATGACCGCTTGCTGGAGTTTCTGCGCTTTGAGTACAAGCAGCACTATGGCGCCCCTTTGCCATCTTCATGGACCGTCTGGTCCAACGATGAGATTCTAACAGTAATTTCAATTCTAGGCTTGTCGAGCGAATTTTGTACTGACATTCACGGTCGGCCAGATCGTACCTCAAGTGGCTCAACAACAGAATGCAGTCGATTGCGGCATTTACACCATATTCTTCGGGCATACCCTGGCAGCCGGAGTCTCTCCCGGGCCCATAGGCTACACAGAGGCTTCTGCAGCCCAAGATCGCATTCGGATTGCTAACCGATTAAATACCGGTCTCTGGGCCTGTGTGCTCAACCACAAGCTGCTTGGTTTAATTCCCGCCTCTCCTCCGCATCCAGCATCGCCTGCACTCTCATCAACATCTGTTCGTCCGGCAGTTGCAGCCACTTCTCTCGTCTCACCACCCAATTCTGCATCATCTCTACCGTCGCCTGCACCGTCGTCAACATCTGCTTGTCCAACAGTTGCCAGTTCTCCAATGGTCTCTTCACCGTAAGTCAATCTGTCCATCCTCATCATTACAAATTCCGATTTAAAATATCAATAGTGTGCGAGTCGGTCGCATCGTTCTACTTCCTGATAGTAGCTTGCAGACTCCACAGCTTTTCTTTCCCGCCAGATCCCTTGCCACTGTGTCAGAGACGGTCACATTGGAATGGTGCTGCGAGTCGCTTTTCTTGGATGACAATAGCAAACCATCCGGACAATTTACTTGCAGCTTGGAGCGTTGGCAACAGGCAGCGACCGTCATCCAGCACCTCTCAATTCATCACGTGAGTAGTTGTTGAAAGCACATGCGGGCCGGTCTGAATTCTGACTCGTGATTAGTTGGCACCAGTTATGTGGCCGGCAGCATTGGCACACTGGACTCATCGTCGATTCCGCACATTTGTCTTTCCCTTGGATACCGAACTGCACCTTCACTTGGAGTCCCATTTACCGGATATCTGCTGGGTGCTCTCTGGCCAGCCAGTCGAGAGTCCCTTCTTGAATGCTGTCATGGAAGACTATCGGTCACTGGCCACCACCGTGGATCTCAAGCGCCATGGTTCCTTCATGTGGGCACAGTTCCCTTCATTGGCATGGACAGGTATTGCTTCCCATGAGGCGATCATCTATGAATGCACAAGTGAGATACTGCGAACGCTTCGCACATCCCACTCTTCACCACTGCCGGGATTGACGGCCACTGCCGCCGACACCATGGATTTGCCCCCGGTGTTACACGAATATTCTTGTCTGATTTCGGTCTTTCAAGTTTCCTGCTCAAAAACATCCCCTTTTATCTGCTAAGGAAAACCAACCATATCTGGTGTTGAGTATGAGGTACCTTTATGTTTCCGAAGCTATCCAAGAAACCCCCCGAGAAGAGATGATGAGAAACACGTCTCGGGTGAGTACCAGAAAAGGAAAGCTTACATAATAACGCAGGCTACCGGTTATCAGGCGCGGTAACTAAAGGACTACCCAATATTCTGCACGATTCATTTTACTAATATCTCTCTTTTTCTCTCTTCCCTTCTCCCTCACTTTCTTTTTCAATCTTTTATTCACTTCTCTTGTTGGCCCTTTACATTTCCCACATGTACCCAAGTAGATCCATCTACCAAGAACTTAACTCTTCCTCACTGGAAATCGGTAACCAATGCATTGTACTAGTCCATCGACAACAGGAATAGAAGCTCTGGGTGATGGCCACCTGCGACTTGGATTACATGCATAATTAGATTTTTGTTTTGAAATTTCCGCCTCCGTGTTGATATGACTGCTGACCGTCCAAGCACAAGCTAAACCTAAAATCTAGGTAAGCAGCAACACGGCGGAAGGAGGGTGTGTGCGTAAGGTGTTCAAGCAATGCTCAGTGCTTGCTGCTCAAGTGTCGATGAGGGACTATGAGCCTGAGACGATGAGGACTCAAGGGACTCGAGAGAGCGGAGACGGCAAGGGCAAGGGCCAGAGTCAACAACGGCTATGACATGGGCCGAGAGTGAGAACAATGAGGGACGAGACTTAGATGCAGCATGCATTGTGGGCTTTGGATTGATCATCCTCCAGACTGTCTGCAAGCCTACAAACACACATAGTGGGGATTTAGATGGTCTGGGAAGCATAACATCTATTCACTGGAGAGGAAAAATGCTCCAATAGGTGCACTTTTCTCCATTTATACCCTCGGGTCCAGTTCAGCTTCAAGCAGGTTCAGCACTTTTTCAACATTTCCGAACCCCGAACTGGACCTTGGGTCCGGTTCAGATTTGCCAGCAGTTCAGAACCTGACCGCAGCAATACTAGGGCAGCGGCAGTCACAACCTATCTGTGGTCACAAAATGACCACTCTCCGAGTCCAATCCGAGCAAGAATCCGAGTCCAGTCTTACTTGCACATTCAAAAAATTCAAAACAGGATTTCAAAAATGAGGTTGGGTGAATGTATAAGCAGTGGAAGTGAAGGCATCCAAAAATAGCAGCGGAAGTTAGCCGAACAGCTATATTAGTAGCAGAAACTCTGAATGTGTTTAGCAGAAATCTTTCTTTTCCTGCTACATATATTGAACATTCTTAGGACTTGAAAGTAGTGGGAAATGGCTCAAAGGACTGGTTTAGATAGCAGAAAGTCGAAAAGTTGAAATATACATATAGGGAAATATTAAATGTGCATTTGGACTGCCATATTTATCCCCCACAAAAGCACTTGAACTGGAATAATAATGTGTTTGAAGTTTGAATAGTCATTCCCATACATTTTAATAGGACAATGAACACTGAAGTGAAGAGAAATAGAGAAAGGGCCAATACTGTAAATACTTGAACCGAGGCAACCATCACGGTCACGAAGGGGCCGGTTGTGTTGCCCAAACCTCCTCCGGTCACGGTCACGACGGGGTTGGTTGCCTTGCTCGACACCGTGACATCCGGAATATATATATATATTGGTCCAAAATCCCACTTTGAAAACCACGAAAAATCACTGTACTCCTTCTTCCATTGTTTCTGTTCAGAAGGAGCTGTTCAAACCCCATTTTGAGGCAGAATTAGGGCCAGGCTCAATGCTGTTGGTTGCCGAAATTTGAATGGTCATGGTGAAAATACCGGTGGTTGCGTTGCCCAAACCCGTTGCCCATGTCACGGTGGGTTGGCCGGTTGCCTCGGTTCAAGTATTTACAGTATTGAAGGAAATACTGCAATATTAATCATTCCTCTATTTTTGCTGAACAATACTGATCTGTACGATCATAATCCTCCTGAAGTTCAAGGAAATCGGCCCAGTGGTTGTGGAGATACATAAAGTCTGGACCCAAAAGGTTGGGCGGCTGGACCAAAAAGATCTGATGGCCGGACCAAAAGGGGTTGATGGCCGGACCAAAAGGGGTTGATGCCAAGACAACAAGGTGATGTCGCGAAGACAGAAAGCTGTTAGTGAGAGGACCAGAAAGTGAGCATGGGTTGGCCGAAAGATGATAACTGATGGACATAATATTGTTGTCAAAATGACAGATATAGTTTGGAAATGGGGCCATAATATGTATTCTGGGGGACATAAAAGTTACGATCGGGGGACATAAACAGGAACTTGGGTTGACAAGAGGGCCTGTCAGAGGTGACACAAAAGGATACTCCAGGACAGAAAGGTTATGTCACAGGACATTAATGGTACACGCTTGTTGCAAAACTGAATGCTGGTGGCGTAACCGTGACAGCGTGTGCCATATCTGAAGTCGTCCTTAGGCTGGTTCTGTTCGTTCCCTGAGACCTGGCTGGTGTACTCTTGTTCCATTTCTATTATCATTCGACATTTGATCTGTGATGCGCCCGCATGAGAAGCAAATCTGACATCTGACATCTGGAGCGGTGATCCTCAAATGATCTACTGCCGATGGGGTCCCCCACTTCTCATACTTCTGCAGATAAAATTGTTATATGCACTATCCTGTTTCTATTATATAACACTTTGCTAGAGCTATGAACTGATGCTTATTCATTGATACTCAAAACATCGAAAAGTATGAGGATTTAGAGTTGTCTGCTTCTCGTGTTTTAATGTTGCTCTTAGCCCCAGCATAACGGCTGCACATAAATGGCTGGGAGAACTGCCATTGAATTCCGTGTGCATTTGGCTTGCTTGGTAGACAGCAACAAGCACGTACGATCATTAACTTGTGCAGCATCTCCGGACACAAGATCAATTTATTTATGCTTTGAATTACAATGGCAAATCAGGATCATTTAATCATTTAGTCAACTTGATTTACTACAGTACAGTACACAGCCAAATCACGATCAATTCGACTCTCCTCTCCTCCAAGTTAAAGTACAGTCCGACCAAGGGATCATTTTAGCGCAAACAAATCAAAGTTCGGCAGTGAGGTCAACCACCCCACCTGCGGCAAGGGCACAATGGGCCTTGAGTAATTCCACCTCATCGACATCAATGATGTCTCCAGCATCCTCAAGCTTGTTCCCCTTTGTAGTAGACGATTCGATGATTTCAATGGAGTCAGTGTCACTACCATTGTTTCCATCGACATTCCCGGTACTTGAGGACCCAGTGCCCATGTACGGACTCTCTGAGACCTGCATCAAATCAGCATGCATATACATAAAATGAGATATGGTTGATGCGCCCTTGTATAATCAGAGTTCAAATCTCTGACGGCAACATCAAAGATGCACCGTGGAACCGAGAGAATGACAGAATCATCGTCTCTCGGTGTCGAATCAGGTTGCGCTAATTTGACAAAATTTCCGACTGTCATCCGAATTCGAAGCATAGTCAGTCGCTTGGGACTTCCAGAATCTTTGTAAGACCGAATATGTTTGACAAATCTACCGTTTGTGAACGGTGAAGCAAATGAACGTGTCTGTTCCTTGTATATGACATAAGGCTGAAGGACATTTATCAGTGACAATTTAGATGATGGCATGTAGTAAAATCACCAAAGAGATCATTTTGAACGCCACTCCAGGCCACAAGTTCGACTCCAGTTTCTTCAAGAGGTTGTTATTCCATTGGAAACGATTCAGGCAAAATGTTGATATGCGGTGGATAGAAGGTTCTCGTGGTACCCAGAGAGACGGATCTGGAGCTACACCGACAAATCGAGATGACCATGAAGTCAAAGGATCGAGATATGACTGTGCAATTTCAAGATCAGGGAATGTGCTTGGGATACTTTCGGCCAATTTAGGGTGCCGTTTGCCAAGAAGCCCAGATGAATTGGTTTGCAACTCTGTACGGAGGGCATCCCTCCTTTTATCCAGGGCAGCACCGCTTGAAGATGTCAGAGCATCCAATAGTTTGTCCCCCAATCCATGCAGGGCCAGCGCATGCACCACCATTGGTCCACAACCATCAATACCAGAGTTGTAGTCGCCACCTACCAGTAAGACAAACAATAGGAGTCCGCCTGGAGACAACGACACACTGTCTGTGTTTTCGACTGAGTCTGCCGTGTATATGAGTGAATTATGCGTGACAGATGGTCTGGTAGTGTACATTATATTGGCATACATAAGCGAGCGACGAAATCAAACCCCAATGTGCGGATAATGCATGTTGCACCAAAAACTAACACATCACTGTCCTCTGTGATGATCACGTCAATGAAGCCGAGCTCGTTGAGCTGCGCTAGTTCAGCCTCAGCCTCTCCTGGAGCCTGTAAGTTATCCGTTCACAGTGAGATTGATGCCGCAAAAAAGGAAGAGAACATACATCACAGAAATAATATCCAAACGATTTAATCATGCCTTTGAGAGGCTCGATGACTGAAGGAGGACAGTTGATGACCTTTTTACCACGTTTGATCGAAGGGCGTCCCGGGCTGTCGAAGACAAAGACAAAAATTACCGGAGCCTGGAGAAAGCTGCATAGCTGGTAGAATAATATCTTCAGCACTGCATTGTCGTCACCTGCATGAATGCCAATGCTGTTCTGTAAGGCAGCTACGCAAGCATCGATACAAATACTAGACAATTGAAGGTAAGTTGCCGTCTGATAAATCCTTGTGGTGATGCGTACCTGATATCGACACCCATTACGAGGCTCCTGAGGCCACGGTTATCGGATGCAAATCCCTCGACTGTGGCTAGATTGAGCAAAGAACGAGTCTCAGCAGCAGGTCCAACGACCTGCTACAGTTTCATTAAGCAAACCATATATGAGCTGAGTCACTCCCAGCCCAAAGTTGCCTGACACCCATTTCGTAATTGAGATGGGGAACAGAAGCAAGAGACGAGGATCTCCTGTCTCAGCAGACGGTACATGCAAATATTGAAACATTATACAGATACAAATTAAAGCTGTGAATACCGTACTATAGTTTGCTTCTTTTCGCTGGACGTCTGGCATCAATAGCCGGAGCGTGTTTCTTCCTTTTTTGAGTTCCATCTGCCATGATAGGTACATCGAGACTGAAAGCAGGGCCCAGTGCTGCTGCCGGTGCAGAAACACTCTCTGGTGCAGACATGCTCTCCACAATCGAATCTGCTGACACAAGGCTGCCAGAAGGATCAGACGTAGGGTGCTGTCGCTGTAACTGTAGTGGTAGTTGTAGTTGTCGTTGTTGGCGCAGTGGAGACTGTCAACTTGGCCTGTATAACTGTAAGAAAATATTCCGAGTAGCAGAGATCTGGATGTACCTGATCCTTCCGCCTCTGCGCCAACTCATTCCCGAGCCAGTTGAGGCCCTTGGGTTCCACCGACTCGCCGCTGCCCTCGCTTCTGATGGCTTCTAATTCCTGCATCACCGTATCCACCGATACATGTCGAGCAGTCGTATTACGGTCAATCCACTCTGGGATCTCGCAGAAACGCTGCCAGATCTTCCCTCTCTTGGTGCGTTCCTATATTGAATGTGTTGTAAGCGGAAACGTTGCTAGCTCTCGAAATTCATACCTTCTTTTCACTCGAGGTCTGCCACTTGTGCTGAAAATGCTGTTTGACAAGTTTCAGAGGTGGTTTCATACCCGTCTGAGTACCGTTTGTATCCAAGACAGGCGCACCAATAACATATGTTGTCCACAGTTCATCTAGACCAGAGAATTGTTCTAAGGATTTATCGGGACCCCACACATCCCAGCAGAGTTTCGGCTGATGAATAAGAGGGAATATATCAAGCCATCGAGCCGACTTCTGGCCAAGGACCGGAGGTATAAATCCTGTGATAGCGCCTGACAGTTTCACGTCAGTGATTGACTGCACTTGTCAGAGATAGTCCGAACCTTTTTTGTAGAAGGCAGCGACTGGAGGAAGGACTAAGTCGACCTGAGCCACTGACCTTGGTGTTTGAGGCAATTTAGGGCTTTCATTCACAAAAGCGCGGATCGACCCATCCTCAAACTCATATGTGCCAGTTTCTTCGAGATCTGCGCTGACATGAATCGAAATAGGTGAATCTGGTATATTATGCCCTCTGTCCGGAGACGCAAGAAGCACTGCAGGGAAATTAGTAATCACTAGTGCCGGATATAAGAGCGACTTACCATTTCGGTGATAGCGACTTGCTGAGAATCCTTGATTGGGGGAGAGGGCAGACGTCCGATGCTCCAGGAGAGCTCCCATCTTCTTGAACTCAATTGACTGAGATGCCAAAAGGTTTCGGACTTCTTCAAGGGCGAGCCGAAGCGAAGTACTTTGAATTCATTGGAGGTCCATGGGGCTTCCTGCATTCGCTTGGAGCAGGGAGAGCTGGGCTGGATACTCTGTCATCATCCAGTTTCTCACATCTTTCCCGATGAAACCAGGAAGCCGGAAAATTGCAGACTTTGGACACTTTTGCCAGATTGCTGCGCCGCACTACAAAGAGTTTAAGTAATTGAAGGCAGAGAAATGGATAAGCGTGCTGTTCACCTGAAAGAAATACGGGTGCAAGTCCATGATCATTAACCAGTGGTTCGTAGTCCCCACCAGATTAGGTTTACCTGTTGGATGTGTTCACTGCAACGAAGAAATATAGATGAAATGAATTTACCCGCTACTTGCACATATATTTCTTTGGCCATAGGACAGATGCGGGCAAGAAACTGCTCTGTAATGCGAACGGGACACCAGAGTGGATCATACTGTTCATCGGCTTGATATCCGGCTGCAGCCAGGATAGCCTGTCGATGTGAGCATACAGTAATCAGTGTAAATACCATGGACCCTTACTTTCTTTGGCAGTGACGGAGCGTACGTGTCCAAATATGTTTCTCCTCGGACCCAGTCGAGCTTCGAAGTCTCTGCTGCATCAACACTATAATTCAAGTTTGAAATTGGATCTCTGACACGGGCGGTAAGAGGTTATACTCACCCTAAAGCCTCTTGTTTATAACCCAAGAGGTGGCGAGCGAGGTGGGCTTTCAGTCGCGACTGAAACCCAGCATGGTGATAAGCTCAACAATACAGATTGTAGAGGTTCTGCTCGTTGAAAGGCGTTGTCGGAGAATTGGGACCATGAAGAATGCGGATCTGTGATGATGCCATCAAGATACAGCAGAACAAAAAGAAAAGTTTGACATACCCCGCGCCAGCTTTTATTGATTAGTCAATTTATACTCATTGAGCCAATGATATTTTTCTCGTCATACAGGTAATGAAGATAGAAGGCGAAAGCACCAAGGGGGCACATATCTGGTTTGAGGTTGGCAATAAATACAGAATAGCTGGGATTTACGACCTGAGGATAAATTAGATGTGGTGGTCGAGTCATATGCTGGAACATACGGTACACATTCCCCTTCTACCGGCTTTCTCTTCACCTTGCAAACCGAGGATCGAGGTGATTCCCGTGCGCTTGTCTGGGTGAAGCAGCGTATGTGGCTGCAACTCTGCCAGCTTCAAGGCGTCACGCAGAGGCGCCTTGCGCGTTACACGCATCCTATACGTGTATATCAGTAAGAAAGACCTGAAAGCAACACTGTGGACGTACAGACGCTCTCCATATTGTAAACGTGTCTAGCTGAGGTTACCGAGGGCGTCACACGTTGGAGAGAGGCCTGAACCATTGAGTGAAGTGATGGGTGAGGCATGGGAGGCCGTGGGTGCAAGTGACGGTCCAGTCGTTGTGATAGCCCCATTTGTTGCCACCACTGCCAGAGCATCAAGTTAAGAGGTAGACGATCTCTGGATCGCACACACAAATCAACACACGTGACAAGCCATCAATGTCCAAATCGGGACATGCCACTCTCAGCTTGCCGCCACCACACTCGATGTACAACATACCGAATCGCCCCCAGCGCACCCCGGGCTCACTGCTAATCGATCTCAGGGGGTAGCCTCACCCTTGCTACCCCCAATCCAGCCTCTACACACCCGGAATCCATCACCGTGAACTGTTTTGAGGATACCAATTTCGACTCTGTAAATACTGTCTATAGCAGTGCCAATACAAATGCGGGCAACAACTCTCGTAGCAATGAAAATACCTCCTCCTGTGGCAGTTTCTCTGTATACAACTTCCAGCCTCAGCCTCCGAGTCACCTCTCGGATGCAGGGACATTCTTGACATTGGGAAATGTTCTCCAGTGCCCGAACTGCCCCAAGACTTTCAAATGGGGTTCAAACGAGTCTTTGAGGTGACATATGAAGAAATGTAAAGGTGTGTGTTGGACATAACCTCCAATGCATCTCTCATTGACCGCATTAACAAAGCCCCTATTCTCGAAGGAGTCTCAAACCCAACCTGCCCCCCGGACAATTCCAGGCCGTCTTCGCTCTCTTCTCACGCAGGAGTTTTGGCGCGCTCAGAGCCGTCTGCGATCCCAGCACCATGCCCTGGTGTGCATGTCAATTGGGATGTCGACAGCTTTTGGGAAACCTATCCATTCCACAAACACGGCCCGAAATCGAAACAGAGACTCGACTATCAGTTCGTTTCGTTCGACCCCATTAGGGCTTGCTCAAATCGGTGCCTTGGCATCGTGCTGACCGGAGATGGTGTGTGCAGCCAGTGTTCAGATGTCGGGATAGACATCAATGTTCTCAAAGAGTGTGCTGGCCGGCCGTTTGACAAAGTTCATGTGGAGGAAGACTTGAATCATCAGCAGCTTCGAGACAAGCTATCCTCTGCGAAGCGCAACGTGAATACATTAAAATTAAAGGTATTTACCGATGTGATTTTGACACGACATCCCACTGATCCATCCATAGAATCTCAACACCACGGATTCTCTCACTAGTGCCCGGGAACACTTGTCGGACTACACCGCCGTGTTTGACTTCATTGGGACTACTCAGGTCCCAGCACTCCACCGAATCCTGTCGAAAGTGCACAAAGAAGGATGGGCCATCAAAAAGCTTCGCTCAATGCTGCAGCTTGCCACTGATGGGGAGTACACAGCTAGAAATTATAGTCAGTACGAGATTGACCTCGCCATACTACTGTACAAGCTCGGTGGTGGTGGCGCAGTTCATGCAATGAACCATTCCATCTTTGTCCTTCCCTCCCTCAAAACAATACAACCACATCGTCGGCAGCACAAAATCACCCCATCCATCCATGGCTTGAAGTTTTCCGACATCTCGCGGAATATATCGGCCCTATTTGGATCACGTATCAGCTTTGACGATGGGACCGAGCTAGCGGTTGATGTCCCGCCAACTCGGTACGGCCACACACTGTCCTTCGACAAGCTTGCAACAGAGTGTAGGATTGATTATATGACGGCGACCGACGACATGGGCGGCTTCTGTCTAGAGCACCTAGATGGTCTTGAGACGGTGAAGGTTGGGAAGGATATTCGGATGGTGGAAGCTGCAGTTGCTGCAGTGAGAGATGGGAAGGTTCACATCGCACATGAAGCATCCGTTGGCGCTATTTCGAGCTACTCCCGCACAAACTATGGTGCCAGACCTGTCTATGTTGCGTCAACATGCAAGAAAGGGACATGGAAGGACCTTTTGCAGACAATGCTCACCGCCGTTGGACCAGCTACGCTGGTTGCGGCGGATCGGGACGGGCTGTTTGGCGGTGTTAGGCAGTAGGCTCAGTACGTACGGATTGGGACAGCACAGCACAAGACATCTGGGCTTCCTCTCTCACGGAGCCAGACCAGCCAGACCATACCGGTCCATCTGGTGATTAGATCGTGATTCGAACCCACGGCGCGGCACGGTTGCAGACGGAATAGACAGCAAACGACGGATACAGACGGACTCGGTTCAGACGGCAAATTTTCAGAAGATTCTCTCGGACTCGGAATCACTTCCTTCCCCAACCGCATCCTCGGATTCGTTGCCCAGCGTCACAGACGGTCTCGCACAGCTCACACTGGGCCCCAAGAAACCCCCTCGCAAAGGGCAATTCGGCTACACAGTGCCGTCATCATCTTCTTCGTCCATCTCGACCGTCTCCTCGCTATTTGCCGACTCCGACTTTTGGGATCAGCTACCAGGCCACAGCCGCGGCACTCCCCCAACATCTCCCCTCGTCGGCCCTTCCCCTCCTTTGATCACTCTCCCTCCCATCCTAGCCCTCGACTCCTCGGACGACGAAGATATGCCGTCCGACTTCTTTTACGGCGATAACCGCGACGACGACCCCGTCCCGGGAGACTACCTCAAAAGCACAATGAACAAGTTCAAGGAGGCCTCCTCGGACGACTTCAAGTGCGAACACCTCGCGAATGGCTTTGCCACGGGCTCGTTTGCAGAAAAATGGTACGACAAACTCGACGTCGCCACCCAGGAGGATTGGAAGAAGCTCAAGGCGGCGTTTCTGAAGCAGTGGCCGGCGGAGACCGTGCCCGAGCTGAGCACGGAGCAGCACCGGGCGCGTTTGAGGGCGGAGAAGCTGAGGAAGGAGGACATCGGCAAGGTGGTGATCGTGCGGGGGATGGAGACGACGGGCCAGGCAGCGTGGGCCAACCGGGTTCTGGCGCTCTCGATGCGCGCGGACGATCCCTCGGGCGCGATGATCCACGGGATCCGCGACGGGATGCCCGCAATGATGCGGAAGCTCGTAACCGGCACCTTCACCAGCTACAAGGCGTTCTGCGATGCCGTCAAGGCCGTGGACGACGACACCATCGCGACCGCCATGGAGGAGGAGACTCGACTCACCCAAGTGGAGAACGACACACGCCGATTGCGGGACGAGCTAGCGCTAGCTCGTCGCACCCCCGCTTCTCCGACTGCACCCCTTTGCGCAGCCTTCGGCGGATTCGCGCTCACCCGTGGAGGCGCGCCACGGGCCCCGGGCCCTCCTAACGCTCAGGCGATCCCTTCGGCAGTGGCCCCGTGCGGGCGCTGTCCCCGCTCGCGGTACCCATGGCGGTGCAGCGGCGCGAGGCGGTGGCCAAGGCGGGGTCTTTCGCGCGAATCACCTGCGCATGGCCGATTTGACGAGGAACACGGCGGGGATGGTGCATCATGCCAGCACGCCCGCGGGTCAGACCGCCTACCAGCTCCAGGTGCAGGCGTGGGCGGCAGCGAATCCGACGAAGTACCAAGGTGGAGACGAGTACGCACCATACCCACTAACCCCAGGACTGAGGCTGTGGCACCGGGGAGTGTTTCGACTGCGGCGCACGCCACTTCAAGGACGCCCCCCACACCTGCGCTATCGTCGACGTCAAGGAGACATTCTACTGCCGCGTCGCAAACCGCATCATTCGCGACGACCGCGACACTACCAACATGGCCAATGCCGCAGGCCTCCCTGCTAACGTCCACCTCGTGCACGTCGAGGCTACCGACGACTATCCGGCCCATTGGGTTTCAGCGGACACGTACGGACAGGGAAATGGGGACGGACCCGAGGTTTAGTCGAAAACCGTCGGGTCCGCGAGGCTATAGTCGACGAGGGCGTTGTGATCCCCGGAGCAGAGGCGGCGAGTTCCGGGGAGGAAGAGAAGCCCCACACCAATCTTGTCTTTACGGATGATATGTATTCGGAGCACGGTGCAATGAATTGCGTTGACGTTTACGGTGTGGGTGAGGGGAGAGAGGGCGAGGAAGTAGCAAGGCCGTTCACTCAGACGGTCCAGCTCGTCGGCACGAGCGGCGAGCTTGTGGACGTCGTCGCCACATTCGACGACTGCGCCATGGTCAATTGTATTGATACGGCGGTATTCGAGGGCGCGCGTGCGACACTGTCCAGTCCTGGCACGTCGCCGCGGGTTTTGCGCATGGCAAACGGAGTACTCGTTCCGTCGGGCGGGTGCTGGCGCGGGAAGATCAGCGTGGGCGGTGTCAGCGCGGTCGGGAAGTGGGAAATTTTCTCAGGTGGCGGCGCGTGGCAGATGCTGCTGGGCAAACCGATGCTCAAGGCATTCGGTGCCACTCACGAGTACGTCGACGACACAGTCACGCTCAATACCGTTGCGGGGAAGGTGACGCTGCAGAATGCGTCCGACGCCAGTGCTGAGGGCTCACGCCAAAATAAAGTCGCAGTTGCGTATGTTAGTGACCCGGGAGAGTGCCTCGGCACCTCTCCCTTGAAGCCAGAGCAAGTCGATAATCCCACACCGAATCTTCCAGTTGATCATGCACATGAATTACAGGGCTCGGTAGCGATGGCAGAAGAGCTGTTGGAGGCGAGCCTACTCGACTCGGTAGATGGCGGGTCACGAACCCCTAAAGTCGCTGCTGCGCCCACTAGTGACCCGGGAGCATGCAATGCATGCCTCCCGCCCTCCGTCGGGCGAGTACCTTCGCCCGATTCCCCTGTTTCGGTTGACACAGATCCAATCCAGATGGCTTCGTATTCGGCCGGAAGCGGGCTCGCGTAGTGGCAAGGAAGAAGCGCGAGGCGGAGCGAGCGCAGGCAAGGAAGGCCCTCATGGCGGTGTGGTCCGTGATAGAGGAGGGCTCTAAGAGCCGTGGCTCGCGCGCATTCTTGCGGCTCATGCGGCGGATCAAAAGCAGGGCGGAGCGGGCGGAGGATCTTGCTCCATCGCTGGTACAGCATGCCGTGGGATGCTGGCACGGTGTCTGTGGTGGCGGTGACCGCCATCGAGCCGCGGATGACGTTCTCGTAGGAGCCCCGAGGGGAACCACCGACGGAAAGGTTTTGCTGCAGGAGGTCGAGGACGGAGGCGACGTCCCGGATGTCGAGGGTGTACGAAATCGAAGTCGCAATGCGTCCGCTAGTAGCCCAGGACAGTGCTGGGCACTGATCCTTTGAGACCAAAGGGAGTCGCTCGCGTTCACTCACCTGCTTGCACTCACCGCTTGGCAGATGAAGCGGATCGGTGGCTATCCATTGCGGAGCTGGAGGGAGATGAGAAAGCCGAAGCTGATGGGTTACGAGAAAATAAAGTCGCTGTTGCGCACGCTAGTAACCCGGGCGGGAGTGCGAGCTCCTGGCCCTTGAAGCACAGGCGAGTCGTCGATTCTGACAAATCGCGTTCGGCTGACGAGCACGAGTCGATTTTGGCAGTCTTCGAGGAGACTGAGCTAGATTCCGCAGCGCCGGGAACGGAGCAGCCCGAGATTCGCGTCGACGAGGATACGTCCGTGTTCACGAGACACACAAACCCCTTTAATCCGGTGCGTGTCGCGAGGATATTGGAGGCGGTGGAGATCGGTGATGATATCACCCCGGAGGAGCGTGCACAGGTCGAGACCACCATACGCGAGTACGCCGACGTTTACGCGCTATCCGTCAGCGAGGTTAAAGTAATCCCCGGGGCTGTCCACCGCCTGCATGTGCCAGTGGACGCGAAGCTGAATACCAAAATTCAGCAGCGCCGACTTACGCCTCCCCAAACGTCGTATTTCTCAAAGGCGCTCGACACCATGCTGGACGCCGGAATTATCGCGCCCATCGCTGCCGCAGACGTTAAATGTGTTTCGCCGATAACACTGGCTGCGAAGGCCCATGGTTCTCAGGGCCTCACAATCGAGGAATTGCATGCGCGAATCAACGCGGAATGTGCACAAGCGCAGCTCCCGGAACCATTCGACATACCGACCTCCGACGGCCCAGCGCAGGCGGCGAGCGCTGACGCGCCCCAGAAGTGGCGCGTATGCACGAACTACAAGTCCCTTAACGACGTCACTCAGGTTCTTCAAATGCCGCAGGGGGATATACGTACGAAGCAGCAGGCGCTCAGTGGGCACCGCTGGGTTTCGATGCTTGACTTTGCAGCGGGGTTTTACGCGGTGGAGGTTGCGGAAGAGAGCCGCCCGTACACCGCGTTCTATGTCGAGGGGCGTGGGTACTTTGTATATTGTCGCATGCCATTCGGGCTGACCGGCGCGCCAAGCTGCTTCAACGAGGTCACAGCGAAGGCTCTCCAAGGGCTCGTGGGCACGATACTCCAGTTGTTCGTTGACGACGGCGCTATGGCCGGGGATGTTTTCGCGGACAAGCTGCGGGACCTGCGGACATTCCTGCAGCGGTGCCGTGAGCAGACTCTCTCGATATCCCCGCAGAAGACGAAACTCTTCATGACGGAAGTCATCTTCGCAGGGGAGCGCGTTGGGCGTGATGGGATCAAGGCGGACCTTTCAAAACTCACCGCGGTGGTCAACTGGGCCGTACCCCAGACGATCCAAAACCTTCAAGCATTTCTAGGCCTAACGGGTTACTTCCGGCCGCTGGTGAAGAACTACGCGCTTCTAGAAAAGCCCCTGAAGGATCTCGTTAACACTCTCCATGTCCCACCACACGCAGGCCGGCAGGCTTATCGGAACGCTGCTCGGAGGCACGAAATCACCGCGCAGTGGTTGGCGGAGCATCAGCGGGCCTTCTTGGCGCTGAAGGTGGCGTTAATGAGCGCACCGGTTGTAAAGCCGCCCAAGTATGATGGGTCGTCCTTCATCGTCACGACAGACGGATGCAAGGACGGTTTTGCTGGGGTCCTCTCGCAGAGGTTTGAGTGGGTCGACGCGTGTGGGAATAAACAAATCCGCGTGCATCCGCTCGGCTTTGTCTCCAAACGAACGTCGGACACGGAGTCGCGATACCAGCCCTACCTCCTCGAGTTCGTGGCGCTTAAATACACCCTCGATAAATTCTCGGACACCATCGGCGGGCAGCCGGTCGAGCTGGAAACGGATTGTCAAGCGCTCCGCGACACCATCATCAATAACAAACTGAATTCCACTCACGCGCGCTGGCTTGACGGCATAATGAATCACCACATCGTCGATTGTAGGCATCGCCCCGGGAAACAGAATCAAGCCGCCGACGGCCTCAGTCGGCAGTTCACTGACACGCCACGTGTGAAGGGTGATGGCCACGAGTGGAGCGTGGACCCGGACTGGGCGTCTTCGGTTGGGCTAGCCTATGACATCTGGTCCGCGCAGCTCAGCACGGAACAGACCGCGCTTCGCGAGCGGTTTGCGAACGAACCCGTTTTCCTGGAGGTGATCGAGGCGATGTATAACCTCGACCACGGGAAACGGATCCGCGACAAGCGGCGTGCTCGTCATCGCATGCTCGGCTACGAGATAGCGGACGGCAAACTGTGGCGCATAGGCGACGGCAAGTCCACTCGCGCTCGCGCTCGCCTGGAATGCATAACCCAGGTGGAGGCGAAGGTGCAGGCGGCGGCGGAGCATGCGGACGGCGGTCATTTTGGACGCGATTTGATCAAGATCAAGATGCTCGACCGCGTGTGCAGCCCGCGCCTCGACAAGTCGATCGTCTCCGTGATCGTCGAATGCGGGCAATGCAAGGCGTTTGGAGGCGCACACCTGGCGGCTTTGCTTGAGCCCATCACGCGACGCCATCCTTGGGAGTTGATGGTCGGGGATTACCTGTCCATGCCCGTCGGTAAAGGCGGCTTCAAAACCATCGGGCTTTATATGGACGTGTACTCACAGAAGACGTGGGCGTTCAAGTTCACCGGACCTGGAACGATGGCAACCACGAATCAGTCCCTCGAGCGTATCCGGCTTCATTTTCGCATGCCGGAGGTCTTCATGGCGGATGGGGGAAGCCATTTCGCCGGCAGTCTTGTTGCGGAATACTGCGAAGCGCATGGGTCGCGCTACCAGCAGGTCGCGGCGTATTCGCCGTGGGTCAATGGTCTACTGGAGGGGCAAAATGGTAAGCTGCTATCGCGCCTCAAACGGATGTGCGCACCGCAGCTGGGCGAGGACGGATGGGCCAAGATCACGAAGTTCACTGACCTCCCCGCTAACTGGCCGGATCATCTGGACGAGGCCATACGCCAGCTCAACGACCGCATCTTGCCGGCGTACAAGTTCGCTCCTAACGAGTTGTGTCTTGGACTTGTCGTGAACACCAACGATACGCCACTAGAGATCAGTACCTCCGAGCTTGCGGAGAATGAAGTCGGGCTGCAGAACGCGTACCTGGAGCAGCAGACGCTGGACGCGTACTCACACGTCGTTGAACACGCCATCAAGAGAAAGGAGGCATTTGACAAACGCGTCATGAATTCGCGCGACGGCGTGATCGAATACAAAAAGGGGGACCTGGTACAGATTCGGGACTCATCCCTCGACTTAACACTCTCCACAGAGTCGAAGATCCTACCGCGCTGGGGTCAGCCTCACCGCGTCGTCGATTGCATATGAAACTCGTACCGCTTGGAAACAATACACGGGCTGCCGGTGCGAGGGACCATTAGCGCGCGTCGATTGCGCCGCTTTAACCCGAGAAGGGGCACGGAGCTGTTTGAGGAGCAGACGAAGCTTGAGATGGGGCGCGCAGGAGGGCCAGACGAAGCCATGGAGGGTGAAGATGTCGAGGTAGTGGACCGCGAGGAGGGAGAAGTGGAGGATGTCGTGCTTGGTGAGGGGGAGCTGAGTAGCGAGATGGGCGGGGCTTGTGAAGGGAGTGGTAGGAGTTCCGTGGCGCAGGGACTGCGCCACGCGGAGTGGGGGTGCATGGACCAGCTACGCTGGTTGCAGCGGATCGGGACGGGCTGTTTGGCGGTGTTAGGCAGTAGGCTCAGTATGTACGGATTGGGACAGCACAGCACAAGACATCTGGGCTTCCTCTCTCACGGAGCCAGACCAGCCAGACCGTACCGGTCCACCGTGGAGGCCTGGAAGCGGTCCCCGGATGGCGAGGCAAAACACGGTCAGCTGTTTGATGTTGCATCGGATGGGTGTCCGAAGCGCCGACTCGCGTTATTTGTGATGTGCATGCATAGCGAAATCTTACCCGGGAATCCGCTTTATGAGTTCATATGCAATCTTCCGGGCTTCAACCGCCATGTTGGCAGGGACAATTTAACACAGGATTTCGACTATCGGCACGACATTAAATGTCGGTTATTCATATCTTACTTTGGAACATGTCCTGACTCGAGACTACAGGCTGGTGCACTCTTCTCTGCTCCCCAGATGGCATGGCTGTTAAGAATGTCTGCATAAACCGGGACCTTCTCCTTCATTGGCTCGAAAAATTGCCGTCAAATGATTGGTCCGAAACATCGATCCATGTCCTGCTTAACCCGCCTGCATGGTCGGAAACATCAGTTTTTAACTTGCTTAATCCGAAAGATGCTCAGGACATACCGCACGCCGTCAAACTTCTCCTTTCCATCGTCGCACTTCGGGATTTGGATTCGGATGATTTTGATCCCAGCGAGGCAGCTGAATTTGAAGCCCTTTGCTTGCTCGGTGAAGCCTGTGACGCACTTCTTCAACCATTTATCAATCCGGATCTCTCGTTGTCACAGCAAATAGAGTCGCTCACCAAATGTTCCCATCTCATCTGCACCCTATACGTTCAAAATGGCACCTCCTTCATGCTGAATCAGCTCTACAGTGACCTCCAAATGATGGTGAAGAATGCCATACTCCTTGTGCCGAAAACCCGCATCATCAACTCGCAGCTCGGTATATATCTGTCTTCTCGGGGACAATGTATTGGAGTCACTCTTTGGTCGTTCTCGAATGATTGGTGGGCATTCACCTAATTGCAGCATCAGCGAACTCCGCAACCGTTTCGGCTCTGCAATCAATCTTGATTGTGTCTACGCCGCGCACCCCGAGCTCGAACAGAAACTACGTCGACTGAAACTCGTGCGCACTCGTGACCTGGATCATCTTCGGCCAGAATGGTGGGGCGGGGAAGTCAGCGCGGGTAGTTGTGACATTGAAAGCCAGCGCTGAAAGAGCAGTTACTACACTACGGAAGTACGGCATTTGCTTCTCCTTCACCAACCTATGGAAGCGTCCAAAAGCAGACCTACTGCGGCCACTGGGAGGTAAATACCCTGCGATCTCGCCTGGGGTTGACCGCTCAATGGTTAATCTTTCTTCCGATCCCACAAAAGAATCTGCCGATATTGACCCCGACACTGTCAATCCAAATAACCCGCTCTTATACATTGACTTCGACGAAATCATTGCTTGTGAGGCTGCTGAGGGTCTGTTGGAACCAGAGGTGCACTCCTTGTTTGCGGAAATCGATTCTGATGGTCATTTGACACACAAGAAGGCTGTCATCCGAACTCTGTTCGATATGACACACAACTCTCAGACCAGCCATGATCGGCTCACACGCATTCGAGGGTTCACTATCGGGGGTAAAACCTGGTCACACAAGACCCCCGAAGATGCATTGGTGTCCAACGTAACCCATTTTCGGCTGGGTAACATTTTCACAACACTCCTCTGTTATAACGGCACACACCTTGGGCTTGCCGTCGCCAAGTGCACCCTCATCAAGAAATGTGTTCCGGGTACCAAGGCGGCCTCCATATCGGCCATCCCGTTAGGCGAGCCCACTGTTGAGGCATCCCCATACATGATCTCCGGCCAAGTATTATCATTGGTTCCTGTGGACGCCGTGGCCTCCGACTGGTCATGGGATGGCCAATTTATCTCATTCTCCCGCAAGACAAGCGGAAAATCTGGCCCTGATAATGTCGCGCGCATAGCCAATCTCCAGTTCACGGTGTCTAGCCAGATAATTGATCCCATCCACAAATTTGCCTGTGAATCTCCGATTCAAGCCGAGTCGGTCGACAGTGAACGAGAAAAAACTTGGGTGTTCTCTAATCAACATATTCTAGACTCATGGAATCATCTGTGGACCTCGGTCCTTGCTGACAAATCCCTTCACGATAAATTCGCAACCAAGTTCACAGGAGTAGCAAACGGAGCATTTCCTTATCAAGCTGCTCGCTCTGCTGGTAATTGGATTCCTTCTCACTATAACTGGCAAAGCTTTACCAGTGTTCAGATTATGCAGGTGTTATATACTCTCGACCTATCGCCGGTACCCCAATTCAAGTGACCAACTCTGACCGTCAAAAATGCCATGTATGTGACAAACCCGTGAAAGATACAGATCGGCAGATGCATGTTGGCGCGCACATTCTCAAATCAATCCTTGGGATCCCCGACCCTGATATAATTCATCCTGTGAGTCCCAACCTTTGTGACCGTGGTTCAATGCTTACTGAACGGTTGATTTAATGAAGATTTCTTCTGATTTTCCGTGTGGTTTTTGTGGCGGCCCTTCCTCAAATGATACATGCCACATACAGAAGAAATCAAATAAAGCTGATTCAACTTGTCCTTCTGCCTATGCTTTTCTCATATCTGCGGCCTCCAAGTTCTCAGACAACCGGCCATGCACAAATATCCCAATCCCGTGCACTTTGGGCTGTAACGAGACACACTGGAAGTATAACTTCCCTCAACACCTGGAGACGCGACATCCATCATGGAGGGCATTGAATACCTCTTCCGTAATTCAGGCTTCATTTCTTTCCAACATTAAGGTATCCAATCTGGAGCAGATTGCGCTTGGCATTCCAAGCACGAAGACTGTCGTTTGGCCTGATCCGAAGGTTGCTGTGGCAACATTACCTGCAGGACCCGCTCAGGCGATACCCCAGGGCCAGAAGCGCAACTCTGACTGGTTGCAGAAGTCACCGAGTCTGCGAGAGAAGGAAAATGATGATGCAAGGGAACATCATACCCCGAAAACAACACGGCTCGCTTATTCTGGGCCATTGAATGATGTGTTCAATGTCTCATAGACAGCTGTTTATGCCTTGGTCTTGTGTAATTTCAGACTCATACTATCCCGGTGCATCGAAATTGTAGTATATTTGACTTTGAGGTACACTACACTAGCTAGATCAGGCAGATTCCGGGTGTGTAGAGGCTGGATTGGGGGTAGCAGGGTGAGGCTACCCCCTGAGGTTGATTAGCAGCGAGCCCAGGGTGCGCTGGGGGCGATTTGGTGTGTTGTACGTCGAGTGCGGTGGCGGTAAGCTGAGAGTGGCGTGTCCCGATTTGGACATTGATGGCTTGTCACGTGTGTTGATTTGTGCGCGATCCAGAGATCATCCTTATTACTCGTGTTTCGCGCGTGTTTTGCGTCCTAGATTTCTGATAGCCTCACTCTGCAATCAGTATGGAACCCTACCACTGTATATGGTGCACATAATCTGTCCAATAATGCAATTCCTTCTGCACATAACTCTTTTTCTTCCCTTCCGCCCCGTACAGGCAATGATGAGCCACAGACGGAGACGTGCGACTGGAGGGCAGGAACATGTGAAGTGCTCTGTCCCTGGTGCTCTACATACATAAAACTTGGCTGTGACTGATGGTCAGATTTTTTGCATAGAATACAGGCATGTAGACAGACTAAATTTACTATCAGAGACCGGATACTGGGCCACCTTAGCATTTTTGACCTCGATCCGATGCACAAAGTGAGGTGGATACAGGTACATGGGCTCTGAAACTAAGGTATGTATCCTGTGAGTGAGCTGAGATATTTTCCGCGAATTTAGGTGATGGTTTCATGGCCTACTGAATTTTTCTTTCGGCGGTATCCCAAAATGGCAAAAACGGCCTAGTGGGCCACCCGGCCCAATCATCTGTTCGCACCCCTATTATTCACCCCAGTGAGTCCCAAATCGTTTAATGGATCAAACTACATTATTGTGTACACTCAAACCATAAATCTAAGGTGTACGGGGACCATAACTATTTGCCTTTCACGGCATGTTGGACACGTGAGGTTGCAGTCTGGACTGAACAGCTTGTACTATAAAGCACAGAGCCCAATTTTGCCCCAAATTAAAGCCCAAATGGCTCAATGGGAAGTATTAGAACACACCTCAGTGTAAAAGATGTCCCCAACATACCTATAGCCCCTCAAAAAAAATACATCTATATGTGCCAACGAAATTGGGTGGTTTGGGGTAGTGGCTCACCATGAACGTGAAGTCGCATGATTAAAGGCCAAACCAATGTGGGAGGACATGGAATGAACTGTCCCAAATGCAACTACCAAGTTCCAGGTCTGCCGCGAAGGCAGGTGGATCGCTATAGAGGGGGATCGACTGTGCAGTTAAGGATCAGGTCGAGATGTTCTTGATGAGTCCAGGATACGAAGGAAAGATATTTTAGCATGTTTGATCACCCGAAGCCATTTGTTCGAACCAGGGGATAAAAATAAGCCCCGAATGTTGGGAATCGGTGAAGAATTGGGGGAGAAATAAGCAAAAGACAAGCAGGAGGGCCGCTCGGAGATAAGAAATGGTGTTCCCACGCCGGCATCGTGAAGAAAAACTCACACAGTTTTTGATCGCCGCGTCACTCTGCCTCCAAATTTGACATACTTTGTCCTCATAGGTCGTATTCCATCCCATAGTCACCAAATCTACGGATTCTACACCACAAGACGTTGTATTATGAAAGTGGCCCACTACCTAGTGTGGCCCGGTAAGCAGTCGCTGATAGTAGATGAGCAGAGAGATCAGAGTAGTCGAAGATCATTAGCAAGCCCCAGCAGCAAGACAAACAAACCGGCGGCACCAGCAAAAGACGAGCTGCGCAGCTCTCTGACCAAAAACGGATGCCGCGTGATGCCGGTGATCGATCACTTCGCTCGCGTAGACACGTCAGAGTCCAAGATCCAGAGATCAATCACCTTGTCGTGTGACGTCGGCGTGCCGGCACGTGTCTGAGGTGTTGAGGTCGGTCCGGGATCTCCGGGATTGCTTAGTCAATCGGCTTAGACTAGCCTCCACCGTGGAAGTCCGAAACAGTCTTATCGTCTCTAAGCAGACGCTTCCAAGACGCTTCAGTACGTTGTGCGTTGTCCATACATACTTTCCCAAATATTGTACTCCAGGCAACGAGTTGATGACAAAAAGAATCAGACTAGGATTCACAAACTGACGCAGTTATCGGACTTCCCTCACCGTCGCGCCAACTTTCGTGGTGCTCTCAAGGCACCGAGCGATGCGATGAACTCTCGAAGCATTGATCCAGCCGTCATAAGTTAGCTATTCACTCTGTACGAACCAACCTATGCTAATAATCATCCTCAGTTCCACCCGAAATATTGGCGGAGATTTTCAATCTTTGTAATCTCCGCAACTCGTCAATTTTCAATCGAATCAATATGAGCGAAGCGCCCTGGTTGCTGAGCCACGTATCTCACCACTGGCGGCGAATCGCGTTGTCTACACCCATGCTGTGGTGCTTTCTTCGTGTTAACATGTCGACAACGGACTCCGGTCATTTTAATGCGCATGGCACCTTCCAGCTGGTCAAACTCTTCCTGGATAGATCTGCGTCGTGCCCGATATCCTTCATTCTCTTTTGCGAGGAAACAGCGGAAACACGGCCGATTTTGGAGCTTCTGATCGGCGCGTCGGATCGTTGGGAAGAGTTGGATCTCATTGCCCCAGGGGCGTTTATCGAGAGTCTTTCGCCAATCAGAGGACATCTCCACCGTCTGCGGCGCCTCGCACTATACCGCGAGGATCCAGAGGTTGATCTAGAACCTCCACACATTGTAGACATCTTTGCAGAAGCCCAGTGTCTACGAAAAGTCACATTCACCCGCGACCCCCCGTTCTGCGTCGTTGTTCCTTGGAACCAATTAACAGAGTTCACAACCTCGTATTGCGAACTCATGCCCCTCCTAAACACATTGCGGGAACTCACTCAGGTCGTCACACTGAAACTCGACAAATTGGACGACACCGAGGATCATGGGACGGTGGCCCACCTGCCGCACTTGCGTAATCTCACTATCACAAGCGAGAACGGGGCCGCAGGTCATCCAGGAGATCTTCTGGACTACCTGATTGTTCCTGCCCTTAAATCCTTGTCCATCGAATGCGAGGATCTCACTATCGTACCACACCTCATCTCCCTCGTCTCTCGTTCTGCATTCACTCTTGTATCCTTCACACTTTTTGCGTACGAGGAATTCGATACCTCACTGATCGGCTTTCTCAAGCTAACACCCCGTCTCACTCGCCTCTGTCTCCGCGGATCGGGACAGACAGTTGTCTCCGACGAGCTCCTCACCCAACTTACTCGCATGCTTCCCGCCACTCCCCCACCTGTAATCCCTCTCCTCACTTCTCTCAGGGTGCAAGCCACGTTCAATCAGGCGCTGCTGTTTAGCCTCACCGCCTCGCGATTCAGCCCGGATGCTGACGATCGATTGCTGTGCCTGAAAACATTAGAGCTGTCCATTAAATTTGTGGATTTGGAACCGGTGCTGGCGTTTGGGTTGGAGGCGCTTGCTGGTATGGGACTTCACGTTCTGATGGTGCATTAAACGATGAACTGTATGCTTCTCTTTCACCGTATTGCTGAGACCTCACTAGATTTCATATAGCACGCCCGGCTTCACCGCCTCGATAACGTTTAGTTTACGGGCAAATATCTCTGAGATGCTACTTATTTCCGATAGACATCTTGAAATAAGAAGTAGAGCGCCCCGTTTGGACCTCCCCTAGCAATTTGTCAATTTCTTTCATTTCCTCTCCGCTTCATTGATTCAAACCATCTTCCGTTCCAAAGAACGATGGATACTAACAGGTATTATCATTTTTTCCTCATAAGAAAAGTAAAAACATACACTGGTTGATTTTTTTGTCTAGCGATATGGTTGTGGCACAGAAATCTCATTTTGACCACAGTAGGCTTCACACAAGTAGCAGCAATATCTTTACTCTGAACATGTAAAAGTCAAATATTTTCGATTTTCTTTCACTCTCCCGCAGCCGTGTAGCCGTCACGGCCGTGCCGTTCGACATTCGAAGCAAGACTCCACGGGCTGTGCAGAACACGATCGCAACCCGCTGTCAACCCCGCGGCCTGGCCGCCCGTGGCAGCCCTAATCAGGTTACCGCATTCCAAAAAAAAATGAGTCTCACGACGTTCGTATCACTATGGCTACTAGGATTCGGGTCCATAGGATAAGCCCCCAATGGGATGCTGCAGCCACCTGTGGGATGGGATGCCGCAGGCGGGTGAGGGTCATAGGCCGTGTTCTGGGGAGGGTAATCGCTGTAGGCAGCGGGGGCGGAACTGCCTCGCTGCCTGTTGCGGGCCTTGGGGCGGGACTGGCAGGAACTGGACCTGCTCTTGCGGCCGTTTAGCAGTTGCTGGAAAACCTGGCCATTTGTCATACATATATGCTGTCTCCGAACTATTTGAGAGGCTAAAATTACACGGGCGGGAGTTCTCTAGCCATATTGAGGATTCATATACGTATGCATTCTCGAAAAGGAATAACATCACGGAATTTCACAGGGGCTACGTATGTGGTGAGCTACTGTGAGCATGGATGACAGAGACCGTGAATTCCCCGGCAATCATGTACATCTCGCAGCAGCAATCTCCCAATTTGATTATCAAGACGAGGACGTCTACATACACGCATGGTCAGAATGATCATGGTCGAATTCGAGGCTCCATCTTACCGTGAGATTTTGAGGCGAAGGGGCTGAATACAAGCTCAGGATGGTCGTGGAATCGGTGCGGAAGGTCACAGATCGCGCTCCGGGGCTGCGGGTCGGCGATGCACCTTGAACCGATAACGCTTGGACACTAGAACTCGAAGGTGGGGACGGTATGCTGCCGGGATAGGAAGGCCCATGCCCGTAGGGGTCGACGCGGAAGGACTGTGCTGCAGGACTTCGAAGCGGAGATGCGCCTCCGCCGCTGTGGAACGAGGCTCGTAGATCGGGGCTCTCGGGGTAGAATGGACCATGTCCGTAAGGATCAATACGGAAGGAGTGTGCTGCCGGGCTTCGAAGCGGAGACGCGCCTCCGCCGGTGTGGAACGAGGCTTGAATATGGGGGTTCTCTGGTGGAGAGGACGCGCCGGGGTAGAATGGACCGTGTGAGTAGGAGTCAGCGCGGAAGGACGGTGCGCCAGGGCTTCGCAATGGAGACCCGCCCCCATAGAACGACACTTGCACGTTCGGGCTCTCCGATGGAGATGCCGTGCCGGGATAGTGGGGGCTGCCTTTCAAGGGCTTCGTAGCAGACAACGGAGGTAGCGAAAGGTATTGGTAGGGCTCTGCCTCCGAGTGCGTAGGCAGTCGCGCGAAACTCGTCGGTTTCCTGCGTCGGTGACAAGCGCGTTCTATGAGGTACACTGCAACTCCCACGAGCACCAGGACGACGAGGATGCCTAGTGCATCATCACATTCAGTGTATACTTGGTCGAGTCGGATGGTGACGCACCTCCGATGATGGCCCCAGTGATCGCGACCTTGGAGTTCTGCGTGTCCTCGATTTGAGGTGTGCTCGTTTGTGCCATGGCAGAGGGGAGGAGAGCCGCGATGAAGAGCATTAGTGCGGACGGTAAGAGGGACATGGTGGCGTCTAGTGGGAGGGGGTTGCCAGCGTCTTTTGCTTTGTGTTACATATAACCTGTATGGGTGACGAAGCACCTGGACCGTTCTCAGGCCGGACCCACAGGAACGACGACGACATCAAGGCTTCCGTCCTATTTAAATCATCAGTGGCCGGTGCTAAGGCAGTGTTCCGGTCCCTTACAGGGAACTGTGATCAGACGAGTTTGTTGTAACAGATGCTATCTGAAGTGTCCCGGACCGCGCCTCATCCTTTGTCTTTCATCCGCGTGTGAAGTCGTGGTTCTAGTGTCACCGTAAGGCCCGCCTTCCTTTGATGTCCGAATGCGGCGATGAGGTCGGATGCGGTCGATTTCCCCCGGAGTTTTGGCGAGGCCCACAAAAGGCAGAGACCAAACGCATAGCAGATGCAATAGGGGCGGGTGGATCACGGCACTCTGCCAATAGAGTGTCAAGGATCCGTAATATATCCTGATGAGCGTCAGCGTCAAACAAAACGGGAGATGCTAAAAGACCCACTTTAAGGTAAAGTATGTCTCAGCGCGTTGTCGGACATCCTTCTCGCACACAGGAAATCAGAACCCGGATTCATGGGCACATGTATAGAACGCACCAAGTGTAGCGCGAAGCAGCCTCCCTCCCCCATTTTCCTGCCTAATCCCCGTCTTTCAGGTAGAATCGCACGGCAACCCAAGCAGCCCTCGGGAGGTTCCCGCCCCTATCGCCCGCCTACGCCATCTCTGCCCCATTCACCTCCAGACCGAGCACCACCGGCTGGATCGTCCTGGACACCCGAACGACCTGGGCTTTGCCGTCCGCACCCCCTGCACGAGCGCTGGCTCCTACAGTATCTCCGAAGTGTCGAGTGGGCGCCGAGTAACCCAAGACACGCCCTGAGGACCGCCTTGCACAGGGTGTTGATGTCGGAGATATAGCGGTGGCCGCTCATCGTGAGCATCAAGAAGACGCACACAACGAGCACGATGAGGAGCCAGCCCTTTCCTGCGGTGTTTTGCGCTTCAGGCCGTCAAAAATCGCGAAAGCCATGCACGCGCTGACGTGCACAAGCACCGAAATCGACTGACAACAGACTCCTCCCCAATCGAAAGAGGCCATCCAACGCAATGGTGATCCTTAGAAGTCGCGAAAGCCGCGCTTCGAGCCTGCCCGCCCGGATCTCCGCCCTTCGCTCGAATCCCCGTTCTACGTACTCCATCCCGAATACGTGCGGGCGAGGGCGCCCTGAGCAGCGCACGTCTACTGCTGCATGCACGCTGCCCAGAAATGCAGATGTCGTAGGCGGTAAGGCCAGACGCTGAGGAGCGTGTTTCTGGGATATAGACGACAAAAGTGCACGCCGTCCGGCGGCACGCGGGGAAGGACAATAAAATGAGGCCATGTAGACTGTGGACGTCAACGCGTCGGATTCTCGCTTTGCGACCAGGAGCCCGCAGCCAGCCGGGGGCCATCGCCAATCCATATCTACATCCATACACCCGCGCCATCCCAAGACCCGCATATCCTGCCGGCATCCTCGAATTCTGCTTACCGGCCTTCTGTCTCGCCTTCACCAACGTATGTGCAGGAAAAGCACGCGCATCGACAAACAAGGGAAAGGGGGGTGCCGAAAGGTGGAAGGTGAGTCGACTGAGCGGATGGGAGTGCTGGCGCGATAGATTGCTCGAGCTAGTTGGCGCCATGGTCGGGAACGAGGAAGTCGATCGAAAAGGGTAAGATGTGATTTCCTGCGATCCTGCAGCCGTCGTAATGATAGGGCAGCGATAGGAACACTGGGCACATACAAACGGTTTCAACGAGGATCTCATGGAAAGAGCAAGAGACTTACGTAGGTAGTAGGTCAACGAGAAAATTCGACTTCAATTTCAAGGTCTCGAGTGGATGGATGCCGAGAGGGATGCGAGGCACATCCGGAATTTAGAAGAGGCCGACATTACGGGACACAATTTTTTCGAGAAGCAAGAGCCACAGGGAAGAGAACAAGTCCGGGCACTATGAACGGGCGACTTCGGAGGTTTGAAGGCAGCGAAGAGGGCGTCGTTACTGCGAATTTTTTTGCAATTATGTTCTGTTTCAGGATGATAGATACCGATAGACGAGAGGGGGGGGGGGGGGTTCGAGCACTTCGGAAAGTTGGTGGGGAGAAGGTCGAGGTCACTATTTGCACCTAGTTGGTTCCAGGGTCAACGGCTTTCCGGCTCTTGCCGGGCCGCCCAAGCGCTCAACTCTCCTTTTTTTTTTTCCAAACTTTTGCTCTCCCATTAAATAATAAGTACCAGTAGGCCCGCTCCGCAGCAGAGCCCACGTATCAGTGTTCTGAATGCTTGAGCTCTGGATTTCCAGAGGAGATTTTTATGGTCTTCTCAATATAAAGGACCCTATGTTCGTTTTCCATGCCCTTTGGGGACAGAAAAAACAAACATAGGCAAAATGTTAGGTCGCCGAGTTTGAGAAAATATCTGAATTCACATCTGGGTTTGTGCCTGCGGTACTCCCTCAAAACCCATGGGTCGTCTCACCACGGTATACCTGGGCATGAACCCAAGGGTTAGAAAGGCTTGGAGAATATTTAATTTGGTTTGAATTTACAGGTTGTGCAACCATTATTTCTAACCCTCACTGTGTCACAGTTGAATCTGTGCCACATGCTCAAGTCTGCATATCACCTGTCCTCTGTGTGCCACCTCGCAGTGCTCAGATACATCCTGACTCACATGGTTAACGCAATTGCGCTTGATGTGACTGATCGGGATGTATGCGACCAGGTCTGTGTTGAGTTGGGTCACTGGTATGCACGGGATGGACGTGCAGGCGAACTCGGGCATGGAGGGTAGTTGGCGTCCCTGACCAATGGCGACCGGACACCGATTTGCAGTCCTGGAAGGGCTTGCATGGCATGGAGATGTGTCACACACGAATCGGCTGGATGCAGTCCAGGGCGTGCCCAGCAGGTCAGGTGTTTCATTTGAGGGCTTCGGGGAAATGGGAGGGAACAGGTGGGAGGGGAATAAGTACGTGGCATGAAAGAAATTGATGGGCAACGCACCAGGAGGCCAACCCACATTCATCTACCCAACGGCTTTTGTCATTGAGACATAGCCGAGAGGCGACCTGTCGGCAACGTCTCCAAGTGCAAAGGGTGACCAATGACCAGTGAAGGATGAGCAGGTGAGGACTGAGTTCTGAGTCAAGTGGTGAGTTATAGGTGTGGGGCACTGAGGGAGAGCGGTGCACGTCTGTGTCCGAACCATGCAGGACGACGAATAACACTGACTCGGGTACACTCACGCTCCCGGGCGAATCAAAGGCATGTCCACTGAGTGTGGGACGTGTCCAGTTGGAAGTGCTCAGCGCTTGTGGGTGAGTCCAACCCACACTGCTCTACATGTGCACGGTGCGTCATTTGCGACATTGCATTCAGCAGCGCTGCACACCAATGATGGTGGTGTTCATGCCTGACGTTACGTCTTGTGGGGATTGCCTGAACACATGAGCTGGCTGAACAATGCCACCTGCGAGCGCAAGTCAGCGCCGACCATGGGAGAGGGACCTTGCATTTGGTCGAGCGCCATCGGCGGCATGAAACGAGCCCGAGTTGGCAGGGCGGACCCAGGCCAAGCAAGCCACAAGAGATGTGACAGAGCAGGGGAGCTACAGCGCATGAGACGGCAGTATTGTAGCTCCAGTTGTCAGTCGCTGGCGCAGTCGAGACAAGTGGAAGGCAGCCACACATGCGTGGGTGCTGGAGAGTGAGTGTGCAAGTCAAGCAGGCATGCTATCAGGCACGCTCAGCGAAGTGCGAGTGCCAGGTGTTGTGCAAATTGGCAGGTGGGCGCCTGGGGAGCAGCTGCAGAGCAGAGCCACTTGCGCAGTGTGTATCGGGACGAGTCCGTGCACAGGTGATCTGGCGAGTCTGCTCAGAGGCATGTAGCTGTCGGAAATTTATCTTTTGCCTTAAAAGAGACTTACATTATAAGAACCTTATAAGAACACTTGTTAAACAATACAGGTAAATAAGGGTCTACAATGACCCCCGCATCTTGCAATATCAGACTATTTTGCAGTTTGAGCTGTTCCCCGCTACTGCTATGCATGCACCCAGGTCCACGGTCCCCCCATACGCAGCGCCTCGCCCTTTTCATGCCTCCCACCGCCGTCTGTGCTGTTTATTGTCCAAAATCGCGTAATCTTACAAGTGATCTTTATTGATATAAGTTATTATAAGAGCCGATCTTATTATGGCCTTACAAGTCCATACAACCCCTTACAAGAAATATTACAAATTTCCGACAGCGCCTACGAGTGAGAGGCCCTGGGTCGTGTCACGCGGTGGGTGAATGGTCGGGCATGAGGGGTGTAAGCGTCTGCGAGTCAGCAGACGGGTGCAAGGGTCAGAGCAAGTGCAGAGGTGGCGATGGTCAGTGACATGTGTGACAGGTGACAGTTACAGTGGGTAAAACCGGTGGCAGCACTCGCGGTACCTGCCGGACCGGGACCTGCACACACCCGTGAGAAAATACCGCGGGTCTACCTGTACCCGTAAATAGCCTCTCTCCTAGTGGAGATTCACGCACAGAAAGCCATCGAGGAGAATAGACATGAGGATGAAAAGTCAGGGCGGCTCGAAGGGACATTGGGATCTGCATCGGACGACTACATTATAATAGACAACGAGGTGTCTCAGTTTATTATCAGAAATTAAAGTGAGACACAAGGGAGACATCGCACATGACATATCCGAATAAGTAAAGCAAATCTCCATATGGTCGGCCAAATCTCCATATGGGATGGTCACAGCAGTAACACTCCATACATGGTCATGCGTGATGAAAAAAACCTCTCGAGGGCGCCCCAATACCCACTACTAAAGATACGTGGGAATATTCTTCAATAGTATACCCAACAACAGAGAATACCTCATTTCTGTGGGTCGTCAAAAAAGCTGATACCTTTAACAGAGTCATGTTGGACTCCGAGGAACATTATAGAAATTGCGGTTTCCCGGAACCCCAAGCAGAACAATCGCGGCATCTGATCTTGGGGATTACGCCCTGCGCTACCCCGAGAATTTCTCCGTTTTTGACAATGTCGTTCGCCTAAAACTCTCACCGGTGGCATCGCCGTTGCCAGTGACATCTGAGTCGCCGTTGCTGGTGGCAACCTGTCGCGAAGCCCAGCGAGCACGTCTTGGCCAACTTGAGGCAGAAATATGCCACTTGCAAACCAGGCTCGATATCCTCACACTCGAGAAACTTGACATCCAGTCAGAATTGGAGAAAATTGTGTACCCCATCCTTAGCATCCCCAACGACATCACGACCTTGATATTTCGCCATTTTGTTCCCACCTTCGACTGCGTCGAAACGAGGGTGGGTGAAGGCGTGCTGCTCCTGACCGGCATCTGCCGTCAATGGCGGGAACTTCCTCTCGGTATGTATGAGCTCTGGAGTGCCGCGGATCTCTTTTTCAAAGGCACTTGAGCTGAAAACGGTCCGATCGGTGTCTCGGAGCTTGTTCGCACCTCCCTACCACTGGCCATCTGCTCTCCATTGCGTTTCGTTTCAAGCCTTTGGCTTACATGGTTCCTGAAGATCTCCTCCCCCTCCTCGATGATTATAGTGGGCAGATCCAGAATCTTGAATTGTTCGTCACCGACGAGGTCTTATTAAAACAAATTCAATATACCTGGGACAAATATCAAGCCACTCAGTGTCTGTGGACACGAGAGAGAAGAAGCTCAACCTTGAAGGACCTATCGTTACACTCGTGAACGCACCAGCGCTAACGCAGTTGATTACACAACATAGAATTTTCATCCATCGTATCAGTGGCCCCTGGCACCAGTTGGCGGTTCTAAGACTATACTTGAATTTATTGAATCCCAAGACATCCTTCTAAAGTGTCCAAACCTCGAGCACCTTCGTCTCAAACCCCCAGAATCCACACTCCAGACCCGCAGCCATATTAGATCACCCTGCTCCCCCCATTCAGATATTACTCTAGCTACAGAGCCGAGTTTCTGGACTACATAACACTCCCAAAACTGCAGAATCTGCCTCTTGCATTTTCATCGAGGGACGCTTTGAAGGATCCAGCCGCCTTCCGATCCTTTGTCTCGTGATCTGCTTGCGAGCTGATGCAGCTTTCCCTCACTGTATCCATGTCTGTCTATGAGGAAGGATTGGAAGGATCGGTGCGGTTTTTTGCATGCTGTTCCATCCGTCGTCGAGCTCGACATAGAGTTCAAGCAGGGCCCCTGCTCCCTTGATTTGTTTCCACATCTGGAGCGGATGCCAAATCTACTTCCTCGTCTTGCGACACTACGAGTCACTGACAAGATAGATCGTTGGAGCAAGAACTACAATTTTGCGCCAATGGCCCGGATGCTTCGCTTGCAGAGAAGTTCCATACTTTCCATGCCAATGCTGTCTTTGAATTCCATTCGATCCAAGAGGAGGTGCTCGCATGGTTTGGACTGGAGTCTGCCAGTGAGAAAAATCGGGGGCTACCTGATGCTCGGCACAGAATCCAACTCAAAGCATTTGCAGTGGAGGGATTGGAGCTCCAGAAAACTACTCGGACAGCGTCATCTGCACCACAGTGCTCAGGTGAATCAACTCCTCTCTTCTCTTGTTCTATTACTGATGCTTTTTTTGAAGAACCATATCTTTGCAAGAAATGAATAAAAGTCAAACCTTTGCCACAATGAATGGCACGGTCCAATACACAATTCATTAATTTTTCTGGGTGTAGCATTTCTATAAAATCTAAATCAACTAGTCCCTAAAAATCGTCATTGTACTGATAGATCTTGATTATGCATGCTACTGCCAGTCGAGGCGCGGCTCAGTGAAAATTGACCGCCCGAGAGAGCGTGGTTTTTGACACATCCCTGCTCAAGTATACAGGAAATCTGTCATCGTAGCCAGAGAGCTCCAGATAGTAGCTTCAGCCATTGTATCAGCTGTGGCGTGTACAGCGTATAGAATCACTACTCACGACATTAGGGTTCATCTTGTCTACAGCCACCTTCATTTTCACCATGAGCATCTAGCCATTGAGGAATTTCATGGTGGTGATCCAGGAATGCCATGTGAGACATGACGAGTTCCCCGCTCATATTATAAAATTATCCCATCATGATGGTTTTTCTTCTGCACACACAGAAGAGCAGCGCAATGAATAGTCAGGCACCTTCACTGGCAATAGTTCGGCAGGCAACGATTGGCAAGTGTTGAACATTGGTTTAAGTTTGTATCGCAACTTGCTAAGGCTCCAACCATTTAGTTTTCATTTACGGAAACCCATAAACTAAACGGAAATGGTTGGAAAATGTTTATAAACCGTTTAAAACCGTTTATAAACGGTTTTTTGGCAGGGCAATCTGGAAAAGATATCCGAGGGCTGTCTGACCGGGAATCATGGTCCGAAATGGACTCACAAGCATCACTTCGACACCTCAATTGTATGTCACTAACCTGGACAAGAGCTGGGGTGCCAATGGTGGGGGCGGGATGAGGGCAGGATGCAAGGCGCGTGGCGGGCGGAGATGTCCGCGCGCCATCAATCACGTGTATAATTACTAAATTCGGAAACCTCCGCCCCGATCCCAACCCAGTCCCGTCCATAGCACACCATACAATTAGTATCTCGTTATTCTGCTATTACTCACATAGTATGGTGCACTCTGAGCCATAAGTCCCGCCATTGGGCCTCTATCGGGTCGGTGGATTTTCACAACCGTTTGAACCGTTTGTTTACCATTTGTTTACCGTTTACAAGGGTCCGTAAACTAAACGGAAATAAAAACGGTTTTTACCATTTAAAAACGTTTATAAACGGAAACCGTTGGAGCCTTACAACTTGCCGTGCCGACTCGATTGCCAACTCGGCTTGCCGCTTCAAGTTACCATTTTGCAGTGTTGCGGTTAAGGTTTAAGCCTTAATTAAGGGTAAGGCTTAATAAGGGTTTAATATTAGGGCTTAACATGAGCAGTGAAGATACTTAAGGCCTTAATAACCCCTAACATGACCACGTGACGCTCGCGCTTCCCGCGAAGTTCACGACCCAACAAAAGTGGCAGGTCTGCTCAGTGTTCCCCGCTATGCGGATGCCCTTGATGACGAGGGTGAAGGTCCCCGCCCTTCGAAATTGGTGAAGACGGCAGTAACTTGGCGGGTGCAAGTCAACAAATGGAAGAAGGAGGCACAGGAGAAGGAGGAATCGAGTGATGAATCAGAGGTTCCGGAGCCACTGAATGCTCCCCATCGTGCGGTCAAGTTTTTCCCCCACTCCCTCGCGTTTCTGTTTGGTGGGAAGGTAAAGAACCCAGTCGCAAAACCCCGTGCGGCACAGTTCACACGGGAGGTGCGGATGATGGAGCTTCTGGCTGCAGAGGAAAGCGGCGAGGAGCTCGATGATGGGGCACGCTCTGGGTCCGGAGATGACTTCGAGATGTAGTTACAGCCTCAGAACGCAAAAATCATCCTTGTTCCGCTTTAGGAAATTTTGTACTTAAGCCTTAATTAAGCCACCCTTACTATTTCGACCATAGGTTCAGGTGACGGGTGACGGAGGGTCGTGAACTGAACCTATTTGGTACCAGTGACGGTGACAGTCGAGTTTTCAGGCCCAAATAGGCTCAAAAACACCAAAATTTTATCTCCGGCATTCGCCGGACTGCCTTTTATGGGAATTTTGATGTGATTGCCGAGGAACGAACTTAGGAAAAATGAACTTGGTAGGTGATGGCGTGAACCTATGGTCGAAATAGTACAGTATTAAGCCCATGTTAAGGGTGTTAAGCCTGAACATCGAGAAGGACCCTTAATAAGCCCTTAACACGCAACACTGCCATTTTGAAATCAAGGTTTGCGGACATGTCACATCTTCGGATCCTCCGAGTATCCTCCGCCCACAAATGCTTTGCATCGCAGGACCCGAGACACCAACTTACGATCCTCGGGATTTCCTTTTTGCGCACGGAAATCAGGGCCCAGGCTTCATTTGTCTAAATCGGATGAAGTCACGGATGCAATGCGGACCTAAGTATAGCACAGTATAAGATGTCCAAATAGCCCCTTTCCAATTCCTCGACGCGCCCACTACGCTTCACGCTTGTCCGACCATTCAACTTGAAAGGAATGAACAAAAAGGAGGAGGAGCGTGGACTCACGTTTGTGAGTCTCTTGAAGACGGATTACTCGCCTAGCCTCTGACCGTTAACTCAGGTTATCGTGGGCGCCTCGATAGCTGGTGAGAAAGTCGGAGGCCAAATGTGCTACACCGGTCGGATTTACCAACGGATAATCTCAGGCTTGTCCTCAGCCATTGCACTGAAAGCTTCTGGGCACGATGTCCTTGTCTTGGAGAAAGAAACTCAGCTTGGCGGACCTGATTCGGTAGGTTTCTTCTCTTAAAGATTTAGCCTGCGCAAGCTCACTTAAGGACCCGACAGATTCCGAATGGAGGCGTTCGGCGAGTGCAGATCTTCGTATTTCATCCAGTTCGCTGACTTGATCCAGACTCGCCCCCAATGGCTGCAAAGTTCTATTCGACTGGGGGCTTGAGGCGGAGATCAAGGCAAAAAGCGTGATTGGAGCAGGTTTCACCCTCTACAAATGTGAGCCCTTATTTCCTTAATCTCTTTCTGTGTGATTGAAAGGGGACATAAGACGACCATGGAGGCAATGAGTCCGGTCGTGACTTTTTGGGTGAGTCGCCATGTATGCTACCCGATTTACGCATTACTCCACGCGTCATATACAGGAACAAATATTTGGGATCCGCAACTACCGATTGAGGCTCGAGGGGATTTCTTGCAAATGCGGGTACGTGATTAATTTTTGCTTTATCCTATCTTTTCATCCAGTCAAACTCTTTTTTCAGCATAAGGACCTTCTGCGAATACTCTGCGATACTGCTATTAAGGAGCCCACCGGCATACCAGAAGGACACTCTCCAACAGTTCGCGTACTCTTCGGGTCAGAAGTAACTGATGTCAATTTGGATGCTTGTTCGGTCACCTTGCGATCCGGTGAAGTACATACGGGGGACGTTGTGGTCGGGGCCGACGGTGCTTGTGGTTTGATCCGTAGCCGCCTGATAACGGAGGAGAATGGGCGGGCAGACATTCCAACGGGTCTGGCCGTCTACAGGTATGGACGATTCTGACCCTACTGCTATTTCCGGGTGTCTTGAAAGATAGTTTGACAGTGCGGTTATTCCAAAAGCGGTGGCAGTTAAGGACAAAGAACTCGCCAAGCTTTATGAATCTCCCTTGGTGAGTTTCTCGCAAGTTTTGCGAAGCGGTTCGGTTAATTTCAGCAGAGAAATATGGCCACGATATCGTTGGGACCCAATCGAGGTGAGTTCAGTTACTCTCTGGATTCGAATTAAACTCAACCTCTCATTGCACTGCTCAGGTGCAAAAGTGTTTCTTGTAGTACGCGATATCTACATTCGCTGTGCCGACTACTTATCCGAAAATCACACAGGGAGAAGACGACTCGGAGGACGTTAGTTTTTGTGTATATACGCTGGATAGTCCTCAGAATGGAACTTGGACACAAGAGGCCGAGCGGAAGATGTCTGAAATCGTCGGGCGCTGTGATAATCAGTGAGAGATATCCTCACTCATCATCATCTTCATTCGTGCTCATGTTCGGCAGGTTACAACGGCTGGCGGCGCTCGCTGGACCCTCGACCTGCGTCCAGATGAAAGATTACTATGAACTCGAATCATGGGTCTCACAGAGCGGGAAGGTTCTGGCCTTGGGCGAGGCTGCCCATCCGTTTCCTGTGCGTGACGACCCGTCAGGATTTCCATACGAACGTATAACTAACCACCACTCAGACCATCTCTTTGCATACGTATTCTGTCGCCATTGAAGACGGTGCATTCCTCGGGACGATCTTTTCCCGCACCCGCAGCTCAGAGCGCATCAGAGAATTCCTCCATGCTTTCGAATTACAACGGCATGTATATGCCAAGTCGCTACCCTATCCTATCTGATTGTCCATTCGCCAGGAAACCACGCTGCACATATATCAACCATTCCGAGAAACAGTATCTCGAAACCCTCACGCTCCCTGACGGCCCTCTGCAGGAAGAGCGTGATGCCACTATGCGCGCCAACGAGGCCGCGGGCCGCAACGTCATGGACGCGCCCGAGGCCGATCTGCAGCAGATCTGGGAGAGCATGCGCAAAGTGTGAGTCGGTCGCAGATGCTTTCCGTGCAGTCGTGTTTAGTTCCGATTCTCCTACTTAGCTTTGGCTATGAGCCGGCGGATGATGCGGATGAATGGTGGATGGCGTGGGGCCGTCTACGGGATGCGTCAACTGGGAAGGTTGATCATGTGGCAAGGAGGCTGACTGTCACCAAGAGTACCGATGGTTCTGTGGTTGGGTCTCAGCGTAGCTATTAGCAATGTACATATGTATTCTTTTCTCTTACCGAACATTGACGCAGTACAGAAGCGAGATAATCGACAGGATATCGTGTCCGCGAGTTTCTGTGGATTTGAAGTGGCGGAAAGTTTGGCAGCTACCCGGGTTTGATTCTAGACTAGAGTTTGAACATCACCCTCGCTGCAGATTTCAGATCCATATATTTAAGTAGCAAATTGACCCGATACGTGAACGATCTACGATTGGATATATTTGCAGTAATCTGAACGGTTTACACTGAGATCGATGAGTCAAATGAAATTGAATCATTCCAGAGTTGCTTTGGTATCGTAGCCTCCATCAACGGGAATAATGGTATCTGCTGCATTCGCACCGTGCTGGACTTGCCGAGGTTGGAGTTCAACGTCAATGTAGGATCGAGCTAAGGTTTCCCGTGGCTTTTCAGAGAGCATACTATCAACTGTTCGCATATGTAGATAGAAAACGCTACAGTTACTTACATGGTATGCCTAAAAATTGAGGCGATAATTAGCTACGTCCAAGTCATTCTGAGTAGTGATAATTACAGCAGGTGTGTGCGCTGAGCCTAAACTGCTGTTGACCGGGCTCTGCTCGAATAACACATTGGGAGCGAGATACGTCGCGTTTGGTTCCCGCCATCGTCGAGCGTTCAGTCTGTTTAATGAAAATCAATCGCGGAAGGAAATAGAATCGACCACTTACGTGCTGATCAGGGCGTTGGTATAAAGCTTCGATAATGCGAAATCCCAGACGAAGTTACTGAACGATTCAGACAGTCAACATCTTTTGATTCTGAAAACATCGAATTGGTTTACAGGGTAGTGTTCTGTGACCAAGTATGAGAATAAGTATATCACAGAGGTATAAACGCACCGGAACCAACAGGTATACTAACAGATCTAGTAAGGCTGCGGCAGCGGTGATGAGCCCTGTTTGAACAGTTACTACACATGGTTAGAACCAGATGTTGTGACTTTTGAGACCAACTCCTACGGCGGATAGCTCTATTGAGATAACTGTCAGTCCCCGCGAAATTTGTTTTCCGCGTGTACTGCGCGATGTTAGGTCATCAAAGAGAATCACGAAATAAATCAACACACGAGCGAGTAGACCAGGGAGGACGTGAGAAAGATGTCGCATGCAGCGCTCGACGCCAGCCAGGTGACCACCTCGCCATGGAAGTGGGGGAAACTGGCATAGTCCGGATGGAGGGAGACTACGACGGTGGTAGCAGTCCCACCACCTGTTAAGTAACCGTAGTAAGGAGAATAAACGAGATGCTAGAGACTAGCCTAGAGCGTCGGACTCTCACAAAATGAAACAATCGCAAAGATGCTGATCATAGCAGGAAGGATGAGCGATCCAGTCATGATTCTGACTCTCCATGCAATAAAAATCTGTATCGGAGTAGAAATCGCAACCTGGGAAGTTTGCGCAGATGAACTACTCCAGGCATTATCGTAGTCGACTCACTGTGAGGATGGCGTCTGTGTCAGAAGAAGAGATATGAGTACGCAACTGATGGTGCATGAGTTCATGCTGACCAGCTCTCAGAACTGTTTGACAAAAAAAAGACAGAAAATCAGAGAACCAGAAGGATCTTAGACACTACGACCACGCACGTAAAGGTGAGACTAGGAGAGCTTCCAAAGTTCCTGAAGATTGAGTGGTGAAAGTTGGGAGGGAAACTTAGAGAGTAGAGAATAAATATTACCATAGCGGACGATCAAGGGCTCGTAGATAAGACCAATGTCGCATACCACGTTCGCCGTTTCAGCAACAAGCAGGTAAAGCGCCTTGAGAACCGGGATTCATATTTCTGCTGAGCACGCGAGGCTGAGGCACGAACGAAATATCGAAACCATGGTCGATCACTGCCAACGTTTCGTTGAATTGAAATTACTTTATCATTTGGTTGCCTACCTCTTGTACCGATGGTAGTAGAGAAACATCTACATTTATGCATTAACGTGGGAGATTTATAAACTCACATAATCCAACCTGGACTATCAGGATCTGGATCGGACGTATCCCGATTCTGGGTCATCGGCGGTCGGTTCAATACGAACTGGCCACTCACACCGTATAGCATAACGTTGAGGAAAACTCCAATCAACATAGGACCGAACCTAGAGGAAACCCTCAGCTCCGAGGATATGTCTTGCGTGAAATAAGAAAAGTACAAAAGTCCGACGTGGGGGGTTGCTGGAACGGAAGAGCTTGCCATCGAATTTGTGACGCCGCGATGTACCAATCACCTCTAGACTTTATATGCGATCGCATCGTGAGAGGGGAATTCGAAAGCAACGTAACGATTGCACTGCCGTGCCACATCGAATTCGAAACCATAATGAACTTGAAATAGAATGATATGCAAGATGATACGGCACTGAAACCAAACTTCAGCGCTTCATCTAGCCAATTGACGAGTCGGTCATGAGTCGATCAGAGCCATTGACTTCTGTAGCATAGTACACTGTCTGGGCGCGTATATTCAGAAACTGAGTACGTAGAAAGATAGAGGTGGAATGGAGACTAACTTGAGTGTTATTTTGGTTTTCCTGGCATTGCCAGGCATAGAGCCAGAGGGCTCTCGCGTAGAGTGAGTGCAGACATGCATGATGAACGGTGTTTTCAAACTTAAAGTCGTTTGTCTTGATGTTTGTAAAGAAGTTTACTATATCTAGTATCCGGACTCCCAGAGCCCGGTTTGCCGGTGAAAATAGCGAGTCGATGGGACCTAGATACCTTCCAGCGACAATCTTCTGAAAGTTCTGAATTCTATTTGAGTGGCTCTATCAGGACTTGTGATAGGTTCTCGTCGGCGGGACTGACATGTCTCTCCCGAAGGTCTCATGCACATGGGGACACGACCCATATCCCTCCAGTGGACAAGAAGGAGGTAAGTGTATCGGTCCTCTCCCGCAAAAGATGGGAGGAATTTGTCCAACTTGTTTTCATCAGGGCTGTGGTGTCGGTTCCTGCTGTTACAGTTCGGTTGACCTTGCCGAAATCTTTTGTCCCTCCACATACTTATTCCATGTGAGAACCGAATCCAAAAAGGGAAACAGGGAACAGGAGAGCGAGAGAATCAAGGATGACTCGGGCAATTGCAGTGCACCCCTGCAAAAAACAGTGCACGTGGTATCACGTGTGGTACAAATAGATGTATATTCGAATGAGTCGCGACTCCTGAGTACAATCGTATTGTGCCAGCCTTGTACCCAATTCCTGCTTCTAAATTCACTCCAATATATCCGAATTCTCCCTCATAAATTCCTCTCTTCCCTGAACCCCCTGTGCCTCTAAATTCTGATGTCAGCATCTGGTAAGTACTGGGTGGCACGGTATGAAGACCCCAAGCTCACCGCATATTTGAAAGAGAATGACGTGAAGTGTTCTCGATGCGCATACCGAGGCCCGCAGTCCACCTTCCCCCAGAAATCGAACCTTGCATATCTCAAGAAATGTCACACATGTCAAGAGAAAACGGCTAAAGCCCGAGCTGGAAAAAGATCAGCACGCGACAGCGGCCTTAATGATGAAGATACCGACACCAATGCCTCTCGTACACATGTCCGACGTGATCCAGAGGCTTCAGCACCACGCCGCGGTCCCGATGTACAGCCTGTCAAAGGATGTGCATCCCTTGAATGGTCCGAGAGTGTCACACTCCTCGCCGAACACCAAGACAAGGGATTTGAGCTGGATGCTTTCATCAACATGCATGGCCTTAGTGCTAGCGAAGCATTCCAGGGGTTAGAGACAGGTCCGGAGATAGCCAAGAAAATTGCATCTCTAGTGTGGGCTGCCACGGGGTACCGCTTCATGTACCTCTAGATTTTTCGAGAGGTTTTCTCTATCTGAAAAATATTTGCAGGTACAAAAAAAACACGAAGAGCCGTACGTCAGAGGCGGTGGTCACGTACTGTAGATACTTGTACTGTAGCAACGGATCGACCTACCGTGACACCGTGAGCGACTTTGGGCAATGCAACCAGAGCCATCGTGAGCGTGACGGTTGCTAATTTGGGCAACCAGCCTAGGGAAGGCAAACAATGTCCACCGTCAGTTACAGTAGCACTGCGTGCCCGTTAAGCTTTGATAGTCAAATGCAAAAACAAAAAAATATTTTCTCTCTGCTCGTAGATTTTTTTTTGAATGTCACGATTTTTTTGAAGCAACCGACCCCTTCGTAACTGTGACCCGCCGAGTTTTGTGCAACACAACCGACCCCTCCGTGATTGTGACGGTTGCTACAGTACAAGTATCTACAGAACAGTTATTTTTGCGCCCAACATGAGAAGGAAGTTACCAAGACACAGCTGGTAGATAATGAGTGTAAGCGGCAGGCACGCATGAAGATGGACCGCTTCCCTTGCAATGGCTGGCTCATGTTACGGCAGACCCAGAGAATCGAGACACTGTGCAGTTGCAGGTATATCACCATTGTGCACACTGCCACTATGTCGATATCTCCCTCAGCGACAAGATAACAAAGTTGGAGGAGGAAATGAGGAACCAACCAGCGTCCAATGTATGTTGCTCAATCTTTTCTGTACATCAATATTGACTGACACGATAAATTCAGTGCATATTTGGATGCGTGTTCTTCAGGAAAGTCCGGGTACCGAGGTCACACAAAAGCAAATATACACTCTGTGGTGTGAGTTAAACGAGGCAGCATGGAGACTCGATGATGACCAGGTTAAATCTGCGCAAATGTTACTGGGAAAAATGCACAGAAAGGAGATCGAGCTCAGACCAATACGTCAAGAGATTCACTGCATCGTATTTGGCTTCAAAGAGGTCCTAGATGGATGGGCGGAGAAGAATGAAGAGCTCGCGATGGATTCTACATGTAAGTCCGCATTCTGCCGATAAAAATGACCACCAACCATCCAGGGAAAACCAACACCGCGGGGTACAAGCTGTATGGAAGGGTCGGCAAAGCCAATGGACAGGCCATTCCTTTTGCCTTTCTATTCACAACCAACACCAATGGCACCGCACCCGAAGGTGCCAAAACTCGAATGCTAAGTGACATACTCAAGTATTTGAACCAGCGATGCCCGCACCTGATGTTCACCCTGTCCAACAAGGAGCAGGCCAAGATTAATGCTTGCCGCATAGAGATTCCTCAAGCTAAACATCAGTTATGTTATTGGCACGGGGTAAAATATGTCACCAAATGGTTGGCTGAAAACAAACCACCAGCAGTCTATGACCCATGGCGAGCCCATGAAGCATTCAGCTTCATTGACCCGACATGGGTGCCAGGCATCTCCTCCAGATGGGTTGAGGACGACAATGGAGACATGTCAGATGAGAATGCACAAGACTCCGATGATTCGGCACCACCTTCGACTTGCATTCCACCTGTGTTCATTCTGAAAACGGGTGATGGGTGTGTCCCCATTTAGCCAAATCCTCTGAAACTCAGAGGGACGACACGAGATGAGTTCTGTCCATCTGAATTTCGGTCACATATTGTGGAAATGTTTCGGAAGTACCTTCACCAGCATTCAACATTTACGCAGAATGATCCTGAAGAGCAATACATATCAGCAGAGGAGGTTCATCGACGAGCTGTTCTCAAACTCTATCAGTACTGCTTCAGAAATGACCTTGCGCAGGTGTGGGCTTACATGTGGAATCACTGGTACTCTCCAAAACAATGGCCACTATGGGCATGGGCTGGTTGTGACGCAATTCCTCATCTCAAAACTACGATGGTTGTTGAGAGCATGCGGAAGCATATCAAACGGTGAGATCTGGTACAATTCAATTGGCCGATATTGGATCTCGTGACGTACCTCATTATCATCGGGCTTCTTCCTCGAGTCATGCAGACCCTGGCATACATTGTGGATTATGTCGTGTGGGGCGCCCGAAAGCGCTCGCGGGTTGGCAGGTAGATTTCAAGGCCACTTGGATCGACATGGGTCGCGCGGATGAGCACCGACTCATTGAAAAGCAGCTGAAATGGCTACGGGCTCCTCGAAATACAAAGGGGCACGAGGAACATTTGCAGCTATTGAAAGAAGAAGAAACTCAGGACCCTGGAACATATGTGACCGATCTCGAGAACTGGGTCTGTTCCTGCAAAGGATTCCCAAAGAATCAGTTCCTCCTTTGCAAACACCTAGTCCAGGAATCGAATAGGATCCTCAAAAATCAACCTCTTACTGATCTTCACTTCTTTCTGGACTTGCACTGCAATCATTATCTGCCGTATTATTCGATCCCTGGGGTCAACACAACCGAATCCGACAACGAGGATGATCAGGACATGAACATCCTTGTTCTTGGCCAATGCGGTAGCAGTCCCATGGAGAAGACAGTTACTCCTTCGTCGCAATCATGGGAAGAAACACCGGAGGACATGGGTAACCATGGAGACGGCATGGGCAGCACTGCCAAGGAGGAGATCCATCCAGTTATTGGGCCAGCAGGCATCAAACATGAAGCACGCGCCAGCATGGCAGGAGAAGCAGACAGCAATGAGGAGGAGCTGAGTGATGCAGGTGGTCATGTGTGTACACTGGGACTGCATTGAGATCACTAGATTTCCTAACTTACCACAATCAGGTTCATTTTACTGAGGCCAGAAGAGCCAATTTGAAGGGGTGCTTCGACAACATTATGGAGGTGATGGAAGATCCCCGTGGTGTCTATCCGAAATTGGCAAAGATATTGGAGAAGACATGTGGTAGGGTGGAAAAGGTTGGAGGAGATATTGGCATGGACAAAAGGCAGTGGAAGAACCCCTGCACTTGGCGAGATAACAATGAGAACACAATGTATTTAGACTAAGAACATAGAGGCTGAGAAACAGCAAAAAACTTGTGCAAATGTGGCAATTACACATGATGTGAAAGCATGTGTGCACTGTTTTTTGCAGGGGTGCTATTGCAGATATTAATATCAAGGATGGATTTGGAGCTCAACTATTGACAGAGTTGATTCTACGAGCTATCCTAGTAATTCGTACTCGTATTTATACCAAAAGAAAAGGAGAAAAAGAGGAGAAAATAAGACAAAGAAATATATAAGTAAGACTTCAAGTTGTGGAGTAAGGCTATGTGAGGCAGTGAGAAGGAACATAAATTTGGGGAGGAAATAGTGGGAGAAGAACTTCGCAAGGGATGTGCAGGAGAATCAGCAGGAGAATCTGGATGTGATCCGAGGGATTCATCACATTCCACACCTACCTACCTACCTACCGGCACCAGTGCCAGTGTTGCGGCTTAAGGGGTTAATAAGGGTAAAATTCTTGGTTAAGGCTTAAGCCCTTAATATGGGGTTAGTGACGGTGGGCTTAATTAAGCCTTACTATCAGACACTGGTAACCTGGCCACCTTAGAGATTCTGGCCTATTGGCAGCCATGTCAAGGGTCTTCCCCAGAGCAGATGGTCTGCAAATGACGGGCATACATCTCATGAACAGTTTGAGCCCAGTTGGGCCCATTTTGGTTGCTCAGTGAATTTATTTCTGTAGGACTTCCTGAAAAGGCAATTGACAAGGTACCTGGCCACCTGCGCAAATCCATTGTTGCTGGTCATGCTGGTGGGCTTGTGGTGTATAATTATGTTCAAGGGACATAAATGATCTATTGTAGACATTAAAACAGTACATTGGACCAATAAAAATGGTGGAACCAAGCACTTCTAATGAGAGGTGTAAGCGGTGGGATCCATGTTGCCAATCAAACGAGGCCTGCAGACCAGTAAGAGAAAGGGGTTAGCCAAAATAAATTGCAGGTAGGTTCATAAGAAGTCAATGGACATACCTGGACCTGCTATTCCACTCCTGTGTCATGTTCCCAAGAGCCTGACATTTAAATTTTGATACCACAGAAAACAGGGTGATTTGGGGTACTAGATGCATTGGGGGAGGTATCAGGAAAATAGAATTCTGGGCTATGTTCAGAATTGAAGCTTTACCTATCAAGGTGGACCATGCCAAGTGCTGGACTCGGAGCATGAAAGGGTGCACCTAGTTTTCAGTATAAGCAGGATGAAGTTCATCCTGCTTATATTTCCTGTCATAGATGTAAATCTTTCAGTGCCCATTTCCCCCTGAGAAATTCATCTGAGGTTATAACAAATTTTGGGTGGTTGAAACAAGGTTAGAATAGGTTTCCGAGTAGTGATTTTATTGTAAAAGCTGTCTGGAATCTTTTATTCAGATAGCAGCTTAAATTGAACACATGCACATGCTGACTTAAGCCCTTAATTACCTTCAGGACTTTTTTTAACCCTTAATATTAAGGGGTTCTTAAGGCTTAGGCTTAATTAAGCCTTAACCATTAACCACAACACTGCATTCCACTGTATCCATTGGGTTCATCGGGATAATTTCCTCACATGCCTGTGATCCTGACAACATCTCTGAGCTCTTCTACGCTTCTGAAAAAAGTCAGCATGTTACTGGCAGCGCCAACACAGAATGTCACAGTGCACCTGCACATTGAACATTCATCTCGCTGAGTAAAAAAAAAAAAAGATGGCTCCACAGAATCATACATTCCTGCTGCTGGACTGGCTGGTTGAAATGTGATCAATACAGAGGGCGATGTAGGAAACATAGGGATGCTTGTACAGCAGATTCAGTCACCTCATAATCTATCTGAGTGACCAAAAAGGGGTTGATTCCTTTTATATTAGGAGAAGTCAGAGTGGTCGATTCTGGGTTGATTCATGGATTGATTCTAGCACTCGATTCAGGGGCCAAGAATTGACCAGAATTGATGTTCTGACTCTGGAGTCAGAACAGCAACAGAATTGTTGATTCTGATTCTGATGAAAATTTGATGCTTTGGATCATCCCAGAATCTAAATGAGAATTGATGCAAGAATTGACATAGAATTGGGCCAGTCAAAGTTGATTTGATTCTACAATTCTGGAAAATGAATTGAAGCTGAATTGACTACAGAATTGACCGTGAATGGACCTGGAATCGTTCACTCTGACTTCCCCTATTTGGGTAAGACTAGCAAATGACACAGGTGATTGGTGGTGGATCTACTGAGGTTGTCTCCATAATGCGTCAAAGAGGAAGTCCGATTTTTACCAAGAGTATGATGATTCTCCCAGAGTTCATATCCTAGTACGTCTCAGTCCAGCTATTGATGTAACCACTCACAGTAAAATTCTACAGGGTTTGAGGCGATGCCTGGCTTCTGGGTTTAAACAGTTCAACAATCACAAAAATTCTGCATGACACCCTTGTAAAATTTCAACAGGCAATGTGTTTTTTGTTGAATTTGGGCTTTCAAGTGCATTTGAGGTGTATCACAACAATAATTTCTGACCACTCTGTGACAGGTGAATCGTGGGTTATTGAAAATTTATGTATAAACCCTCCAAGCACTGGCAAGACTCTGTGTCCGTGAGTTGTGAATTTGATGGCACCTTGAGGATTTTTTGACCCAATAAAAGCTGGGTCATACTACGTTGTACAAACTAATCTATAAGATGGGACATCCTGTCTCAATTTGAATTCGATATGAGGCCTGAGGTTCACCCTTATGTTGAAATATTGATGTATCAACTTCACGTGATAAACACATCTTGATCATGCCCAGGTCAACCAGGAAAAAACCCTTTGCTAGCTTTACTGTCAGTAATACCCTTTGGAGTCCTACTCATTTGCCACTGCTCACCAAAGCCTCAGATTTTGGCCTTCTTTTGTATTGAGCAGGTCTCCAGAAGTGCAGCCCATGTCGTTGTGAGTTGGCAATGTCGGTTCCCTGCATGGTCATTTTCTGATTTGTCACTCATGCCAGCATAACTTGAAGGATGTTGTAGCATAGACCTTTGGTATCCAGTCTGGATTGGGACAGAATACAGGTTTTGGTCATTGAGGGGCTTGTATTTATCAAACCCTGCCACCCAATCTCCTCAGTCTAAAGAGAACAGTTGGCAGGTGCAAAGTATCTATTCTTAATATTCGAGTCTGAAGAGAATAGTTGGCAGGACTTACCGGGAGACAAGTCCCTTGAACTACAACAGGTTATGGGCCCTGGGGATGTTCCACAAGGCATTATGTTTTTAATTTGTTAGACAGCAAAAACTGGGACACATGGTCCTTCAAGGCACAGGCCAAGCTGGAGGACAAAGAGTGATAGATGTACATTGTTGACGCTGCCGTCCTGCCAACGATGGTTGGAAGAAGACCCACAGTGTCACAGGCCATGGGCACAGTTGAGACTGAAGTTGCTAACTGCGTCTATGACGTGTGGGTCAAAGGCATGGAAAAGACAAAGCATCACATCACTGAGATGGTGAGCGACGACCAGATCACATACATTTGGGACATGCAGACTGCTGCAGAATGTGGGGGAACCTCAAGACAATATACTCGCAACTGGGCATGCAATCTATGATCTCTATTTACAACAAAATCTCCAATATCAAGTATGGCGGTGACATGCCTCGTGTCTCGCTACGTCTGTAAACAGAATTTCTGATTACCGAGTCCATCCAATCCAAACATGACCATATGCACCTCTTTCCATACATCCATGACATGTTTGATCGCTCGTTCCTGCTCATGCTCACTGCTCTGACTCATTGCCTACACACACACTGACATTTTTACCTCCATGCACCGTATTCAGATCTACGTTCAGCCTGCTCCATGGCCTGCGCACTGCCCTTCTGTCTCAGACATGGTATCTTCCATTCTTCTCTTTTCACTTACTATATATTCTATATCTTAGTAGATCATTGAATACAATATTCTCTTGCTTTGCATCTGCATTCCCGCTTTGAGATTCATCCCCCTGTCGCTTTCACTCCCTGCCCTCATCGCTGCCGTTGAGTTCGTCATTTCTGTTCCCTGTCATCTTCAGAGCCAGGCACTGAGCTTTAAAATGATGTGACAATGACATGTCCAAGAGCACAAGCCGACCAATCACTAAAGGAGATGAGGCTGCTCAGGTGGTTGAAGTGGGTGTGTGTGTGTGCGAGGGTCCAATCGAAGCTTGGTGCCTGACTCTGAAGACGACAGGGAATGGAAATGACAAACTCAACAGCAGCGATGAGGGCTGGGAGCGAAAGTGATGGGGACAAATCTCAAAGCGGGAATGCAGATCCAAAGCAAGAGGATATCATATTCAATGATCTACTAAGATATAGAATATATAGTAAGTGAAAAGAGAAGAATGGAAGATACCGTGTCTGCGACAAAAGGGCAGTGTGCAGGCTGTGGAGCGGGCCGAACGTAGATCCGAATGCAGTGCATAGAGGTGAGAATGTCAGCGAGTGCATAGGCAACAAGTTGGAGAAGTGAGCACAAGCAGGAATGAGTGAGCAAACACATTGTGGATGTACAGAAAGAGGCACATATGGTCGTGTTTGGATCAGATGGGCTTGATGATCGGATACTCCGTTTACGGACGTAGCAAGACGTGAGGCACAGCAGCAGGATTGAGAGCAGACCTCTGCAGGCTCACCTTGACATCATCCTTGGTTATGCGGCCAACCTGAAACAGGGGAACGATGCATTGTTGGACTACAAGCTGCTTCAGTACACACTCAAGAGCCTGCCTGCCGATTTCACCTCTCTTGCGCAAAGCATTTCCCTCTCTGCACATACCAGCCTACACACTGTGACTCCGATCCTGCTGGAAGAAGAAGTTCACCAACATGAGATCCTAGAGGTGAAGCTTCACGAGGAACATGCACTCAAAGCACATACAGAGACACTGCGGCTGGTGAAGGTGCATGAGGATGAAATTACTGCAAGTGCAATAAAGGCGTATATTTCTGGCCAAAGATCCTAGAATACTCAAGGACGTGGAGATCATGGCAGAGGTAGTGGACATGGTGGTGACTGGAAGAAGAGTGTCACCTGTCATGGATGCAGAGTGAAGGGACACATTGTGAGAGAGTGCCTGAATGCAAAGGAGACCACCAAAGAGAAACTGTGTGTTGTGCAAGCTGTATATGATGCCATCACCGGTGATGATGATCACCCAAAGGTCCCACTCATGAAGAAGACCACAAATGCCCTCCACCTGACACTCTTTGTTAACTCGGGTGCATCTTGTCACCTTACTTCTGACCGGTTGTCATTTGTTACCTATGCTATTCTGGAGAAGCTGATACCCATCCAGCTCAGGCATAACAGTGAGATCTACGCTATTGGTTGTGGGACCAGTTGGACCTGCATCAGGACCTCTTTGGGGATCCAGATGATGGATTTCACATGGACACTCTATGCTCCATGGCTCGTAGGCTCACTTCTGTCTGTTGGACAGTTGACTGCCATCCCTGTGTCAAGTTGGTGTGAGAATGTGGGTATCACAGAGAGGGTAGAAGGGGGGGAAAGCGAGGTCAAGATAATTTATTCAAGAAAAAGGGGGGCTTTTATAGCCTTGGGAACAATGTAATACACAAGAGCAAATAGAGAGGTTGAACAATGGAAGGTATGAGGTTTCAGACCAGCTGAAACGTGTCTCACAACGTTGCTGTGCATATCCATGCCAGCATCGCAACCATGCAGTGTATGGCTGTGCCAGCAGCTTAATACACGTTTCATATGAGTCGGCTTGGAGATATTCCAACATTCCCCCTCAAGCTGAGCTCGTCACCAAGCGCCATCAAAATTTGAATTCGCAGCACCAGCAGTTTCCTTCTTCGCATTGCAGCTAGCCTTGTAGTGACCTTTCTTTCCGCAATTAAAACAAGTGACTTCAGAAACGGGTCGTGGGCGATAAGAGGCCTGGAAAGAAGCTTCGCAGGTGCTCGTGGGTGTTTTACATGATTCCTCGTTCAAGAGGCGGCCGATCACGTAGTTGAGGGTAAAATTTCCGGGCTCGGTAGAGTCGAGCGAAACAACGAGAGTGTCGTATGCATCGGGGAGTCCCATGGTGAGCACAAGGATTATATCTTCATCGTCAACGGTAATGCCAGCCTTTCCTAGCCGGAACGCAACATTGCGCACATCACCAATCCAAGATGCCATCTTCTGCTGGGTGTCCATCTTCATCGACATAAATTCTCGACGCAATGCCATCTTTGTTGCGAAGCCTCGGGAATGATGAACCTTTTCCAGCTCCTGCCACACTTCGTACGCAGTCGTGGGAGTCATATGAGCTAGCTGCCCAACTTCAACAGCGAGGACCATGTCGGCATGGGCCTCAGCACTCTGCCTATCCCAGTCGCGGACGGCCTTCAAATTCGGTCCAGTCATTGGTCGCGGGGTGATCCCAACAGCAACATGGTGAATGTTCTTTCGAACAAACACAGCTTCCATCAAGATGCGCCAAATTTCATAGTTCTCGTTCGTTAATTTTGTCATGCCTTTTGCCTCCGTCATCGTGGAAGTCGGGTGTCAATCGGTTCGGGGTTCGGGTTCGGGTTTTCGGGGTACGGGACACGTGCTTTCGGATACGGCATGGTCGGTTCGGGGTTGGTACACACGCTTTCGGATAGGCGTGATCAGTTCGGTACACACACTTTCAGATAGGCGTGATCGGTGCTACTCGACGTAGACTTTCAGTGCCACTCGACGTGGGCTTTCGGGTACATGCGCTTTCGGATAGGCGCGATCGGTGCTACACAAGGTAGACTTTCGGGTTTGATTCGTAGACAGATCGAGGTCAAGGCGCAGCGGGAGTCGGGGGCCAATAACCTGTGAGAATGTGGGTATCACAGAGAGGGTAGAAGGGGGGGAAAGCGAGGTCAAGATAATTTATTCAAGAAAAAGGGGGGCTTTTATAGCCTTGGGAACAATGTAATACACAAGAGCAAATAGAGAGGTTGAACAATGGAAGGTATGAGGTTTCAGACCAGCTGAAACGTGTCTCACAACGTTGCTGTGCATATCCATGCCAGCATCGCAACCATGCAGTGTATGGCTGTGCCAGCAGCTTAATACATGTTTCATACGAGTCGGCTTGGAGATATTCCAACAGTTGGAGCTCAAAGGAGTCTTCTGGCTCATTAAATTGTGCAGCACGATGCTCTGTCGGGCCTCTTTCAAGAATGGTCTATATACTCTTGATCTTCTCAATTACACAATGTCGAACGGAGTCTTCCTGCCATCAGTTCTCAAAGCCAAAGCATTCACTAGGTGGAAATCAATACTTCATTACACTCATCAATGACTTTTCAGGCCATGTCGACATTGATTTCCTGAAGACAAAAAGCAGTGCACTTGACCGCTTCCAGGTGTGGAAAGCCCACGTTGAGAAGGAGACCGGCTTTTGAGCAGATGCTGTTGCATGTGGTGCATATACACTTAACTTCTGCCCAGCATGCTCCTCAATCGACAGCCGTATCCCTGAGGAAGTGTGGACAGGACTATGGCAAGATGTCAGTCATTTGCGTCCTTTCGGCTGCACTGCATATGTCCAAGTTCTCCCTGAGAAAGGTCGCCCCAAGCTTTCAGACAAAGCAATAGAATGCATTCTACTTGGGAACTATAGTTTGCTGGGTACACAGTCCAAAGCATATAAATGCTATGATTGTTCCAGGCACAAAGTGCACAAATCCAGGGATGTGACATTCATTGAGTGCAGAAGGAGCTCTGGTTAGACTGAAGTCATTATGGACCTTCAAAATTTGCCCCCCATTGTCCCCATACCTCCAGCTCCGAACACCACCAATGCTGCGACTGATCCACCTATGCAGGCTGACCCTGACACATCTACCATGGCTGAGGATGTGGAAGACAAGGAGGTAGACTCAGAACCAGAGGAGTATGCTCCAGAGATTGTCCCTGAGTTGCCAACGAGAATCCCTAGGGAAAGGAAGCTACCTGCATGCTTTGAAAGCATGCTGGATGAGCACCGGAACCTCCCAAAGGGCCAATATAAGCTGCCTAAGACAGTGCCGGTGCCAGTGGAACTAGAAGTGCTGGTCCTAGTGGATGTGCCAGATGTGCTTGAGGAGGAGGAGTCTTACTATCAAGCACATGTCCATCCAGCACAAATATCTAAACCTCCCATTGTTGTGCTGTTGATGTTCAAGGAAGCAGTGGTGAGTGCATACTCCCAGGAATGGGTGAACTTGATAATGGAGGAATTCAGTGCGCTCATCCGAACTGGGACATTTGAGTATGGTGCGCTTCACTTAGTTGCCACCTAAATGTGGCTAGTCCCAAATTGGCCAAAGGCTGTTTTTTTGTTTGTGTATACCCTTCTGCGCTTGTGTTGACATTTTAATGTGCCCTTGGCCACTAATACCCACTCCTTACATCATATTATGAACTTTTTAACTTCCTCTGAGCCCTGAATCCACAAGACCTTCAACTCTGCTTGGCTGTTGTAGTGGTGGCAAGGTCTGGTTCAAAAATTGGTTTGAACGAGAACTGAACCAAATTGAACACCAGGTTCAGGTTCAAGGTTTGGCAATTTGCTGAACCTGAACACCAAGTTCAATTCAGTGTTGAGATGAGAGGATTTTTTGCTGAATGTGTTAGAACCCCGAACCTGAAATCACCCACTTGTGATGGATTTTTCAATATTTCAGGCTGTTTCTCCTCTCCATTTCAACTATTTCAGTGGCTAATTGTTTATACAGGTATTTAGCTGAGTTCTAGGTGTCTATTGAAGTGCTCAGATTGAATTGTCTGTGGCAGATATGTGTCAATGCTTGGTCATGTGCAAGCTGCATATCTTACTGGAGTGGTGGGAGATGAAGAAATTATCAAGAAATGTTCCTGTTGCTCGGAAGTGGTTTGGAACACACAAGTTGAATGATTGGTATACTTCCCTATTTATTAAACCTGCAATTTAACCTTGGATGCAAGAGTGATTTTTTTCAGGTTCAGTTCAAGTTCAAACACTGAACTGAACCTGAACACACATTCATGTTCAAGGTTCATGTGATCCCTGAACCGAACACGAGGTTCAGGTTCAGCTTTCAGAGAAAAGCTCCCTGATCCTGAACCGAACCGAACCTTGCCAACACTAGGCTGTTGGCTAAATTTTGGCTGAATCCAAAGGACTCAAGAAACTCAATTGCACCTCTGAGAGTTTAGTTACGCTGAGTATGAGTCTCAGTGATGTCCTTCAAAGGCAATAGGAAGGGACTCTGGCAACTAGTGGGCCTGGTTGAGTGTACAGTCCCAATTTGGCCGACCTGAAAAGAATTACTCCTTCATTTTGACTTTAATCAAAATCCCTTGTCAAAAGTTTCCTCACTGGTTGATCATTTCAAGTTTTTCAGTGAAAATATTGGTGAAAAATGTTTTGCATTTTGCAATAATTTTTCACTGGAAAAGTATGTGAAATTTTTAAAACTTTTTCAGCATTTTTTAATTTTATTTCAGATTCTTCACCTCAAAGTCAAAAAGTCCTGAAAAAGTTTTAAATTTTTCACATACTTTTTCAGTGAAAAATCATTGCAAAATGCAAAACATTTTTCACCAATATTTTCACTGAAAAACCTGAAATTCTCCACCAGTGCCTACCACCAAACTGAGTGTTTCTACAAGAGGGATAAGAAATCTGCTTTTTTTTAGGGAGAAATATTTGTTGTCACAAATAGGTGCTGACTAAGTGAACCGCACCATATGTCGATCTTCCAGAAGGCCAGAAAGTGATTACGTGCAAATGGCTTTTCAGCGTCAAATACAACCAGTGGAATGAGATTGAGCGCTTCAAGGCACACCTTGTTGCATGTGGTTTTATGCAGATTTGTGGGATTGACTACAAAGAAATGTTTGCACCAGTCGCTAAATTCACTTCACTTCACATCATGTTCTCTGTTACAGCTCACTACTGTCTCACCATCTATTAGATGGATGTTGTAACAGCCTTCCTCAATGCTGAACTCAACAAGGAGATATACATGTCCCAGCTGCCTGGATTGGATCCTAAACAATGAACAATGTCAACCCATGGTCCTGCAACTTCACAAGTCTTTATATGGCCTAAAGCAAGCTGCACATCAATTTTATCAGCTCATTGACTCCATTTTCAAGTCACTTAGTTTCACTCGACTTCAATCTGATCACAACATTTATTTGTGTCATTGTGGGGATATCATTGTTGTCATTGCACTATATGTCGACAATCTACAGGGAGCAACAAATCATAAACCTACCTGGGATATAGTGAAGTCCAAGCTGTCTGAGCGTCTTAAAATGAAGGACCTTGGTGTCACTTCATATTGTTTGGGTCTGGAGATTTCTCAAGATCTTGCAGAGCAAACTGTCTGCATTTCCCAGAAGAACTACTTCCAAGGGGTCCTGGAGTATTTCGGGATAGCAGATTGCAAAGCCATGCCCACTCCTTTCCCTGTTGGTACAAAATTAACCAAGGACATGTTGGTGAAGGGCTGAGGAGTGGCAACTTATGGTTGGAAAGGATTACCTTGAGCTCCTGGGGTCCATGATGTACAGGATATTGGGAACACATCCCAACCTTGCCTTTGCAGTGGGAGTTGGCAGCTGTTTCGGCTCCCATCTGGGGATTGAGCACTGGAATGCCCTGATGCATCTTTTAAGATACATCAAGGGCACACTTCATTTTGAAGACCTTGCTCCTCAAAGACCTTGCTCTGCTATACAGATGTGGACTGGGCAGGCAATAAAGACAAGATGTGGTCAACTTCCAGCACTCTTGTTCTTCTTGCAGGAGGTGCCACCTTGTGGATTAGTCGCTTACAGAGTGTTGCTGCCCAATCCACCATGGAAGCCAAATATATCACAGCGAGTCATGCAGGCAAGGAACTTATGTTTGTCTGGAATCAGCTCGGCGAAATGATGGAGAAGCCATTGGATCACCCAATGCCAATGCATTGTGATAATCAGTCCAATATCTGTCACCCAGAATCCAGCAATGCATGACAAAGCCAAACATATTGCGTTGAAGTATCATTATATTCAGGACTTAATAGATGACAAGAATGTGGAAACTCACCAGTAATCCTGGAGAAACACTAAGCAGTAGCCAGAAAAGAAAGATAAGACCGTTGTATATTCTCGAGAGTTTATGAGGTAGTGGTAAGACTGGCACATGATGCTCGATCGGTAAGTAAATGCATGAGTGGGTTACACCCTCCCACTCTCTGGAAAATGAGTATCCCTTCTGATGCAACCAGAGAAAAGAAAATATAGGTACAAATGCATGCCCAGCTTCCAACGGAGTTTTCACTCGCCCCTGGGGAAGGTTACCGACAGCAGGGTGAATGAAAGATTTGCATGCCAGCACTTCAGTCCTTCGCGCGTGCGAGCCACCTGTCGAGTGCTTCTGCGTGAGTGACCTCCTGGCTGGGTAGCCAGGGGTCGCCCTCTGGTCCATAGCCTGTAAATCGAACAAGGTATTGCTTGCCCCGTCCACGCAGTCGTTCGTCGATGATGTCTTCAATGAACCATTTGTTCTCGCCGTTGTCGTTGATTATTGGTGCCGGCTCTGCGAGTTTTCGGTCTGGGAACAGCTCCTCATCATTCTCCCTGTAAGGTTCGAGTTCAGAGGCGTGGAAACAGGGTAGATGTTGTTTGAGGCAGTTCAGTCAACGGTGAGAGGCTAGGATCAGCGAAGTGGTCCTGAGTTGCTCTTGCGGCGGCCGCTCGTCGGGTGACAAGAGGGTAAGGAGTGGAGGGATTGCGTGACGACAGCTTGGTGTGCTGGCGGGCAGGTGGCTGTGCAGAAAAAGGTGATGTGGCACCTAAAAGATGGTCTGAGGTGAGCTATGGTGCTCGGGGAGGACGGAAAAACAGCAGGGTGCACTGCTATAGGTGTTTGTGTTCCTTGCTGGGAGTCGTGTAGCCAAGACAGAGGTATAACGGAGGTGTATATCGTGATCAAAGATGGTAGATCTTTGATATGCGATGATGGAGGCAGATACGGACGATAGGTATCTTTCAAAAGTGGAAACTCACCAGTAATCCTGGGAGAAACACTAAGCAGTAGCCAGAAAAGAATATAAGACCATTGTATATTCTCGAGAGTTTATGAGGTAGTGGTAGGAGGAAGAGCAAGGCTGGCACGTGATGCTCAATCGGTAAGTAAATGTGTGAGCTGGTTTACAGAACATCACCATCCATTATTGTCAATCCGACGCTAATCCCACTGACCTGCTCACAAAATCCTTCCCCGCGACGCCACTGTCCATTGCCAATGACTCCTAGGCTTGGATTAGTCTCCTTGGCCTTGCTGGATACCTTGGTCAGTGGGAGTGTTGTAGTGTAGACCTTCGGTATCCAGTCTAGATTAGGGCAGACATATACAGGTCGTATTTGGTCATCGAGGGTCTCGTATTTATCAAACCCTGCTGCCTGATCTCTTCAGTCCAAAGAGAATGGTTGGCAGGTGTATGGTATCTATTCTTAATATATTAGAGTCTGAAGAGAACTGTCAGCAGGACTTACCAGGAGACAAGTCCCTTGAACTACAACAAAGGACCCTTTTTCATCTCTTGGTATGGCGTGCAGCCAACAATCTGAAAGGCTCGATGCTGCCAGGTGTGATGTGTGCAGCCCTGGAAGACTCTGGCCCCTGCCACTGGCAGCGCCCACCCCACCCCCATGGAATCCCACTTTATTCCCCGTTCAACAAGTCTTTCAAATGATTTCAAGTCTATCTGAAATGCACATCATGAGTAGTCTCGTTCCAGTACAGAGAATGACTACTTCTGTCAGTCTGGGGTTAGTGCTTGGCTGGTTTTCTACTGCAAGGGTATGAAGATAAAGTAAATGGAACTCAGCTTGCACCTATAGTGTCTTTTCAATGGGATTCCAGGGCTGACACATTCCCTTTCACCAGGTCCCAGCGATATGCACTCCCAAACTTGCATCAAAAATCCAAGTGTCATCCAAAGGTTTATTTTCTATGAACCGGGTACTTGCACGGTGCACATTGCACGTAAAATAACGGCCCCATAAGTCAATTACCCCCTTCCTCCACCTTGAAGTGATGTTTGTAAAATATAGTCTTCTCAATTAACATGACATTTATATGCAGTAAATTGAATATAATCTGGCTCGATACTAATGGCGGTGGGGTAAATTCAAAAAATAAAGATAATAGGGACAGTCAGAGTAAATGATTAATGTGCAATTAAGGACAAGGATCAAGGAAGGATTATTGAATTGTTTGAGCATGGGATAATCCTCAAAATCCTTAATCATTGATAATCCCTTAAATGCCTCCAGAGGTGTTTAAGAGACGATTATGTGCAATTATGATTTAACATGATTGTGTTCATCACAAACTTTATAGATTTTTTAAGCCTGCCCCACTCCTTCTTAATTTTCTCCTGCAACTGACAACCAACTTCTATGAATTTTTCAGGGCTCATGGTTGGGGCTACTGTAGAATTTATGCCCTGAGAAGAGGAGGGAAAGTATTTTTTGTGAGAGTCATTATTAATTATACTGTATTAGACTTCAGTCTGGCAGGGAATCGCAAGTTAATCCTTCCAGAATCACCTCATAATCCTTTTTGGAGGTGGGGTGGTCAGAATAGGACCACAATTATGGATGATTATGATGCAAAATAAATACCATAATCCCATCTTAATCCTTTGTTTAATCCTCCCTTAATCCTTCCTTAATCCACTACTCTGACTGCCCCTAATAAATCTCAATAAAAGTTGCTGGTGGCTGGGGATGATCAAGCTTACCTCAGTGTGACATCTTGAGACAAGCAAGATGTAAGCTGTTTCGTTCCATAAGACACCAGTTGCAACAAGGAAATTGAGTACTATACAACAATTTATTTCAAAATTTTCTAGCTACTCAGAATTGGTATCAGTCGGTGAATGTCTGAGCAATGAATAAAATACAATACATTCTTCAATACCACTCTGCTGGGTGCCAGCGGAGTTTGGCTCCAGATCAATGGCAACTGCCTGTTGCTTTCAATGTCCTCAATCTCTGCTCACTAGAGTGTACTTGCATAGGCCAAATTGGCCCTCCAAATTTCTGCAATCAGCCATCAAATTTTCATTCACACACCAAAATGGCCAGTAACTGCTTTGCTGGGCTCATTTCAAGACTGGAAGTCTATAAAAGGGCTGAAAATTTGCCGTTGGGCCTGAAAATACATACATAAATGAACTTGTGAAAAAAATCGTGTCTCAGAAGACATTTTTGGCATCCTCTGCATACCGTTTCGGCTTCTTCCGGTCACCATTCCCATATCAGGTGTCACAATATTTCTGCCATCACCCATCATATTTTCATTAGAAAACATCATTTGGGTGCTGCAAATACGCTCTACAGGTGCTTGCATAAAAACCTGCAGTCATGATTTCGCGGAGCCATATTTGTTCGTGTTAAAATCTTGATGGATGTCTTGATTGTGATCAGTGACATCATCCCAGTATTATCCTCCCTGTTGATTTACAGCTCGAATGCACTGAATCGCAATAGGGAAACTTCAAACGCCCAAGCCATTTGAGTGTGGAATTTTTAGAGCACCAGGGTAGTGAGCTAGCAATTGGTTTTTATGATGTTGAAGTCACACCCATCAAAGTTTGGCCGATTTTAACACAAACAAACACGACGCTGGTGAAATCACGACTGCAGGTTTTTATGCAAACACCTGTATTAGAGCATATTTGCAGCCCTCCAAAACGTCGAAATCACTGGTTTGATCCCAAATATGATGGCTGATGCCAGAAATTTGGTGACTCCCAAATGGGAATGAGTGACACCCAAAGGAGTAACCATGACATGATGCATCCGGACATGCTAATTACAGCTGTTTCCGAAAACCTTGACACTGGTGAAAGATTTTTGCGCACACCAAATTTTGATGGAATGCTAAGGATTACCGGTTTTGGTATCGCCAAGCCCAGACCGCCAGTGTTTCGGTTTCTTTCAGATATTCATGTTGACACTAAATAAAGGCTTTTTGGCTAGGGATACCCAATTGTAAGTGCCATGGAGTCATTACAGTACCTTTCCACCCGTCTCTGACTTTATGTGGGCAAATCCTATGATTTTGAGAGGAAGGGCTAGGCTGGGCCCATCCCGAAATGGTGGCTGATCCGAACCCAAACCGGAAATTCTTAGCACTCCATCAAAAGTCAACCCACGCAAAAAAAAAAAGCACCAGTGTCAAGGTTTTCGAAAACAGCTGTAATGACAGATGGTGTTTCTTGTGTAGTCTTTCCTAACTAGTTTCCAATGCATCCATAGGCTTAGCTTTACCCTTCCTCTCTATGCCATCATCCTCATCCTCCACAAGTTCTAAGATCTGGTCGAGAATTCCACGCGCCATTTCTACATCTGACCTTATCTCCTGCCATGTGTAAGGGAGCCAGAACGTCTCCTGCTCAGCTGCCTTGAGCGTCCGATTAAGCCGAGGGGAAGCGAGTTCAAAACGCTCGATCAGTTCCTTGCCTCAAGGCGTCATTGTGCAACTTCTGGCCAGTTGAACCCGTAAGAATCTTGGTAGGTGGGTGGGTACTCGAATGTGAAGTTGTATTCCATGACGAGGTGGACACAGGCGAAGGGCGCAACACATCACGTTGAGTCACTCAAGTTGTCACACCAAATCACATCAGAATCACATCAATCAAGTGCGTCGACTAAAAACAACGACTGATGGCAAAAATCTGGCCGTCGATTTTGGCCGTTGCAAATATGCTCTATTTGTGCCATTTTCTGACAGCTTGACACATCAAAAATCATTTTTTTCTGTCCAGGAGGAGGAGGAGGATAAATGATACTGGTGCGGTCCCACAATTGGAACAACCAGTTTACTGACAACTAACAAGCAGCTAATATATGGGTGGCTATCCATATATAACTCCAGGAAGCCATCAGAGCACAACACACTACCGAAGGGGGCGGAAAGCCAGCTGACAGGTACGGGACCTTTTGCCTGATACGGACGAGATCAGGCGGGCTTCTACAGATGAAAAACCACGTGGGTAAAAATCCCCGCATGGCCAAGGTCACGTCCCATAGCGCCGACTCTGCAGTCCCTTTGGACATGCATGCACGAAACGCAGAAACATGAGATTTAAAATCAAGTCTAGGTTGATTGAACATGGACCACTAAGCCGGATGGGGGTCCGGTGCATCATTCGCAATGGGTCGGTACAGTTCAGGGTTTATAGTGAGCATGGGTGTTGCATAAAAAAATTCTAGTATGTCGTACACAAATTTTCCCAACAGTGCAGTAGTCTTGCAATGAGAGATCAGAGCCCAGAAGAATACTCCAGGGTCTGTATATCGGCCTTTCAGTTCCGGCAGCACGTTAAAGAGATGGGCGAAGAAATCACGTCGCATGGGTAGTAGAGCCTCCGTCTTACACACAAGTAGTGCGTGTACTGGGTCCTCAATGCAGACCTTGCAGAAGCGGCAGAGTCTCCACTTCTCCGGGATGGATTCGGGGTAATATCTTTCCCCCCAAGTCATACGCTCACTCGCTAAGGCATGACCTGACAGCAGCACATGGGTTAGTGCTTGGCGGTGTTTGTCGTTGCTGACCCGGAGATAGCTCCTGAAGAATAGCACCTTGCGCACTAGTTTTTTGTCGACCATCTCTAGATGGTCTGCAAATAGATCGTGTGTTTTACTGTAGGACAAGATGCTGGCATTAATGGGTTCCTCCATTGAATACTTGAGGTCTTTCAGGATTTTGTCCACAGTGTGTACTGAGACAGCATCGGGCAATCTGAGGTCCCAGAAGATCGGTATGGGGAGCTTAGACAAGACTATGCAAATGTCATTTACCCAGGAGATGTGGTGTGTCCTCGCCAGGTCGAGAGAGTGAGCCAGGGCGTCCATGACGAGTCGATTCCAGCCATCAGGTTCGACTAGATAACGGAGATAATTCACAAGCTGCTTTGCTCGCCGGTACCTGATGGGCTCCAAGCCAGTCTCTGAGAATAAAATTGCAGTCATTGATCTCGCAGGCAGCCCAAGCACTCGCTGAATGTAATGGTGTTGGACAGCTTCAGTCTCTGTTATGCGCGTCGTGACAAGATCGGGAATGATATCGGCGCCAGAGATTAGATACAGATCAACCCTTGCCATATACAGTGTCTGCGCATCACATACAGGCAGATCTCCTACCATCTGACTGACACCAAGGCATACATTAGCTATGTTAATTGCTTTGGCTGTGTATACCCGATGGTGCTCTGCATACATGTCTTTGGAGTGGAAATCATGCCATATTCCGATGTATTTGAACACCGAGACTTCCTCGAGCAGGCGGCCATCCAGGTAAAACTCCAGTTTCCCTTTAGGTCTTACACCAGCCACAGCCCACACACATTTCGATGTTTGGACCTCACATCCAATGTTGCCCATCTGCTCACCCGTTTCATTGAGTTTGTCCTGGAAGCTTGGCGGTGAGCCTGCATCAATGAGGAGGTCATTGGCCTGCTCCAGTTTAGGAACAGGTTTTCCATTCAGATGAACATCACCGGGGTACGAAGTTAACTTCAAGAGCCTCAGGAAAATATTCCACAGGTAGGGCGACATTGGGTCTCCTGTTAGCAGTCCCAGAAAGGACATGAAGACTTCTGACAGCTGTCCGTTCAGCTTCACCATGTATGTCAGGTTGTCATATAGCATCATTATCCAGTCTATGTAGGGGCCCCAGATACCGTCACTCTGAAGTAAATTCCAGAGCACCGCGCGATTGGTTGCAGGGAATGCATTTTTCAAGTCAACGTAACCGAGGAACAATGTAATCCCCTCTGCCAATGCTCGAAGAATGAAGGAATTGTTATTTGTTCCCAGGCCCTCCTGGAACACATTTTGTGACTTGGTAATGAGTCCTGCATCCTCTGAGTATTCCCTTATGCGCCGGTCTATAATCAGCATTAATGCTTTCAGAAGGGTGCATTCTAGGACCACAAGGTGATGTCCTTCCGGATCTGTTGGGTCTTTACCCCTTTTGAGAAGTCCCATGACAATAGAAGCAAGCCAGAGAGATGGCGCTGATTTGCGGTCGATGCACGCTTGCAGCAGATCACGCAGAACATCATTTCGCATTGCGATAACATCGGTATAGGTGTAAACATTGATTCCTGGTGCGCTGTTCGCCGCTAGTTTTTTGATATGATTCTTCACCCACTCAACGTCCTCCAGGGTAATTTTCCTGGAGAAGCTGTGCTTCAGGGATATATCTATGTTGTTTCTGGGGAGAGCAGCTGCCAGTTCCTCCTGCAGTGCCAGTTGTGGACCATTAAATGAAGCTGGGGTGATATCAGGGGGATTCATTCTCCTTTTGAACGATTCCGTGAGCTGTTCTAATGAGACCTGCAGTGGCTTTGGGCATGGATCGGTCCAGCTACGCATCAGGCACCAAAAAGCACCGGCATCTCAGCCACAGGCCATCAGCTTATCCCTCTGCTCCATTTGCAAACAGCATGCTCACTCTCTGCTCTGGTGATGATCAAACTCGGCCTGTTCGATGGGCACGGTAGCTTGCTCCAGAGCTGGTCGAGGCACTGTGTGTTCAGGTAAAGCTGTGGACACTTTCGGGATTGAGAGAGCCAATGTTGCAGGCCTTCCCACCACCCACGGCATCTCTGTTAGATTGGTGTAGTTATATTCAAGCAGCAGCAGGTTTGCCCCAGATTTTGCTGCTTCATCGGCTGCATCGCCTCTGGAATTTCCCACATAAGCTGCTATCCATATAAACCTAGTGGGTGCCTGTCTCACTGCGAGCAGGCATACTAAATCTTTCAGGACATCCCCATTTGCACACTTCCAGCCGATGTCTGTGTTGGATCCGGCCCAGTAACATGCATGTCATACAACATATTCCGAGTCGGTGTACACCGTGAGTGTCACAGTTGGATCTGCTTGCATCACAGCTCTCAAGACCGCATAGATTTCCATGCGGTTATTTGATTGCAATGGTCCCGGCACACGCAGAGTAAGGTTATTCGGTGAATTTTCCCCCCAGAAAATCCCTGCTCCAGCTCTGGCATTAGGTTTCCCATTCTTGAAGCAGGAGCCATCGGTATAGACTGTCGCGCTTAGGGTGTTGTAATACACTTCCCCATACAGCACTTTGATCTTCTCCTCTGGGCTTTGTTTGCTTGCCATCGCCGCCTTGCACATTGTGTCCAAAACAGGATCACCCATTTGGAGGGTGGGAGCTGGTTGCAGAATATTTCTCTGGCGAGGAGCAGTTTGTATTAACTTACAATCCAATGTCAAAATTATTCTGACGTGGTCTGACCAATCGTCAGATGGATCTGATGACGGTTGTGATATCTGCAGGCATTTGACCATCCCAGACATGGAGTGGGAAACAATGGCATAGTCCACAACAGCCTTTCCCATTGTTTTGTTGGGACCCCTCGAGTGAAAGGACATGAAGTGCCCGGGAGTCGAAGTTTCCATGTTTGTACCATTAAGAATCAAAAGGTGGCAGTTTTTGCAGCTTGTTAGAAGTCTTCGGCCTCTGGTTGAAGTAATCTGGTCTGAAGAGAAACAATGCAGGTCTGTGTGCAAGGCTACCTCGGATCCTGTCCGTGAGTTGATATCGCCGATGAGAACGATGGGTTTGGTGTTGTTGAACGCTGCACATAGTGCTATCGTCTCACAAAGTTTTACTTCGGGGTCTATGCTGGTCCAATGGTTCCAGCGAGATCTCTCTGGCAGGATGTAGGCACCGATAATCCAACAAGTAGCCAGATCTAGAACCAGAATGTCCGTTGACGACAGGACTGATTTGGTTGCCTTAATTTCATTGCGAATTAATGCTGCTACTCCTCCTTCTTGCTGTGGTTGACCTACGTAGCAGTGGGAGATTGATATACAGAAATAGCCTTTTGGGATGGCCAGACTTTCCTCTTCTCCCTCCAGAATGTGTGTCTCTTGGAATAGGATGATGTCGAAGCACACAATAACGGCCAGGAATTCTGGGCTGATCAGCTTAACTGATAGTCGGCCATCGATATTCCAAGGAAAAATAGTAAAATTGTTTCTATCTAGTACTTGGAGATGACGTCTACGAGCCATACTACTGTCAGCCCCACTCAGTTTCCCGAGAGGGCCGCAATCTCTTTATCCAGTAGACCAATCAAAGCTCCCTGAACATTTCATCATGTTGCTTCAGATAAAAAGCTCAAATTTTCTTCACTGAAGGCAAATCCCCGATGTACATGCTTGATACCTGTGCATCTACTCTGTCCACCTTTTTCTATGTGCATATCATTCCCAATGTTCTAAACTGTCAATTTGGACCAGTGTATCCGATCCAGAGAGCTACCTCGTGAGCACTAATGACAAGATCGCGGTACCAAAGGACACCTGGCCTGCAAAATGCAATGCACGTGCTATTTTCCCATCACATGTACTATGATGTAGACGACACATCAGGCCCAGTGAGAATGACGTCGAGCCGGATCGAGCCAGAAATAGCCGGAACGAGCGGCTCGATCTCGCTCGATAATTTTGAGAATACATTGATCTCCCTCGATTCCATTTGATGTGATATTGAGCGCCGTCGAGGGATATCGAGGCCCGTCGAGCGCATATGTACGTGATGTAATATAGCTTCGGGGAATTTATCCTGCTGATATTCCGGTTGCTTTAAGATCCATATACTATGATATAGTATTAAACAAAGGTATGTAGAAACATAGACACTCCCAATACCTATCGCACCAGTGCACCAGCACCCACTCCTGCCCCGCGTTCAGCGCCGTCCGTGCACGGTTCTCATAGCCGTCATTTGCGATGCTTGAGGTTGTTCTTGAGAATCAGATCTAGCTTGAGACTTCTTGAGGCGGCGAAAGACTCATTGAAGTACCCAGAGAGAGCTTGCGTGCAGACACGTCTTGAAAAGCTTGAAAGATTGGATCCTGGATTTTGACCGACTTGAGCTTGAGTGTAACGAAGGCTAAGCCAAGTTTGCGGGTCTTGCGAGTGAAGAAGAGCTTGGAGGAAATCACCCAGATACCAAAGTCGTTAGCTTGACAGGACCTTGGGAAAGTATCTTCATTTTGAGAAATGTCTCTTGTGGACTGGAGGGACTGGCTTGAAGTGGGTGGGCGAGGGACATGGGAGAGGCAGAAGAAGAGACGACATCAACACAAATCCGATTCTAAAGCACGTGCCACATTCAAACAAATTCCAGGTCGGCCGGTGCAGCAGAATTTGATGTGGGGAAAATTATACAGTGGTCGTACGATATATAAGATCTATATAAGACAGAATATCCGATGAAGTTCGCGCTCGCTCAATATCACTCAATCCCACTCGAACACATTTGATCGGTTTTGCTTGGCACGTTGATGCACGTTGATGGTTCGATATGCCTCTTTCCACCTCGATCCGGCTCGACGCCATTCTCACTGGGCATCAGGATGTGTATTTTTTTCCGGGCATATGATCATGTTCTCTGGCGTTCTCCGGTTTCAAATCCATGCCATCATCAAATGACATCATTTCATGATTGCCTTAATTTTTCTGCACCGGGGATGTCGAGCATGTACACCATCTGACTTTCAAGCCCTTATGCCACATTTCTGGACTTGTGTTTGAAACACAGGCAGAAAAAATGCAGTGTTGGTCCCGGGCTGGTGCTTATTAAGAATATCTGCTGTGGTGGAAGAAGGTCAAAGTATGAACAACTCTACGACTTGGATTACTCATATCGTGGGAAAAAAGTAACACTGCGGGGTTCGAACGGCGGCGCAGTGCAAAAGCACAAAATGTGGTTCACACATCATAACACCTCTGCTAAATAAGATACATAATACGAACGAGCCATAGCATGTTAGCACAAGGGTTTCCACCCCACGTGATCTGCATTTTGCAGGGGTGCTATCAAGGGGTGCTTGATCTCTGGATCTTGGACTTCGATTATGTCAGCTGATGGCTCAGCCGATGATGGCCGACACTTGCTCAGCAGCCCTCCAGGCGCGATTCAGCACACTGCATATATTCTTTTCACATTACAGCAGTCACAAATAGTGAGCCAGGTATCTTACCCAGGTAGTTGAGCCTGGGTTTGGTAGAAACATTCCTAGTGGGATTTGATGAACTGATGGCAACTGCCTTTTCGGGGGGGGGGTCGTGGGAAGAAGTCCAAGATCCAGAGATCAAGCACCCCTTGGGTGCTACTGCCCGAGCCGGCACAAGTTGCAGGACAGCAACTCGGGCTTTCACGGTGAGCAACTTCGGGACTTCTGTTTCCCAATCCACTCGGTGGCTTGCCGCCCATCTTCCCTCGGAAGCTTGCCCCAAGTCATCAAGGGTTCCCTCAGGGGCGGCTGGTTTCAGACAAGTCCTGGCTGATGTCTACAGATTTGGCGTCATTTTACGTCATGGAATTGACGTTTGCCTCGCATCTCATCCGTTTCTGCTGGGACGCAATGATCCCGAAAGCCACCCGAACGGCGACGACGTTGGTCGCCTGGCGCCGGGGCGTACTTAAGACAGCGCGGGGGCTCATGCTTTTACTCGAACATTCATTAATATTGGCGAGCCTCGCACCACACCATGTCTACACCGAAAGACAATGAATCCGTCCCCGTCCCTCCTGCGGTTGCAGTCTCCGCCGTAGAGGAGCCTTACAGCGTATTTAACCAACGCGAGAAATGGTTCATCGTATCGCTCATCGCGTTTGGCGGACTCTTCAGGTGCGTGCGTTGCGTCTTATCCGTAAATTCCATGACGTTCTCATATCTTGATACAGCCCTCTGTCTGCCAACATATATTTCCCCGCAATCCCAACCCTCGCGGCAGATTTTCACAAGTCAATCGAGCTGATTAATCTCACCGTCCGTCTTTGCCTCCTCCCGCGTCTCACGTCAAAATAACGTCTCAATAGGTCACGCTCAACATGATCTTTCAGGGAATATGTGCGTGCGCTCACAACTGTGTCTCCACTCCAATGTTAAATCGACCCGCCCTCAGCGCCGATGTTCTGGGGAACCATGTCCGACACCTATGGCCGACGGCACATGTTTATCCTGTGTCTCTTGCTGCTCGCGCTCTCGTGCATCGGACTCGCTCTGACCCCTACAAGCGACTACTGGCTCCTCCTTTTCCTGCGCTGCTTCCAGGCGGCCGGGTCCGCGAGCACCATCGCCATCGGAGCGGGCGTCATCGGGGACATATCTACGCGCGCTGAGAGAGGCGGGTTCTTCGGCATGTACAGTGTTGGACCTATGGTGCGTTTCTCGTTCTTCAATCCTTGCCTTACTCAAATGTCTTTGCCTAGATCGGCCCCGCAATAGGTCCAGTCCTCGGGGGTGTACTTGCAGATAAGCTGGGATGGAGGTACGTTCGCGGTCCCCCCATTTCCATGTCCTCCCCGTCCTGACTTTCGCTCAGGTCGATCTTCTGGTTCCTCTGCATCGCGTCCGCCGCGTGCATGGTGGCCATGGTCCTGTGCGTCCCTCTCCCTCCCCTCCGTAGCTGGGCCTCACCCGACCTAGATTCCTTCCCGAGACGCATCGTGGTGTAGTTGGCAACGGAAGCATCCCCCCGCCCGCGATCTACCTCCCCGTCATCCCCGTCATTGGACTCCACGCAAAGCAGGCCCTCGCCCCCGCCACCGCGACGGCTGCCCCGCGGAAGGCCTTCCAGAACCCGCTCCGCCTACTCACGCACGTCGACATTGTGCTCCTCCTAGTCATCAACGCTGTCATCTACGCGGTATTCTACGGTGTCACCGCAAGCATCTCGACGGTATTCCACGACGCGTACCCGCAGCTTAACGAGACGGACCTTGGGCTGTGCTTCCTCTGTGCGTGCGCCTCCACCTTCATCCTATTAGCACGGTTGCTGACGACGTGTGCCAGCGGTGGGCGGCGGGATGGCCATTGGCTCGCTGTTCTCCGGGAAGATTCTCGACTGGGACTACCAGAACGTCCGGCGGAGCATGCCGAAGCCCGACGCGGGGGAAGACCAGAAGGCGGGGGGCAATGACACCGACGATGCGTTCCCGATTGAGAAGGTATGTGTCGTATGCGCTCTGCGATGGCGCCTGCGATTGACGGTCTTTCTTTCGCGCAGGCCCGCCTGCGCCTGATGCCCTACTTCCTCGCGCTGTTCGCCGCGTCGTGCATCGGCTATGGGTGGTGCATCGACCGGCGGACGAACCTCGCAGGCCCGCTGATCCTGCTCATCGGAGGTGCGCGCTCTTCTATCTGTCCTCGCCGAATCCTCATCATTTGTACGATGGACGCAGTGGGCCTCGTCGTGATCGCCGTCATGAACTCCATCCAGACGCTCATGCTCGACCTCGTACCCACGCAGGGCTCCGCGGTCACCGCATGCGTGCGTCCCCCTCCACCTCCCTCTCTGTGTCCCCACTCCAACCGTTCTAATGCAGAACAACCTGATCCGCTGCGGCATCGGCGCGGGGCTCGTCTCCGCGATCCAGCCCATCCTCGACGCGCTCGGCACTGGGTACACGTACCTCCTCCTCGGCGGCGTCAGCGCGCTAACGGTGCCCGTGCTGTACTTCGTCATGCACATCGGGCCGCGGTGCCGCGTGCGGCGGATACGCCTACGCGAGGTGGCGCTGGAGCGGGAGCGGGAGAGGGCGCAGGCCGAGGAAGCGAAGGAACAAGGGAGTGTGTGACGGGCATGCTTCAAGTCGTGCATCGACGACGCGAAACGGGATGAGGTGCACCCGTGATGGAGAGCCCGCGAGTCGGCGCTCAAACAGCTCTGCCTCTTACTTCTGTCATCTTCATGCTACTGACGGCGTTTGAGTTATCCCAAGTCATTTTGTGCTTGCCAAGTCTGTCTTACCAAGTAGGCTTGTGCTCCGTGATCACGCATCTTGAACTTCCTGGTTCTTGCACTTAGGCTGTTGGACTAGGACATCGTTAAAATGCCAGATTTGTAATGATCATGGGCTCCTCTGCAGTGCTCCGGATCTACAGCACTTCAAGACAATCCATACCTCTAGGTTTCCCTGGTTTCTCATTCTCAGTAGCTCAGCCGTTCAATCCGTCCACTCTGTGTTGCAGTTGTGTTGCCCGCGGCTTCCAAACGGGGTTGAATGATTGACGATCACAATCATTGCCGTACTGATGGCTGGGTGGCAGTGCTTGGCAGACATCCGCTTTCCAATTACTATCGACCGACTGTGTGGTGTACTGTTACATACAGGCCACAGCGAAGTAATAAGTACTCCCACCCTTCCTCCCCTTCAGTTCTCCGGTTTACCTGCAAAACTATATTAAATATTTAGTTTCATCTGTTCTTGCCTCGCGCAAACACAACCTTGCATCACTCCGCCTCTGCCTGCATCGCCACCTGTCCTCGTACAGAACGCCGACCACAGGTATATCGTCGGAGCGCTCCGCCGCCCACCCCGTAGCCGTACCGACATTCAGCGGATCCCCGTCCTCAAGCCTGCGACGGGATGGACGCGACGGAGCTCCCCGTTGCGCTATATATATCTTCACCGATAGCGCAGATACCATCATCTCCACTGGACGGTCCCCGCCCTCGTCGAACTCGAGCGGCACCGACATCTCGACGCTCCCCGTGGCCTCCGCAGAGCTCCTACTGCACTGATGGCGCATCTCGTCGCAGACCGCCCAGGCCCTCTGTGACATCGTCCCCAAACCCCGTCATCGTGCTGATCGGGATTGAGCTGCGGAACGACCCGGGCGAGCCATTCAGCAGCATGGGAAGCACGGGTGGCAGGAGCGCGTAGTTGGCGCCCCCCAGCGCGGACGCGAGCGGCTCGTCGAAGGATGACGCGCGGGGATCGCGCGGTGACGACGTGAAGCCGACTTGCCGGCGCCCGCGCCCACGGCGTACGCGCAGACCTCGAGCTCCTTGAGCTTCGCGTCATTGTGGTCCAACTGGAAGCGCCGGACGAGCGCGTGGTCCTTGCCGAGGGTATGGAAGGAGACCTGGAGCGAGAAGTAGATCGGTCGATTCGAGCACGACCGTAGCGCGTCGCAACGCGAGCCCGGCGCCATGGCGCGATCGCGAGTACCGCCGGCGGGGGCGGGGGCGCTCCTCTCCGCCCACCGGCAACCCCTGAACCCTCATGCATATGCTCCGTTACGCGCGCAGCCTCCGTGCCCACCGCCTCCGCTCCATGCAAACGTGCGCCTGCACAGGCCCACGCCCGCTGTACGGGTTCAGTGCGAATACATGTACTGGCTGCTAGCGCGACGAAGCGCCGGTCGTGCGTGCCTCGAACGCAAGCACCTCCCGTGGCGCGCGCATTCGAGGTCGACGACACGCACCCAAGAGACCAAGGCGCGAGCGCGCAGAAGCTCATGGAGCGCGCAGCCCAGGACCCGGGGGCGGATGTGTCGACCGCGCGCGCGAACGTGGCGGACGTCGGGGCACGCTGCGCGGGAAGCAGCGCCCGAGGCGGTCCTCCGGGTCCTGCAGCCAGCCAGTGGGGCGGCGGCGCGGCAGGTGCATGGGCGAGGAAGGCAAGGCACCACCCGTGGAGCACGAAGAGGGCGCCGGCGGGTGCTGGGGAGTTGGCGTGCTGCTGATGTGGATGCGGGACGGGTGTGGTGACGCCGAGCGAGGCTGGGGCAGGGAAGGTGTGGGGGTTGGCCGCGCGAGGACGATAAGCACGGGCGGACAGCGTGTGCTGAGCGGTAGGGTTAGCATGCATCCATATGGAGAGATTGAGTGGGTGGAGGCAGGGGAGCCGGCCGTGGTATGATATAGACGATACTCACGACAACGATGGCCCACGCCGCAGTATCAAATCATGGCGTCCCGGACGTAGACGCGGCATCCCACACAGAGGCGACGCGCCCCGGATGCAGGTCGTAGACGCACAGAGCGTCCGGCGTCCTGCGAAAAGAGAGATAGGTCAGTATGGGATCGGGACGACAAGGGGAGCAGGAAGCCAGCAAAGAACACGAGGAAGGGAGGAATAATGGGGGAAAGACGGACGGCAGTGGGAGAATAAGAGTGCATGAATATATGCGGAGGCAGGATTCGACATGGCGACATAGAGAGAACGGCAGACAGGAAGCCGAACTCGAGCCCCCGCCTGCACGATCGGGCCGCGTATCTCGTTGTCCTATTCCGTGTCGTTCTCCCATCTGCCGTCGCCTTCTCCCCTCCTCCACCGTGCTGTGTACCGTGTCCCAGATCGTAGTCGACAGTGAGGGTGGAGATACCGGCACGGCGAACACACATTGCCGAGCGCGCGCGTCCCACGCCTACACACCGTGCGTGGCGCCCGACGTGGGCGTGGCCCGAGAGAGTTGGATACACGGACGGGAGAGCGATATGAAGAGAAGAGGGGCGAAGGAAGAAAACAAATCAAGTGCCGAGGGCGTACACATGTCAGAGCGGGGACGCGCCCGCAGTGCGGGGATGGTCTGCTGATAGATCCGATATGCAGCGCCGGATGCGCATGGGGTCGGCCACACGGACGCCGCTCCTCGACGTGTACAGATCCCCATCCAAGGCGACTTCGTCCTCGACCTCGACCTCGTCCCACCAGGATTGCATCCTCGTACTCGCCGTCGTCTCCGTCCGCCGGTACCCCATTCCCATCCCCGCTCATACTCGCCGCGGTAACCTACCCCACCACTGAGCGCCGCAGTCCCCGAAGCAATGACGTGGTGTGTGCGAGAGAGCAGCAGCGTGGCCTGGCTGTAGTGAGATAATGTGCAGTGATGGCTGATCGGGCGCGATAGGCGGTGTTTCAGGCGGGCGCTGCAGGACGCGTCGTCAGCGCCTTCGAATACGAGATGTACAAAAGGCGAGCGGGCGGTGTAAGCGGAGACAACGATAGCCTGGAGAGCTACTGTAGTGAGCGACGTCCGAGGCTGCGTGCGGACGAAATCAGCGAGCAGGCAAGGCTGAGGGAGGGCGGGATGCGTATCGGTAGTGACGCTCCCGCCGGCTCGCGTGACTCCCTCCCTCCCCGTTCGCTCGTGCGCTGCGATATCGGTCAGCCGACAGTCGGGATACGTGGCGCCGCTCGAGCCTGCGATCGCGCGAAGAACGTGTTGGCCAGCCCGCATCTGCAGCGCTCGCCCTCGTTTGCGATGGCTCGTCTCGGTCTTTCAGAAGCACGGAGACGCTGAGGAAAGGAGTCAGTCAGTATCAGGAATTTGAGAGGATAGGGAAACGTACACAAGGCGCCGACCAACTCCATGTCCAGATCAATCTCCACCCCCCAGCGCAGCGTCATCGAGTTCGCCCCTCAAGCGTTAGCGGCCGCCGTCCGATAGCGGCGTCGGGTACTTGTACGCGCGCTCCTCTATCATGTCCAGTGCAGGGCAACATCCGAAGTGGCGTTGGTGGGGGGTTTGGGACAAATGCAGATGCGTTGGTGAGTTGCTGTCTTTGGCGCTGGCACTAGTGCATCGTGAGAAAGCACGTGCATCAGGCGCCTTGGCGGACAGACCCCTCCCGCCCGAGCGATCGAGGCAATTGCGCGCGATGCAGTCGGCCGGGAGGTTCACGGTGGATGCTCTGCGAGGAACGTGCCACCGGAGCGAGAGACATGCGGATATATGCGACCTGTCAATAATGTGAGTAAAACACGTTCCCGAGGACAGCTGCCGTCTGTTAAGTAATGTGCCTTACAACAATGATTGGCGCAAGAGATGTTGTTACGTAGTTAACAATCCTCGAGAAGGCTGCCGGGAAGCGCTCGGGATGCCTGGCATGTGCGCAGGAGCGAGCGCAATGCTGATGTTAAACCATCAGCGGCCGCGACATTGGTGCTAACAACGCCCGAGAAGGCTGGTGATGTGTGAGCAACGGCGTGCTGATGCGGTGCTTGGTTAACAGCCACGCATCACCATGTTTGATTCCGAGCTGTCAGTGATGTCAGATGAACGCATTGTGGGCCGAATATATAAAGGCAGTGGTGCACGATGTCTCTCTTTGATCCCCTCCGCTGACGCTTGCCTAAATGTCTTCACAATCCGTAATTGATGTTATTGGTCCCTTGTGCTGGCATGGCTGACTTGGAAGCAGGGTTCAGACTCAGATGAAGGTTTCAGTTCTGACAGTAGTGACAACTCTCTGGATCTCTTTCCTACGGTTGTGAGTGTGTGTATGAGCTAATTCTGGTGGAAGGATGAGCTGAGCAGATGAACAGGATGACCTCCAGAGAAGGCTATTATTGATACCTGAAGGCCACCCCGATCGTCCTCGATATCTGCAGAACTTGGCTGTGTCTTTTGGAGAGCGATATCAGAGATTGGGAGATTTGACTGATCTCGAGGCTGCCCTGCAGAATGATCAACAAGCATTGACACTGACACCTGAAGGCCACCCAGATTGTGCAGGACATCTGCAGAACTTGGCTGTATCTTTTGGACAACGATATCAGAGATTGGGAGATTTGACTGATCTTGAGGCTGCCCTGCAGAACAAGCAAAAAGCATTGGAACTGACACCTGAAGGCCACCCCGAGCGTGCAGGACGTCTGCAGAGCTTGGCTGTGTCTTTTGGACAGCGATATCAGAGATTGGGAGATGTGACTGATCTCAATGCTGCCCTGCAGAACAAGCAAGAAGCATTGGCACTGACACCTGAAGGCCACCCAGATCATGCAGGACGTCTGCAGAGCTTGGCTGTCTCTTTTACAGACAGATATCGGAGATTGAGAGATTTGACTGATCTCGAGGCTGCCCTGCAGAATGATCAACAAGCATTGGCACTAACACCTGAAGGCCACCCAAATCGTGCTGGACGTTTGCAGAGCTTGGCTGTGTCTTTTACAGACAGATATCGGAGATTGGGAGATTTGACCGATCTCAATGCTGCCTTGCAGAACAAGCAAGAGGCATTGGCACTGACACCTGAAGGGCACCCCGAGCGTGCAGGATGTCTACAGAGCTTGGCTGTGTCTTTTGGACAGCGATATCAGAGATTGGGAGATGTGGCTGATTTTAATGCTGCCCTGCAGAACAAGCAAGAAGCATTGGCACTGACACCTGAAGGCCACCCAGATCATGCAGGACGTCTGCAGAGCTTGGCTGTGTCTTTTACAGACAGATATCGGAGATTGGGAGACTTGACTGATCTTGATGCTGCCCTGCAGAATGATCAACAAGCATTGGCACTGACACCTGAAGGCCACCCAGATCGTGCTGGACGTCTGCAGAGCTTGGCTGTGTCTTTTACAGACAGATATCGGAGATTGGGAGATTTGACTGATCTCGAGGCTGCCCTGCAGAACGATCAAGAAGCATTGGCACTGACACCTGAAGGCCACCTAGATCGTGCACAATGTCTGCAGAGCTTAGCTGTGTCTTTCACAGACAGATATCGGAGATTAGGAAATTTGACTGATCTCGAGGCTGCCCTGCAGAACAAGCAAGAAGCATTGGCACTTACACCTAAAGGCCACCCAGATCATGCAGGATGTCTGCAGAGCTTGGCTGCATCTTTTGGACAGCGATATCTGAGATTGGGAGATTTGACTGATCTCAATGCTGCCCTGCAGAATGATCAACAAGCATTGGCACTGACACCTGAAGGCCATCCAGATCGTGCCCGATGTCTGCAGAGCTTGGCTGTGTCTTTTGCAAACAGATATCGAAGACTGGGAGACTTGACCGATCTTGAGGCTGCCCAGCAGAATGATCAACAAGCATTGGCACTGACACCTGAAGGCCACCCAGATCGTGCAGGATGTTTGGAGAGCTTGGCCGCATGTTTTACAGACAGATATCAGAGATTGGGAGATTTGACTGATCTCGATGCTGCCCTGCAAAACATGCAAGAAGTGTTGACACTGACACCTGAAGGCCACCCAGATTCTGCTCGACGTCTGCAGAGTTTGGCTGTGTCTTTTGGACAGCGATATCAGAGATTGGGAGATTTGACTGATCTCGAGGCTGCCCTGCAGAACGACCAACAAGCATTGGCACTGACACCTGAAGGCCACCCACATCGTGCTCAACGTCTGCAGAGCATGGCTGTGTCTTTTACAGACAGATATCAGAGATTGGGAGATTTGACTGATCTTAAGGCTGCCCTGCAGAATAATGAAGAAGCATTGGCACTGACACCTGAAGGCCACCCAGATTGTGCAGGACGTCTGCAGAGCTTGGCTGTGTCTTTTGGACAGCGATATCAGAGATTGGGAGATTTGACCGATCTTGAGGCTGCCCTGCAGAACTATCAAAAAGCATTGGCACTGACACCTGAAAGCCACCCTGATCGTGCAAGATGTTTGCAGAGCTTGGCTGTGTCTTTTACAGACAGATATCAGAGACTGGAAGATCTGGCTGATCTCGAGGCTGCCCTGCAGAACAATCAAGAAGCATTGGCACTGACACCTGAAGGCCACCCAGATTGTGCTGGACGTTTGCAGAGCATGGCTGTCTCTTTTACAGACAGATATCAAAGATTGGGAGATTTGACCGATCTTGAGGCTGCCCTGAAGAACAATCAACAAGCATTGGAACTGACACCTGAAGGCCACCCACATCGTGCAGGACGTCTGCAGAGCTTGGCTGTGTCTTTTACAGACAGATATCAGAGATTGGGAGATTTGACCGACCTGGAGACCATATTTTACAATTATGCTCTTTCTTTCAAAGGTACCACTTCGGACTCTGTTGCTTCCTGGAATGCAGCTCTGAGATGGGCATCCCTGGCACAAGAACACAGGCCTTCAGATTGTCTAAAGGCATATTCAGCTGCATTTGACCTCTTACCTGACATTCTCTGGATCGGTAACTCCTTACTGGTTCATCAAGATGCAACCAGGAGAATTGACATCACCCAAACCACCTCTGATGCTGTTACTGCCTGCATTGACCATTTCAATCTGCCCCTTGCAATTGAGCTCCTTGAGCAAGGGTTGGCAACCACATTCAAACAACTGCTACAACTGAAAACCAGTGGTGATGCAATTCTGCCTAAAGCTGAGGACGACCAGTTGAAACTGCTTTCTTCTGAGCTCTTCAGTGGAAACTCCGAAAATCCTCAGGGGGTTGCCATCAAAAGAAATACCTTGATCAAAGATATTCGGGCCCGTCCTGGCTTTGGATACTTCCTTCTGCCTCAACCTTACAAGCATCTGTGTCATGCATCTCAAAATGGGCCCATTATAATTCTCAATTCTCACAATGATCACTGTGATGGCATTGTTCTACTCCATCCAACACTGGACCCCCTCCATGTACCACTCCCCAGTGTCACATTACACAAGCTGGAACAACAACGAGTTAGCCTTAAGGATCTTATTCATGGGCGGAATATCAGAGCCAGAGAAGCAGAATCAATACGTCTTCATGGAAGAAGAGAAGGATGGAAGTCCACTAAGCAACTTTTTGAAGACATGCTAGCATGGCTTTGGAATCACATTGTTGTCCACATTTACAGGGCCATGAAAGTAGTGAGTATAATGAATGTTCATCCTTGTGCCAAACTAAAATCATTATTTCCCTTACAGCATGGCATTCATAATGGTCGACTGTGGTGGTGCCCTATGGGTATGTTCACTGGCTTGCCACTGCATGCAGCGGCCCCATCCGATCAATTTGTTCAGTCCTATACATCAACCTTAGGAGCACTTCTTGATGCCAATTCAAAGAAACCTCTCAGCTCTATGCAGACTGTTGGTGTAGTTGGAGTAACACATCATGGACCTGGTGGAACAGGAGCACTTCCTGGAGTTTGGCAGGAAATTACCAAAATTGTTTCCATTGTTGGTGAACAGAATGTTCAGAGTCTTCTTGGAGACCAAGCTACTGTGGAAGCTGTGAAGCTTCAGGTCCAAGATTGTTCCTGGGTCCACCTGGCTTGTCATGGACTGCAGAACTTGCATGACCCTCCAAGGAGTTGCCTTCAGCTATATGAAGGCATCCTAGACTTGGAAACCATTCTTCGGATGCCGCTTTCCCATGCTGAATTTGTGTTTCTTGCTGCATGCCAGACTGCCATGGGGGATGCAGAGCTGGCCAATGAATCATTTCACCTGGGAGGAGGGTTCATTGCTGCAGGCTTTCGTGGAGCAATTGGAACCATGTGGGCCATGCTTGATCAGGATGGGCCAGTGCTTGCTGAAGCAATTTACTCCCACTTGTTTGGCAATGGCAAAAAGCCTCAAGCAACCAATGCAGCAAAGGCTTTGCAGTTGGCAGTGAGGAAGCTGCGTGATTCTGGAGTTTCCTATGAGCGCTGGGTACCATTTATTCACATTGGAGTCTAATGTTGTAGTTGACTTTATGCTATCCTTTTCTATTATTCCTGGCCATGAATGACTTGTGATTGCAGACAGAGATACTAGAATTGGACTTAAGTGTGGGAAAGGTAGATACCTAGTACAGCCAACTTTCATGAACACCAGCAATCTTCTGCCAGATGTCCTTTGTTGCCATCACTAAAACAGGCAGAAACTGACAAGCCAAATAAAGCCTTATAAAGTTCAAAAGGCTCATCAGCCTGGTGAAAATCAACAAGCCTCATGAAAGGTCTAATTTCCTTGCAATAGCCTGTCAGTGTGGCAAGATTCTAAAATGCTGCTTGACATGCCCCTGCTTTCAAAAATTCACACCATGTCAATGCACATATAATGACTTCCTTCAGCCACATATATACACCATGCTTGTCAATCGTTGCCACAAGTGTATCAATTCAGCTTGCTTATATTTGGAAAACAGGCAAGATAATTCACAATTTAAATGTAGGAAAGCCAATATGGAAGGGTGCTCTGCCCCCTTCATGGACATGGCCCTTCTCACAGGTTATGTGTGCCATGCCAATTTGGTGACCTGATCATTTATTATTTTATTTCTCTCATTCTTTGCATCTTATTTGAGGATTTCCCTCATACACACTCATTTTCTCCAATTTTGATCCCAGATTTCTTACATAGCTGCTCGAGCATGATTCTACAGATTTCACTGTCAAGCCGACTCATACTGGACCTCACAATCATTTCCTCATCCACACGGGAAATATTCATTATTGAACTTTTGGACTTCCTTATATATTATTATGCTTACCTATCAGATACACCACAGATTTCTTGTGCTTCTCACTACATACTGCCAATGCGATGAGCAAGACCTGAGTCATTGGCCATCTTGGACTACACTGGAGATCGAGCCAACAGTGGCTTGGGCCCCCACTTGTCAATGTCTTGGGGGGGATGTACTCTCCCTATTCTGTCTTTGCATTGCTCCCGGTTGGCTTGACTGGCAGAGGTTTTGTTCTAGCAAAGGCTTTTCCCCACGGACTCTTAGATTATTTTGACATTTGACACATTATTTTTATTCATTTATTTGTAGCAGGGATTACTCCTTGCCTCCTACCACCACCTATATACCACCTTCTGAGCTTCCTCACACGATTCTGAGTCCCTCCTTTCCACATTTGAGCTGAGTCATCTATTTTATTTACCTTACTGATTGTTCTATGCCTAGTTCTATTCTTATACCCCCTGAGACGACAATCTGGCTGCACACCTTGACCCAGTTGCCAGTATGACCTTGACACCACTTGGTCCATGCCAGGACCACCCTTCTCTTCTTCACCGAAAAAACTGATCTCCTTGAAACAGGTACAAGTAGATTATAAAGATGTAGTAGCAGCAGCAGCACACTTCTTAGTGGTGAGGGCTGCCTTGAGCTGCTCAAGGTCGCTGGGACCAGACATGTTTGCATCAGCTGTGAGTTTGGAGCCAACAACCATGCCAAGGACGACCCTGCTGAACAGTCAATAAACAGAGATATTGAGAGAGAAAGGGACTTGCTTGTTCCACAAACCAATAATCTCCTGGCGCCATTCCTCGTTGTCGAAGTGCCTAAGGGACAATACTTCTGGGGTTTTATTCTTGTTTAGAATGGAGGATGAGTAAAGAAGAGAGCCCCTGGTGACCAGTGAACTCTATAAATTGGCAGGTTCCTACTATTCCACTCTAGTCTAGGACTGTAGCAGAAAGCAGGGGAGTTCAGAGATGCTTTCTCCAGATACAGTGGGTGGTATTTATACTGTTTCTGAAAGTCCATGTGATTTCCCTCAATTCAACAACTCCATTCATCTTTCCGATAATCAGGACCAAGTCCCCCTCTTCCTGTCTCCTTCCTAGTCGTGCAGAATCATTGTATGAGCTCGCAGACTGAGTTCCTAGGGCCCAGAATGTCTGCACGGGGTCACAGAATGACTGTATGAGCTTGCAGAACATGTATCTTGTATGCAGAGTGCCCCCAAAGGCTAGCAGACTGAGTATTAATCGTAGGAATGGCCATAGAACCCTGCAGATGGGTTTGTAGAGCGTGGTGTGGTCATACATGCCTGCAGAATAAGTGTACAAGCAGGCGGAACATACAAGGAATGATTCTGCGGGCCAGAAGACTTGTGTAATTCCTCATCAGACAGGTCGCAGATTGAGTTTCTTGCAGGCGGAATGACTCTGTGAGCCAGCGGACCATGTAATTCTTTGTCGGACAGGTTGGAGACAGTTGCAGAATGTGTTTCTTGTAGATGGAGTGACTCTGAAAGCCCACAGACTGTGTAATTCCTGGATGGACTTAGTCTTAGAAGGTCGCAGACTGAGGCGGAGTGACTCTGGAGCCAACGGACCATGTAATTCTTGGTCAGACTTGGTTGTAGACAATTGCGGAACATGATGGAGTGACTCTGAAGCAAGCGGACAGTGTAATTCTTGGTCGGACTTGTCGTAGATGGTCGTGGAACATGGTGGAGCGACTCTGCAAGCTAGCGGACAGTGTAATTCTTGGTCGGACTTGGTCATAGATGGTTGTGGAGCGTGGTGGAGTGATTCTGGAGCCAGCAGATGGTGTAATTCTTGGTCAGACTTGGTCGTAGAAGGTCAGTGGACTGTGATCTTGTGTGTAGGACCTTGTGAAGTGAGCTACTGTGTGGCAGACTAAGTGTTGGTGTCTTGTGTATGTTCACAACAGTGGGCAAACATAGTGCAGCCTCACAACACCATCCACGAGGTCAAGACCCAATGCAACCTGCATGCCTGCGAGACATCGTACAGATGATGCGGGTGAACCCATTGACATCGTACAGATGACGTGGGTGAACCTATTGCAACAAACACGATCATGAGGACCACTGGCGGGGGCGGTTGTGCTCCTCCACCAGCAACCCCTGCAGACACATGTGTATACTCCGCTGCATGCCCACCCTCTGTGCCAACCACCTCTCCACCACACAAATGTGCTAGGTGACTTCCCATGCCTGTGTGCCTGCCACACAGTGAATACATGTACCAGCCACCAACATGATGAAGTGCCCGTTGTGATGACCTGCTGGACAGGTCGCACAGCTGTGCCACGTCTGTGGCTGACAAGCACTGCCTGCACGCTGCCTCTGACACAGGCACCTCCTGTGGCACCCCCAAGAGCCTGAGGTGCATGGGTGCACCACACCACAAGATGAAGTGCTCATGGAGTGTGCAGCCCAGGACCCAGCAGCAGATGTGTCGACCATGGGTGCAAACATGGCAGATGTCAGGGCACGCTGTGCGAGGAGCAGCACCTGAGGCAGTCCTCCAGGCCCTGTAGCCAGCTGATGGGCAGTGGGTGGTGCAGCAGGTGTGTGGGTGAGGAATATGAGGTGGTGCCCATGGCACTGATACAGCTGAAAATAAAACAAGCCTGAAATCTGGTGAAAAGCATATAATTAACCTATGCTTAGCACCCTGTCCTGGTGATATACAATTAGAGTCAGAATGAGCTCTGAGCTGCTGATTTTGTGGTAATGATGCACAAAGAGGTGTAGTGAACAAGCTGGGACATATATACAGCACTTATGAACATGGGGGTCAATATATCAAACCAGGCATTTGTGAGGCCAAGCTGCTGTGGCTTATAACTCGGAATGAGGGCAAGTCACACAGCAACACCAGCTACCATACCCAGGGGATGTATAATATTCAATGGGTGCACAGTACCTATGGACCCAGAGGGTAAACCAAGGATTGCGACAGGTGAAAAGGTTCCCAGGATCATCTAAAGATGTTGGCAGAACACCTTGGACTATTAATAGATATCGCGGTGAAACGGTGATAAGGTGTATATCTGTACACACATGAAAATCGCATTTTTGCAAGCTTTCACAAAGCTTACACATCTCTAAGTAAGACATAATCACTGGAGTACACATTCTGCCCTGGAGTGGTGAACTTAGCCATAGACCGCCATAAGCCTGCAGGCACTACATGTTTATAGAGCTATGACGATACCTTCACAATGGGGTCAGATTAGTTCTGTAGACCTACTGCGGGGCACATATTTACTATCATGAGGTGATCAAAGGGATTTGGCGGGAGGCAACCTGGCAAGTGAGAGATTGCGAGTTTAGATGATTCACAAGACTTGTAGGCCAGGGGAAAGCATGGTTCAAGTTCTGCGGGTTGATTACATAATCCCTCTCGCGGTTTGATAGATATTGAATGGACTTGTGTCCCCTGATAAAGTTCCAGGGGAAGGAAGTGAACACTATAGAAGTTGCTTCCCACAGAACTTTAGAAAAGGCAGAGACAGAAAGACTTGACTGAAGTTCTAGGGGAGGCTTGTACGTTCCGCAGGTGGGATGTCTGTGGCTATGCAGCATCCGTGGGTCAGTTCTAGAAGGCATGGCACTCTTAATATCCCAGTCCCACAGGAGGGTGCTGGATGATACAAGCAAGTGGTAGATATGAAAAGAAATAAGTGCGGGAAGCTATAACTAGCTATGGGAAGCTATAGTTGAACTATGGTGGACCTACCTGTGAGAGGATGAATGACTAATAGGAGATGACATTTCAGTGGGAGGGAAACTTATTGCTACCCACGGAAAGGGGTCTATCCAACCCACGTACCTGAGGATCAGAGTGGCGTGCTTATTGTTCCTTCAGCAATTTGGCTCACCTAGAGATAATATTGAGAACACAGGGTCAGTTGGAGGGGACCTACCCATGGGACTTATAGTTGCCAGGGAAGGTTGCTCTAATAAACCACTGACAGACCGAGGCATTGCGGGAAGCTTCCCATGTTGCCAGCCTGACTGATATCGGCTATTTCTTAGCTCCGTTTAACCGTTTGTAAAATGTATAAAAGGCATAGTTTACTTCATTTGTAGGTCAGTAGACCTCACCCCCAAAGTATTGGGCTCTGAGTAGCTGCTGGATTAGAAACAGATTTAATATAAAGAACTTGTTAAGCTTGAATAGCGATAAGATTGGGATTGACTTGAGGGTTTTCAGACAAAGCAATTATAGAAAGAGTCTTGCTCCCCGCAGAAGTGCTCATCACTTTAAGATTTTTAGCCAGCGGTTTGGACCTTAAGTGCTCTATAGATATCTGTGGATCCACTCGAATCTCTAAAATAGTGAGCTCGGAAAATGTGAGAGCAAGTCTGAGCAAACCCAAGAAACTCCACCAACTCAACACTCAACCTAACTCAACTAAATCTCAAAAGTCTCAAAATCTCGTGCTGACACCCTAAAAATAAGTCCCAGGGGAGGGAACTTAAATAAAGAGATGCTAACTGTAGGTTGTATTTGCTCAGGGGACAGTAGGGGAGTTTTACTTGCCCTTCAAGAAAGTATGCACAATTCAAAAGAGTCTTGCGGGAGAGCAATCAAATCTTAAAAATGAGGTGCACTTGCATGCAAGAGTTTTTATAATCTTTTTCTATCTTTTAAACCAAAATCCAAAAGAAGTGGTGGGTGGCTCCGAGAACAGACCCACAACCTTCCTGAGCTCTACAGCTCCAAGGGTAGGTATGTGTAATTCAAACTGAGCGACCTGAGCCTATGGCTACAAAGGACTGCAAGTGTAAACTGACCCCGAGCTTAAAGCTACCAGGGAGAACAGCTATGAGCGCACAACACTGGCTTTATAAATATATAATAAAAAGTACCAGGCAAGACAGAACTCCAAGCTCCTGCTCCCAGGAGTTGAAATGCAACTGTGCTGCTTCTAATCTATAGTGTACAAGAGTGGACCTGCAGATATCTATAGAGCACTTAAGGTTCAAACCGCTAGCTACAGATCTTAAAGCAATGAGCACTTCTGCAGGGAGCAAGACTCTTTCGATAAATGCTTTGTCTGAAAAAGCTCAAGTCAATCCCAATGTTATCGCTATTCAAGCTTAACAAGTTCTTTTTATTAAATCTGTCTCTAATCCAGCAGCGACTCAGAGCCCGATACTTTGGGGGTGAGGTCTACTGACTACACCCAGTGCTACACTATGCCTTTTATACAAATATACAAGAATACAGAGATAAGAGGAGTTCTGGAGGATGCATGGTCACTTCTTGGCATTTGGCAGGGAGATTCTTTAATAAGGCAGGCTGGCCCCTCAAGTAGTAGTCTCCCGGGGTTCTATCTGGTGCATACATGTGCTCCCCTGGCTTTACTCAGCAAGCCAGGCATGCTGACACAGTATGAGCAATAATCACGCAATTTGAAGGTTCTGCTGAGGAACATCTGCTACCTGCACAACCATCTGATCTATCTTTGTCAGGGTTCTAGAACCAACCTGTGGATGCTGCACAGCCACAGACATCCGACCTGCAGCAGTGATGGCCCTAAGGCCTTAAAAATCAACCCTCCAAATTTCTAAGGGCTTAGGGCTTAGGTTAGAGCCTTAGGTCAGAGGTGGGTTAAGGCCTTAACAGCCCAAAAAGGAAATGTATTCCAGGCTGTATGTAACAAACTTCCACGACCAATCTAGTCCCTGTAAACCTCGCTATCGTCAATCTCAATCTCCCTGGCATTGAGAGTGTCATCCTCTGCATCGAGCTCTGCCATAACGTGCATGTACATCTCCTCTTCTTCTCTGGCATGGCACAATACTCGGGTTCGAAGAGATTCCTTCTGCAGTGATGTTCCAAACAATTTTTCTAAAGTCATTGGCTGCCATTTGCGAGGTGGCGTACGAGACAGGCAGGTTCTGTCTCAGGAACTGTCAAGACTGGTTCAGAGCTCAGCTCATGCTCTTCTTGTGCTGCTGCCTCTTGAGCGTCTGAAATCCACTGGGCCATTCAATGTGCCATCCATCTGGAGAGCTGACAAGAGCTCGTCCGTGCTCTGATGAATCCTCGTCAGCCTGGTCCTGAAGTAAATTACCATACCAGGGTACTTGCAAGAGCTTCTCGACAGCTTTGTGATTTTGTTGAACCTTCGGGTCCTTCACGAGACCTGCTGCACAGTGCTCGGCGTGAATTTGGGAATTCACCTGTGACTCTGATCAGAATATAGAATATTGAATGCAATGCAGAACACTCACCTTCAAGGTTTTTTCCGTTTTTTTGAGCCCAAGCTAATTGCAGCAGTCTTTTGTTGTCTCCTTGACAAAGGAGAAAACTCGCTCCACCGCGGCTTGATTAACAACAACACTAAAGAGAGTGATGGTCATCAGAGCGGGGTCCCTGGCTTTGGTCTTGAGATATCCTTTCCAGAATGTGATCGGATCTCTCTCCTATGAGACGAACATGAGAACGGAAGGTAAAGATTCGGATAGAATATTGAAATTAGCGCACTTCGTCAATAGTCATGATATCCCCGATTTTACGGTGTGTGTCCCATGCCTGAAAGCATCCGATGCCAGCGAGGTAGTCACTCATCGCTTTTCCAACCATCTTCTCGGCATTGACATTTCCGTTAAAGCCCGGACGAAGTGCAAGTTGATGATACATCTAAAATGGGTCAGAGAAAAAAGAAAACATAGCGAGATAGTCATTACCTGAACAGCAAGGTCGGTGATTTTAAAATGATCCAAGTTTGCACTGTGTCCAAAGCAGGAGACCTGCTCCCATGGATTGAGGATCAATGCCAGGAGAAAAAGCATTTGATCATAGGTGCTCCATCATTTCTCGAGTCGCCGCAACATCTCAACTCTGATGTTGTCCTCTGGATGCTCCATGAACCGGAGAAATATTCCAACCAACGCGAGAAGGACTTGGTCCACACGTGTCGAGTCTTTCTGGCTAAGGTTTGTCGTGTAGCATATTGCCTCAATGTTGCCCAGTACCTGATTCAAGCCATTCCAGAACTGAGGATCGTTGATGATGTCACAGTGGCGGATTGCATCTTCCCAAAGGCGCAACTCCTCTGTGGATTTTGCTGTGCCGACTTGAGCGGCAATGAGGCCTGCACGCTGCCAGGCGACGGTCTTTGTGATCGGTTCCTTCGGCTCAAAGAGCCGAGCAAAGGCTGTGAAGTGTGTTGTCCACCGTGTGATACATGCCATAAGATATGTGAGGGCAACAGCTCATCCCAGCTCTCGCTGTGTGTCACGATTAGATAAGATCTATCGTTCCAACGCCTATCTAAGCGCCTGAGATCTAAGCGCTGGATGACAAAGAGGCTATGACTAAGACCGGCCCGATGGAAGGGATGACGATGAAATGACGTCACGATGATGTCAGAGATGACGTCAGGACATGAGGATGAAGCAAGGACACTGAGAACATGTGGTTAAGGGTAGTTGTAGTATATATAGATTAGTTCACACGGTTCCCTAGACAGTATAAGTAGAGTAGCTATTACACTGTTGTAGTTAACCTTTTATTCCATCATCTTTTGAGATCTACTACGAGCACTACCCAATCCCTCTCTTCATACCGAGAGTGGACGCTCAGGTCTTAACTGTGACATAATAAAAGGTTACCCCTCATACCCTCGTACCGCCACTTCCGACCTCCTTTCCCTTTCTCCCCACCTACCCACTCTACCTCTTACCCTTTCTGCCGTTGCGGCAGCCTCTTACCTGAAGATCCATTTCCCCTACCACCATTCACGTCGTCCACACCGACGTTAAAACAATTGCAGCGCCCATCGTGCGCGGTTCACTTGAACAGACGTCGCTACACGCTACGGGAAACGTTGAGACCGTCCCCGCGTAAAGCAGACAAAGGAGCACTAGCCTAATCCTCGGAGAGGGCTATCTCGCAGCCGCGGGGGGAGTCGTAGAAGACCCCGGACTGTTCTGTCAGCAAAAGACCGCCTCGACCTCACCACCTGCCCTAGTGGCATACCGAACCCCTGCCCGGCTTTAACGCCGCGATTCCTACCAGGACGTCTTACCGTGTTCCCCCATCCGACTCAGAAGACGAGTCCGAGCTATTCCACTCGGCCGTTTCTCTTCCACCCAGACTCCCTCCATCGGCATTTCAGTCGATAACCCGCATTCACCACTCCGCTCGCCCACCTCCTCCTCACCGCGCAGTATTAGCGCCCCGACCAACACAGCTAATTGCAGCCGTGTCCCCACCTTCACCCCCGAAACCCCTTTCACCAGCGCCGATTGAGATGTCGCGCCCCCAGACCCCCGAACACCCAATGGAGGAGGAAGCCCCTCCTCAAGTCAAATATGTTCCAGTCCCTGTCCCGGGATGGAACGGAGAAGAACAACCCCCGCGTTCGGGATCCTCACGGATCTCTTACGCAAAGACTCCGCCGATGTTCGACGGGAACGAAAAATCCAAGTTTGAAACTTGGTGCGACGCCCTAGACAACTACATCTGGGCCTACGTCTCGGAATTCAATACCGAGAAGAAGAAAATCGCCTTCACGGTGTCCTTACTGGGCCGAGAAGACGGAGCCAGGTGTCCGGCGTCCAACTGGGCGCGGAACTGGAAGAAGAAGGCTCGAAGGCAGAGTGCCTTCGAGAAGAACTGCAACTTCCCAGAATTTCTGGAAGATTTAGCAGAAACGTTTGCCGACGGAAACGGCACCCAGACGGCGCACATGCGCCTTACCACCACGCGCCAGGGCAAGACCGCCCTGGTAGATTTCATTCAAGCTTTCGAGCTGAATGCAGAAGAGGCAGGATACGACCTGTCGGACAGAACAGGGGCTCACGACACCTTCATGGTGGAGACCCTGGAGAACCTTGTCTCGGACGAGGTGAGGAATCAGCTCAACGTCGGGCTGATGGAAGCTCCCACCACCTACCGGGAGCTGAGGAGAAGGCTGATGATAGTCAGCCGGAACATGGAGCGGCAGACGCTCCGGAAGGCCCAACAGGCCAAGATGTTCTGGGTACCAGCCCAGAGGAATACTGCTGCACCAGCAGCACAGACGACCCTACCCCGGGGATATCAGGGGACAGCGCCAAATCTGGCAAAGAAGATTGGGGCCGGCGAGACCGCCCCCATGGACGTAGACAGGAACAAGGCGAAAGGCACGCCCTTCTTGTGCTACAATTGTGGCAAGGATGGCCACATGAAGCGGGACTGCCCTGAGCCCCGCAAGACAAAATTCAACATCCGGGCCCTCAAGCCCGATGACTACTCCCAGGAGGAGTTGGCGGCTTTAGCCGCGATGTTGAGAGAGAAGGGTTTTTAAAGGGGCCCCCGCTTGCGGCCAAAGCGGCGCCCCCTCCGGTTACGAAATGCTCCCCGGTTCCAGTAAATACTATTAGATACGAAGACTTAGTTACGGTTACGGATGTGAATGGACCTACTCCAGTAGTAGAAGGCCTGGACTCGGCAGGAGCCGAGGAGAAAATAGCTAGTGTAGAAAAACAAAAAATACGTATCTTGGAGAATCAGAATCGGTTACGTAACTTAAAGAATCAGAAAATGGACAAGAAGAATAAACTCTGGAGCGAGTTTAAGATTCAATTCAAAAAGGCCCCTGGAACCCAAACCAGTGCAACAAATAGTGCGACGAAAAAGGGTGACGATGTCACGGAGGCTCAATCCTCGAAAGAGGAGGTAGCGCCTACGGAGAAGACGGGGAAGCCGATTGATGTGCCGGCCGGCCTGACAGGGTTGAAGGCGGCCAAGTGGTTATCCCACAGGGCAATCAAGAAGCAGAAGGGAGACAAGCTCGCGGAGGAGATGAAGGAAGTCCAGAGGCAGCGGAAGCATCATGAGATGCTGGTTCCAGTCACGTTGACAACGTTGGACACAGGGAAGACGCGCGCAGTTAAGGCTCTTCTTGATAATGGATGCACAACCTCGTGCATCGATCGAGACTATGCCAAGGCTGAAGACTTCGAGCTACACGAGCTTGAAGCGCACATCGTCGCCCGAAATGCCGACGGAACCGAGAACGCACGGGGAAAGATCACTCATTATGTAGAGTTGATCATGTCCGTCGGACCCCATTCGGAGAAGCAGAGATTCCTCGTCACAGGACTCGGCAAAGCCCGGATATTCATTGGGTACGACTGGTTGTTCAAGCACAACCCTGTGATAGACTGGAGAGCACAGACTTTGCTCTTTAGTCGGTGCCCGCCGGAATGCAACATGACCGGGACGGAATTCGGAAGAGGAGACCGATGGAAGAACGAGTTGGAAGAAGGAGAATCCCTTCTACTCGTGGACTTCGGAGAGGCAATCGACTTGAGGTTGAAAGAGACCCAGTCCCAGAAAATGGCTGAAGAAGCCAATCGCGGAAAAGAGCGGATGACGGAGGAGAAGATTCCCGAAGAGTACCGGGAATTCGTGAAGGTCTTTGCCAAGGAGTCGTTCGACTCATTACCCGAGAAGAGACTATGGGATCACGCAATCGAGCTCAAGCCAAATTCAAAGGCTGTAGATTGCAAGATATACCCGCTCTCGGTGACGGAGCAAGAGAAACTAAACGAGTTCCTGGAGGAGAATTTGAAGAGCGGAAGGATCCGCCCCAGCAAATCGCCGATGGCTTCGGCGTTCTTTTTCATAAAGAAGAAAGACGGCACCTTGCGGCCTGTGCAAGATTACCGGAAGCTCAATGAGATGACGATTAAAAACCGCTATCCGCTTCCGCTAATTTCGGAGTTAGTCAATAAGCTCCGAGGTGCCCGGTACTTTACGAAGCTAGACGTACGATGGGGGTACAACAATGTACGGATCAAGGAGGGAGACGAGTGGAAGGCGGCATTCCGCACAAATCGAGGACTGTTCGAGCCGCTCGTAATGTTCTTCGGGCTTACCAATTCGCCCGCGACATTCCAGACCATGATGAACGATCTGCTCAGAGATCTCATCAACGAAGGAAAGGTCGTCGTCTATCTGGACGATATCCTAATCTTCTCGGACAACCTGGAAGAACATCGTACGTTGACGAAGCGAGTCCTGAAAATACTACAGGACAACAAGCTGTTCCTCAAACCGGAGAAGTGCGAGTTCGAACGCACGGAGATCGAGTTTTTAGGAGTAATCATATCCTACAACTCGATGAGGATGGACCCCGCCAAGATCAAGGGCATAATGGAGTGGCCGGAACCAAAGAATCTGAAGCAAACACAGGCGTTCTTAGGGTTCACCAACTTCTATCGCCGCTTCGTCCGGGGATACAGCGAGGTCGCCAAGCCGCTCACACGGTTGACGGGGAAGGAAGGGTTCCGATGGGAACAGGAGCAGAGGAATGCGTTCCAGAAGCTGAAGGACCGCATTGCCGAGGACGTGGTATTAGCATTACCAACGGACAATGGCAAGTTTCGGTTAGAAGCAGACGCGTCGGACGGAGCGACGGGAGCAATCCTGTCACAGGAGCAGGAGGGCGAATGGCGCCCTGTAGCGTTCATGTCACATGGACTGAACGAGACCGAGAGGAATTACGAGATCTATGACAAAGAGATGCTCGCGATAATGCTCGCCTTGGAGGAGTACAGGCAGATGCTGATGGGAGCACGAGAGACGTTCGAGATTCTGACGGACCACCAGAATCTAGAATATTTCAAGAAGCCTCAGAAGCTGAATAGGAGACAGGCCCGATGGATACTGGAGTTAGCAGAATACGACTTCACCCTTCACCATCGGCCCGGAGCGTTGAACAAGAAGGCAGATCTCTTATCTCGGAGATCGGATCATGACCAAGGAAAAAACGACAATGATGACGTCGTTCTTCTGAAACCGGAGCACTTTCGTGCGCAAGAAATTGTGCTCGAAGGACCGGAGACGGAGATCCTGGAAGCGATCAAGAAGGAGAAAAGAATAGATCAGAGTGTCAAGCAGGCTCTCTCGAAGAAGCTCCCCGGGTGGGAAAAGAAGGACGATGTCATTTACTACAATGACTTAATCTATGTACCAAGAGACGAAGAGCTACGAGACAGAATCATTGGGCTACACCATGATAACCCCTTGCTCGGCCATCCAGGAGAGAACCGAACACAGGAAATGGTAGAACGTAATTATTGGTGGCCGCGACTAGGGAATCAGGTCGGGAAATACCTGAAGGCCTGCGAGGCATGCCAGAGAACCAGGGTTCACCACTATCAACAAGGAAAGCTGAACCCGCACCAGATTGCCGAGGGACCTTGGCAGATCATTTCTATGGACCTTATCGGTCCGCTGCCAGTCAGCAACGGGTTCGACGCCATACAGGTATGGGTCGACACCTTTTCAAAGATGATCCACTGCGAGCCCACAAGCATGGAGCAAACCAGTGAGGGAACGGCTCGGTTGACCCGAGACAGGGTGATTAGATATCACGGAGTGCCGCGGAAGATTATCTCGGATCGGGATCCGAGATACGTGTCGGGTTCATGAAGGAATTGAACCGGCTTATGGGTATCGAAATGAACCCGAGCACGGCGTTCCACCCGATCACGGATGGACAGACGGAGAGGATGAACCAGGAGATTGAAAAATATCTCCGGGTTTTCATTAACTATCGACAATCGGACTGGTCCGACTGGTTGTCGCTGGCAGAATTCACACACAACGACAAGACGAGCTCGTCGACGAGCATGTCACCGTTTTTCATAAACACGGGAATGCACCCCTGGAAGGGGATAGAAAACGCAGTCGAGTCGCGCAATGAAGCCGCGAACGACTTAGCAGAAAAAATGAAAAAGATCCGAGAGGAAGCAGCAGCAGCGCTGGAGAAAACCCAGAAAACCATGAAAAAATACTACGACGCTAAGCGTCGGGATGCGCCGGAGTTCAAGGTCGGCGATCGGGTTTGGCTAGAGGGAAAGAACATAGCTACAGATCGGCCGACAGGGAAGCTGGAGGATAGAAGGCTGGGGCCTTATGAGATCCTGGAGAAGGTTGGCGCATCGGCATACAAGCTCAAGTTGCCGGAGACGGACAAGTCACATCCGGTCTTCAACGAGGCACTGCTTACGCCATACGTGGAGCCCCCCGTGGGAAGGAGAGAAGAACGACCTCCGCCGAACATCGTCGGTGGAGAAGAGGAGTACGAAGTGGAGGAAGTTCTCAACCACAGAAAACGTGGACGAGGATATCAGTACCTCATAAAGTGGAAGAATTTCCCACTTTCAGAACGGACCTGGGAACCGACGAGACACTTGTCGAACGCGAAGAAGCTCTTGAACAGATATAATGTCGAGCACGGGATCGCGGTTCGAGAGTTGTCGATAGAGTCCAAACTGGAAGGGATGACCACGGAGGAAAAGACGGCGCTGGCCGCAGAATTACGGAAAAGAGGCTTAATGCCACCAAAAACGGAGGAGTCCGCAAACTCGACGACGAAGCAGACGGTCCCTATCTTCAAACAGGGACACTGGGACTATCTCATCCATCGCTTCAAACCGAAGCAAGAGACGTTACCATACCCGGAAAGAAGACTGTACGACCCAGAAACGGGTAGATTCGATGAAGCAGCCAAGTTTATCCCGTTACCAGGAATTGAAGCCTACGAACGCTAAATCGTCGGGACGACGATCCTAGGGGGGGGGTAATGTCACGATTAGATAAGATCTATCGTTCCAACGCCTATCTAAGCGCCTGAGATCTAAGCGCTGGATGACAAAGAGGCTATGACTAAGACCGGCCCGATGGAAGGGATGACGATGAAATGACGTCACGATGATGTCAGAGATGACGTCAGGACATGAGGATGAAGCAAGGACACTGAGAACATGTGGTTAAGGGTAGTTGTAGTATATATAGATTAGTTCACACGGTTCCCTAGACAGTATAAGTAGAGTAGCTATTACACTGTTGTAGTTAACCTTTTATTCCATCATCTTTTGAGATCTACTACGAGCACTACCCAATCCCTCTCTTCATACCGAGAGTGGACGCTCAGGTCTTAACTGTGACACTGTGCCTTGTCAAAAATAACACGCACTTTGCTGTGATTGTTAATCCAGCTGATAACGGAAGTTGCCTGCTCAGCAATTTGCTGCGCAAAGTCCCACAACTTGAAGTAGTCCCCGAGAACAAGTTGAAACTACCGATGCATGAGCAAACAGTCAGTGTTTGAGAGATGATAATATGCCTGATGTGCCATGCATGACAACACGAAGAGGTAAGGACGTTGCTTTTCCAGAAGCTTTCAGCCTTTCAAGCTACCACTGTCAGTGTCCGTGATAAAGTAGATGATGATACATTTGTACGCCTCCTCAATCTCATCAATAATTTTGGCAAATTGCTTGCATAGCCCAGGCCCATCTTTCGGAAGAGCAGTGGCATTGATGAGTTTGATAGGGTAAGCTTTGTTGTCGATATTGCCACAGATGCCACTCACTGAGTTCTTGGTCTGTCCTTTCCAGCCATCTGCACTAAGACAAACAATGTGAGTGTGTGCAGAATACATATGGGTCAAACACTCATGATGTGCCAATCTCTCGCCCTTCAAACACCTGTTTCAACTTGTTTTCCACCCCGGCAGCACATGTATTCAGTAGCCTCCTGCTTGAGACCTTTCTTGAGGGCAACACATCCCCGGTGCCATCCCGAATCATGTCAAACAACTTTCTCATCTCCTCATTCTCGAAGAGCACGAACACCAAGCTGGTAGATATAATTGCACGTGTCACCTGGATTTCGATGGCAGCGCGCTCTTCTGGCTCGTAGGTCGACTTCTTTCTGGAAATAACCTTGAACGTGCCTTGCTTCTTCCTCTTTGCTTGAGCAGGCCAAGATGCAGCAGATGACAACACCATTCCAGATTCTGATGTAGCATCCACAAAGTTGTTTGCTGCAGTGTGCGAACACTTCCCTGTCACTGGAGGAGGGGCAGATCCTCCATCTTTACAGGCTTTTGCCTCGGCTTGCAATTTGTTGGCCTCAGCTACTACTCTCTGAGACACGTGGGGGCAGGCCGAATGTCTGGAGTAACCCAGAATATGTGCCGCCATCGAAGACATGACACCACCAACATCGCCTACAACGTCACAGGCTGGGATGACATGAGGAAGAAGCCAGTGAATACAATTGATACCGCACCTCGATTGAATTGAGCCTCCTCTTCTGGGGTGAGATCAGTGGGCGGCTCTGTCTCAGCCCACTCCTGAGGTGGATGCTTGAGGGTATAATCTATGCATGCACGGCAGGAGGCACGGTCATGTTTAGAGTTAGTCCTGGCGTGTTTGTAGAAGAAAACCCAGAGAGGTCCTTTCTCGTTGCCCATGGGTGATGCGTAGGGCATGAAAATATTTGTATGAGCTTAAGTATCATTTTTGGGCCCGACACGTGCAGTCATGGGATACATAATAGTACCTTAGTTTAACCAGAAGGAAAAATGGAAATTTTCAAGAAATTTTACAAGTTCATTTGTGTTCATGTCCATCCTCCCTGCATGTACTGGATCACCGCCATGTGGCAACGTAAGGTTCCCGTTGTGTAAGAATTGCTAATGCTGCCATTGTGGGCATCACTTTGGAGCAGCAGCTAGCTTTTAGAAACCTGTAAATGTGTAAACCTGCGGTTGCGGGACCTTCATATACGGGTCGACCCGTACCGTGACCGTGGTGGTACACGTGATGTCTAAGGCCTTAACTAAATGACGGGCTCCAACCTAGGGCCTAACCTAAGGCCTTAGGTTCAAGCTAAGGCCTTAGGTCTTAGGGCCAACATTGCCCGCGACTGCACCGGGGTACTCAGATGTGCACGTGCATCATGTCCCAAACCAGTGACCGCCCATAAGGCCTTGGGTGGAGGTCTCAGGATCTCCAAGGCCTTGGCCAAGGGCACCTCCAAGGCCTTGGCTGATTTTTCCCACGCATCCAGGCGGTATCAAAAACAATAAATTTAAGCTTTAAATCTACTGATATTCCTCATCCAAGTCAATCTCAATGGCACCGTCGTCAGGACGTGCATCCTCCTCTTCATCTGCCAGTGCCTGCATCAAGATCTCTTCCTCTTCCATGACCTGTGCAGATGGCTTGCATGCATGCGGTTTCTCTGCCCCGCCGAACAATAATGCGAGAGTTATGGGCTTCCATGTTGGCTTCTTCGGTATTCGAGGAGTGTCCGAGTCGTCATCCGAGTCGGATTCTGGGTTTAACTCACCCCGTGCGAGCCGCTCCGCATTCCATGCTACCTGTTCTGCTGCCTCTGCCCACTCGGCTGCCTCCGCAGCTTTGGCATCAGCAATCCATGTTGCCATCTGTGTTCTCCAGCCCTCCATACTGGAAACAAGCCCGCAACCCCGCTCAGTCGGGTCCTCGTCATCCTGGTCTTCAAGAAGATCACGATAACGAGGGACACTTAACAATGTGGCGGTGCATTTATGGTTCTTACGGCCCTCGCGGGACTTGAAGAGGCCTTGCCGCACATGTCCAGCGCGAAGGTCGGCGCGAATCTGGGAAACAAAATTCAGCGCTATTCACTTTGACAAGGACAGTCACCGACCTTGGTTCGCTTGTCTATCTTAGCTAGGCCCAGTCAGTTACGGCGATCAGATTGCTCAATTTTTGTTCTTGAGAATGTGCACTTGCAGCTGGCTTGATTCGCAATGATCGTAAGTATTTCAACAGCGAATCTGGCGAGCTCAGCAAGATGGCCAGAGTCTACCAACGCTTCCCACACTTGAATGGGGTTGGTGTTTCCCTTCGCATATTCAGTTCAGTTCGCCAGGAAATATCCACTAAAACATACCGCCATCTCTTCCCAGTCATTGATATCGGCAAAATCACCTGTCCCGGCAAGATATTGCATGAAGGCTTTTGAGACTGCCTTCTCCTTCACATCTCACTCGGCCGGTGTGTCTTTATTATCCGGACGAGATCTCACACGACGGTAGACCTATTTTTGACAATTGAACATAGACTCTCGAGATCAATGAGTCACTCGCCATGAGTAGCATATTGCGGCATTTAATCTGGTTCAGGTTCGCATTCGGGTCGAAGCAGGAAAGCTTTTCAAAGGGATTGAGTATTAGCGCCAAAAGAAATACCGACTGGTCACAGTCCTTCCAGCGTTTCTCAAGGTGTTTGAGCATGGAAACTCTGACTTCTTCTTCGGGATGTTCCGCAAAACGTAAGTAAATCCCCGCAATCGTAAGTAAAACTTGATCAAGACGTGTCGAGTCCTTCTGGTTAATATTTGTGCCCAAGCAAATGGGCTCTAGATCACCCAGGACCGTCTCGAGGCCCTCCCAGAAAGCTTGGTCTCGAATCAGGGCACAAAACCTCTCAGCATCCTCTTTGAGACGCGCCGCCTCGGTTGACGTTGCTGCACCGACCTGAGCCGCAATAATTGCAGGCCGATTTTGGAGGACAGCAAACTCAAGGGCCTCCTGCAGGAGGAAGAGCCGCATAAATGCGACGAAGTGGGTGGTCCAATGAGTAAGGTTAGCGACCAGGTAAGCCAGAATAATTATCTTCACGGCACCACTGCTGACTTGGATGGTTCGCTGTGCTTCATTGAAGATCACTCAAACCTTGCTGTGATTATTGAGCCATGCGATGAGTCCGGTGGCATCTTCGGCAATTACAGCGGTGGCGTTGTTGACCTTGAAGTAGTCGCCGAGGATCAACTGAAACTGTTTTCGATGTTAATTAAAGATTATGGTTTAGAAGGCATGACTGACCTGATGAGCCCAACATGAGGGTAGGATTAACCAGGGCCGCTTCTTCCCAAGAAGAATCCTGCCCTTTTTACTGCCGCCATCCGCGACAGTCGTGAAATATATCACAAAACATCTGTACTTGAGCTCAACATGGTCAATCATCTCCGCAAAATGGTCACATTGGGATGGACCGTCTTTGTTCTCGGCGGTGATGTTGATGAGCTCAAGCAGGTACGCCTGCAGCATAACCATGAGGTAGTTATTTTCGACAGAGAAAGAACACACCTTAAAGTCCACGTTCGTACATAGACCATTGATTGACTCCCGGTTATTCCCTTTCCAGCCATCCGTACTGAAGCAAAAGAAAAAAGTCAGATCATGGATGGAGCAGGTGAACGAATGTACGACAGCCCTGAAACCTTCCCCTTCATCACTTTCTTAATCTTCTCCTCAACCTCTGCTGCCTCCGCATTGAGTAACCGTCCCCCGACAACCTTTGCAGTCGGAATGACGCCAGGAGCCGTTGTCCGTAACATCCCAAAGAGAATTTTCATCTCTGGATCCTTGAAAAGCTGTAACGGTGCGCCCAACAACACAATGACACGTAGAGCCTGCTTCTGGAACACGGCCTTCTCTTCTGCCCCGAAAGGCATGTCGTTTCTACAGAACGTCAGACCTGCCAACGTTGACTGTGTTTGTTTCTTCTTCAGCGGGGGTTCCGAGACATCAGCAGGTGTGGAGTTAGATTCAGTCCATTGCTGCTTCTGCGAAGAGCCGGATCCCGTTTTCTGAAGTGTTGCCTCTGCCATGGCTTCTGCCAAAGCGTATGGACACGGAGTCTTGCCGCCAAGTATATGGGCAATCCAAGCGTGCTTTTCCCTGTGGGTATTCCCCACAGCTTGACAAGCTTTCAAATAATCAGTTTTTGGATACTTTGCCTTCGCAGAAATCTCACCTGCTTTAAAGGCTGCTGTGTCTTGCGTGAGAGTATTGGTTGTCGCGCCGGTCTTCTCCAATTCCACGGCAACACATCCCTTGCAGTAGGACATGTACATAGATGAGTTTTGTTTGGCCCCGCGCCAAAAATAATCCCATAGCGGGTTTTCCACCATGGTCCGAGTCAGAGACTGGATGCCATCATTGACAGAGAAGAAAAGATGGGAAAAATAAAATGACATAATGATATACACGTGATGCTCTAAGGCTTGGCCAAGGGCGGAACTTCCGGCCGAAAATCGTCAAGGCCTTGTTAAGGCCTTGGAGTTTTAAGGCCTTGGGCCTTGGTCACTGTCCCAAACACATAGGCACTCTAGATGATGTGTTGTACCATATAAATTTTGTGTAGCTACAGCTCCGATTAATCTGCTTTCGTTTGCACAGCTGAGCTGCTGACTTGACACAATGCCATTTTCCGAAATTACCGGATTTGGAGGATGGCTGTGATGTATTTATGCATGTGTGGCATCGTCCTTGACTCCAACCTTCACTGTCATGGATCTGGCTGCCATCTGGCACACCTGTGAGTCTGTATGTGTCAACGGATTTCCTTAGTCTCAGAGTCCAAAGATTCGGACATCCAACATGGCTAACACAAGAAACCATGCTAGCAATCCACACGACACGACATTTACTGCCATGCCGGCTTGGCTACATCAGACTTTTAACATTTTGATTGTGACATTGTTCAATGCCAAAAAATGCGGACAAATGCACAACAAATGGGCACAAATCCCACAATCCCGCAAGCTGAACAATCCTATTCTGATACAAGCTAAAGCACTGGCTAAATTGGCAAGTACTCTTCCTGCATCTGTGTGTCCTACCTGGCCACCGCAACAACCCAATACGACACTTGTGACCTTGTCTGGTATTCAAAAGGTTTCTGCCGATATTCCCAACGACAACAATGCTTCCGAAAAGAAGGCCGTGCCCTCGAGAGAATTGTTTCCCCTCCCTCATCGTGGAAGAGACAGATTAGCTGCACTGAGAGATATGAACCGTCGTAAAGTAATGGACGCTCCAAATGCCGCAATATTCTGGAAGTAGGTTAAGCGGCTCGCCGACCCACAGCCCACCCCCATCTCCGTGACAGCTGCCAGTCTAAAGGGGATTTTTGAACATCAATTAAACCCACCAGAAAGTCTTCCAGAGCAGTTCGATGAACCGCAACACAAGATCAACAAGATCCTTGCAGGCTTGCTTCCTGACACAACAAGGGACGAAACGCCTGAAGGTTTCTTCACCGAGCAGTGGACTACAGATGATATGGGAAAGCTTAAAGACCATCTCTGCAAGCACTCGCTAGACAGCTCGCCGGGTGAAGACGGTGTCTCTTGTCAGGAACTCATGGATATTCCGAATGAGGATCTAGCCATGCTGGCTAATGAATGTGTCACCCGTAAAGACAGCCCGTCTATCTGGTTCATGTCGGCGTTAATTGGGATCTTAAAACAAATGAAACCGCATGATAATCCAGATAGCTACAGGCTTATAGCTCTGGAGAGCTGTTTTCTGAAGGCTCTTACTATGCTTATCCACTGGTGCATTTGCAGACTGGGCAGATTCACACCGGTTAATTCCTCCCTGGCTGAATGGCTTTCGGGCGGGTTATTGAACGAACAACAACCCCTTCATCCTCCGTTGTGCGAAAGAATGGGCCAGAGCACATGGAAAGACACTATATGTTGCTGCTGTCGATGCCACCAATGCCTTTCCCTCCACAGATCAAGCAACTCTGTGGTTGAAATTATTCCGGATGGGAATGGGAGGTGCCATCTTTGACTGGCTCAGAATGCTCTACGAATGAATGGCTTACTTTGTGTGACATGGCGACATGGAGTCCAGTGAATTCAAAGCATTCATTGGAGTATTGACCGGTGATCCCGCATCACCTATCCTTTGGAACTTATTCCTCTCGGATCTTTCCATGATGCCAGATCTCGACAACATCTTTCTTGCAGGCATCAGAATCTCTCTGCTGGCTCAAGCAGATGACCTACTTATTCTCTCTCTCTCACCACGAGGTCTCAACGCGAAACTTGCCACTTTGGTAACTTGGTGTGTGAAAAATTTTATCTTAATCAATTTGATAAAAACTATCATATTGATCTTTGGTCCGTTTTGCCTCCCTACTCCCAAGTTCTACCTTGGCTGCGTGCTCTTGACCATTAAAACCGAGGAAAAATATGTTGGCATCAATCTCTGTACAGACACCAGAAACATGTTTGTTGATCACTACACTGCAAAGGCACGAACGGTGTGCTACTGTGGACACCAAATCATGGCCATTGAAGATATGACAGGAAGGCTTACTCCAAGAGAAAAATATTTCCCGAGGCTGAGTAGTAATGTACAATGGTGTGTATCTTGCAACAGAAAAGACCCTGCTTTTTGACCAGCATCCAATGTTGGGAAAATCACTACTTGATATTCTTGAGCTGGAGGATAATGAGTCCGTATATGAAAATGAGGGTATTGTTAAACTTGCTTACCCTGTCGGTGTTGCGGACAATCTTGTTGCCCAATTTGGCAGTCTTCTGCTCGATGACATAGGTGCATCCGTTCTGGGTGTCAATTTCTTGACTCATGGCCATCCCCAAAGCTCAAAGTCTGCGGGTTACGTCTCCAATCTCATTGAGGTTGTCATTGAGTTCATCTTTGATCTCTACATCGGATGCTGCAGATTCAAATTGGTAGCACTTCCACTGCTCCTTCCTCACGGAAATCTGGTCATCAGATCGGAAGCGACCCCTCCTGGCACTACCAACAAGTTCGTCTCTAACTGCATCGTCACGCTCATAGGTCTGAGCCTGGCCAAGTCGGTTCTGAGTCTCTCTGATATCCAACATGGCCTTTTCCCTCTCCACATGTCCATCTTCATACCGAGCTTGCAGCTTGGCTTCCTGGGCCGCTCATTTGGCATCCTTGTTGAAAGTGATCACAGGATGGAAGATAGAGCGGTTGAGCTGGTTGAGTTTGTTGGTCTTGTCATCTGTGCGCGTGGAATGACCTTTGGCAATATCCAGGTGACGCTCACTGTTCGCCAGGCGCTCTGAGTGGGAGGTTAGAATCGTCACCGTTAGATCAAATCAGATACATAGCAATCAAGCCCCTTACCTGGTTGAGTACCCAGCCTATTCAAAGTGTTTCGAGCGATGTCCTCAGCCTCACAGGCCAAACGAGGGGTGTTTCTCATCGAATTGACACTCCCTTGTTTCACGTATCTCGTCTGTTTCTTGATGCCCTCCACATTTTCCACATTTTCCTCTCCAGGGGGCTGCTCTTGGCCTGGCTGGGGCCCATTGAAGAATCAACCGGAACCAGCCTTCTCTGCATTGTAGCCAGAGAAGAGGGCTGCACAGTCCTCATCAAGCTTGGAGAATTTTTCCCCTAGATGAGAGTAGACATTGCCAACACTGTTGTTTCTATTGTATTTGTCGCGAGGCTGGTAGCTGTCATCGTAGTCTCGAGAATCATTGAGCTTTACATTCAACGAGTACGATGCAGTCCAGCTGCTTGGGGTACTGTAAGGGTCACATCCCCACTGGCAATGTAGGTGCTGGCACTGGAATGAGTAGGGCGGGGAGAAGAGCTGTTTCCCTGGGACTCAGAGAGGGGAGGGATGAGGGGTTTGTTGTCTTCGTGCTTGAAGAAGGACAAAGTAAGAGTAAGAGTGCAACAGTAGATGAATCACTGCCAATCGAGGCAACTGAACAATCAAGTAATTGCTATGGGAACCATGTACTGTAGCAATTTGTATGACTGAAAGGGCCTTTGGACCGTTACTGAAATGATAAGGTTGAAACGTGAAACGCACACTCTGTTATGTGTTACTCTTGAAATGAAACGGAAATTTTTCGGACTTTTTTACTCAATTATAGGTGATTTCAGGAAATTTTCATGTACATAACAGAAATTTTGGTGAAATGGAGCCTCCGTTATGTGTTACATCGGGCAAAGTTGAAACAAACGAGGCCTCCATTACGCGTTGCATGTCAATCATACAAATTGCTACAGTACCATACACAGCTACTTCCCCCTTTTGGTTTTGGCCACCTTCTCCTTCCCTACGACCATGGCACCCTTTCCAGCCTTGGCAACACTCGTGAGCGCAACCTGCTTCTATTTCTTTGCCCCTCCTGTTCCCTTCAGCTTGGCATATTTATCGACACTGTTGTTCAACATGTTGCGACTCTTATTTTTGGCCTTGCGCTCCTTGCCTCGCAATGCCTTCTTCTCAGCAGGGGTCAACTCGCTGCACGTGCGAGGATCCATTGAAGATGTTGCAAGACTTCCTCTGGAGCCAGCATGCTGGTCGCAGATTTGGTGGTGGGGAGGACCGATTCAAGAGTAACTGTCGAAATGTTGGAGATCACAGATACCGTAGCTTTCGGCTGGTAGCACACTCGGTAGCACAGTTCAATACCTAATCTTAAGTCGAGTGCTTGACTCACCTGTTTGGGCATAAAATGTGCATTGCGAAGGGTGTCCAGTTTTCCACAGATACCTTCCCAAAAGGCTTTCAATCTCGTCGCGCTCTTTCTGAAGTTTCCCATCCCGGCCGTCGCCAGTGGAACCACTTTGAGCAGCAACATAGTCACCCTCATATATTTGGGCAAGCGACTGGTTCGACTTGGTATCCTTGAGTTCGAAAAAAATGTGATGGCAAAAATGGCTTGTACTCCATAGGCCGTGTTCGGCCAACGTCGTCAAAAACTCCTTCCAGAATTCTCGCTTTAATTCTCTCTTCGAGGACCTGAACTCGCCATCTTCCAAAATTACCGGATTTGGAGGATGGCCGTGATGAATTTACGCGTGTGTGGCATCGTCCTCGACGTCCTTGACTCCAACCTTCAATGTCGCGGATCCGGCTGCCATCTGGCACACCTGTGAGTCTGTATGCGTCAGCGGATTTCCTTGGTCTCAGAGTTCAAAGACTCGGACATCCAACATGGCTAACAACGCAAGAACCCACACTAACAATCCGCGCGCCACGACGTTTACTGCCGTGCCAGCCGATTCAGCTCAGAATTCTGGTGTAATTCCGGGCCGCAGCTCAAAGGCAAAATCGAAACCGAAAGTCAGCCGGCCTCGGCCGACGCATTGTAAGTTCATACATGACATCGGTTGAGGTTCGTCTTGGATAATTATTTCATACAGTTCTTTCGCTGCCGATTGTAAGCTATTGACCGCGGGATTTCCTTAGGGGTTTTTGTTACTGATCGGAGCTCTCTCTTGTCCACAGGGACACCACCCAGAGCTCAAGGAGCGGATCCGCGAGTTCCACCAGAAATTGCTCCCGTCAGATGCAGCCGACAGTGTCGCAATAGACGGGCTCGACCGCACCATCCTGGTCGACCCTCGACGACTCCACTTTACGCTTGGCGTCATGGCTCTGTCTGCCGACGACGGGACCGATGGTCCGGACCCCGATACCTCGCAGCCGCGCCCGAAAACGCTCTCGGAGGCTATCGCGCTCCTCTGCGCGCTGGCGCCCGAGATCCACGCGATAGCTCGCGAGCCGGTGCGCGTCGTGTTGGACCACATGGGCGTCCTCAAGGTGAAGCGGCAGCAGGCCGGCGTGCTATTCGTGGGTCCCGGCAATAGCGCCAGCGCGGACACAATCAGAATTAACGAGATATTTGGTAAGTTAACACGCCTCTGGCTCTGTCTACACTGCTCCTTTTCATCAACCGGACCGCAGATCTTGTCGGACAGCGATTCCGGCAGGAGGGCTTCATTGAGGATACCCGACCCCCTCTGGTTCGTTCTTAATTACTCTTTTCTCCGGGTGTCTGACGACGCCTGACTATGCTCACCAGCTTCATTGCACTTTGATCAATGCCAGCCACCGGAAACCCCGCTCCCCCAAGGGATTTTCGTACCGCGAAATATTTGACCGTGCCTTGACGCACGCCAAAACGCCGTTGCCTGTATTGGAAAGCGGCGTTAGCAACCCTGGTGCCAAGGCCGTGCCGGTCGGTGAAATCGCACAAGCCATTTCTCTGGACGACAAGTCAATCAGCGTTGATTTCGGTGGGTGGACCGTCTCCGAAATCCAGCTGTGCCAGATGGGCAGTCACGGTCCGGAGAACGAGTACATAAGCGTTGCTTCTGTAGCGTTGGGTTCGAATTGATATAAGACGATTGAAACTGACACACATATATATGACCTAGCGGGTTCTTGAATCTACACGGCATAGACTACAAATAAAAAGACAACAACAAGGATTGGTAGCAAGCAATTGTGGACCCTGCAGTAAATGGGATGCCAACTATCGAGAGGTATACACTGACACGGATCTAAAACGAGGCTTCGATCTTGTTCGCGGCAAGTCGTTTGAACAGCGGTAAGATGTGTGCTGCAATGAGCCAAATCTAGAAGAGCGTTGAGTGCGGGGTGCTCGGCCAGTAATGGAACGTAATGGAAAACGGACATTGTACCACCAGTACGAGGTGCGGTCGGCCTCTTGCGAATAGTCACGAACGAAGTTGATTCCGGTCAGTGTGGTGAGGCCGAAAAATACGACGGTGAACGCGACGGGCGGGCCCCAGAAATACACGAGGCCGGCGGTCCATGCGAACATCAGCGCCATGAGCGACCACCGCGCGAACGTCTGAGGCAGCACTATGGCCAGGGTTTTGCGCCCGAGCGCAGCATCGCCGTCGCGATCGCGGAAGTCCTGCGCGTGTCCCTGCAGTCCCCTCTTTAGAGTGAGTGACGAAGACGTGCGGGAAACTCACCGTGGTCGTAAAAATCAACCCGCTCAGGACGACGGCGATGATGGAGGTCTCCGACAACGGACGCCCGTGGTCTTCTAGGGGCTTAGCAAGGCGACTTGCAGCAGATCAAGGGCTTACCGAAGATGACGGTCATGCCCCAGCAATACGCGACGTAGCCCAACGACCCGATGAGCGATTTGAGAGCCCAGTATTCAGAAAGGCCGGCCTCGTTGTACGCGCACATAGCAGCCAGATGGAAGATGCTGCATGCCAGAAGTCCGTGTGCTGCGCTGTTCCAGAGGGATAGGATGATAAGCGCGATGTAGATTTTCTGCGCGGTTGCAACGGTTAGGCGGCCAGTCACGAGGGGCCGATTTGGTTTGGATATCTTGTCCTCTTCCAACCCGGTAATCTGGGGAAAGGAAACAGTCAAACCCCCAAAGCGGACTTTAGTATCCTGGGTTGCGTACTTGATTTTGAATCTAAGAAGTTCAGTAAGACGAGGAAATGTGATATGATTTGAGGCAGTACCTCAAATGCGATTAAATGGAGTTCCTGCCAGACGACGCCTTGGATGAAGGTTTTGAGGTCGGGCACCCCAGCTAGAACCATGCCCACCGCGATCTGAGTTTCCACGTATGAACAACAGGGTAGGGGACAAAAACAAGTAAAAAACGAACAACGGGGCCGAGGGTGGAGATGATGTCACACTGGTTGAAGAGATAGGCGGTGTAGACAGCCTCTCGCAGACTCTTGACTGCAGAGGAAGTGCCCATGATTTCTCTGAGTTAGAGGAGAAGCAGGAACTTTGAAGCAATGGGTAGCGGGTTCATGCGAAAATATATACCATCCAGGTGGCGGGACCCACAACGGAGGTCACGGTTCATTTGGAGCCCGTTAGAATGTGAAGTTCTGAACAAAGGAAGGACACAAAGAGATAGGCGCATCGCTAGGACCCACATCAGCTGTTGGCTAACGGCTGCCGATTTCCGGATAGAAGTGCTGTAGTTGTGAAGTTCCTGCTGCATACGGTAAAATAGCCACGGCCTTTGATTTCGCAGATGCCAGACTGCGATGCTCGGGGCCTGATTCCGCATCAATGTGTTGCAGTGGCTAGACCGATACCTTTTGGTTTGTAGACGACTTAATTCAGTGGGTTCGGCCAGCTGCAGCGTTCATGGAGCGTTTGAGGGGACGGCAGTCCGAGACGGCTCTGCCAGCGACATCCGAGGAAAGATGCGAACAAAAAAAGTGAATCTTGAAAGTTGAGAAGCCAAGTAGAAGTATTCGGATCCTTCACGACCCGACGGCTTGCGAGTCGGCTCTCAGAGCGTTTCCACACTCGCAAGCATACAGTCCCGGAAGGAAATGCCCGCCCGATGCTGCGACACCACAGCAATCGCACAGAACTTCAATAGAACTTCTACCTCACGGATGCCGCGGATATGCATGTGCCGTGCGCCCGGGAACATACCCATCTAGTAGTTCAGGTACAAGAAGCAAGGTAACCGGTTGAGATGGCTCTAGCTCACCTCGGCGTCGGAGTTACTATAATACTACGCGAGTCGCGACTGTCGCGCATCAGCCTGCGCATGATTGAGATACCAGCTGTAGCGCGCATGGAGCGGGATAGTTCTGCCAGCAATATCCGAGTCTGAGCAAAGACGCGAGCAACAAGAGTGAATCTTGAAGCTTGAAAGCTTGAAAGCTTGAATATTGAACAATGAAAGCTTAAGCAAAATGAAAGCCGAGAAGCCAAGTATTTCGGATTCTCGGGCCAGGACTGATAGCTCCGAGCATCCCCGAGTCAGCACATGAATCGGAAATCCCGAGCTGATCCGTCAATTTTCCCATGATTAAATAATTAGCAAGTCCTTGACACATCATAGATCTTACCCCAGTTGGATCTTGACAAGTTCTACCGTCGACTTGGTCTCGTCCATCTCATCTCATCGGAGTGGCTGCATTGAATCTACGTACACCATTGAACAACCTCCCTGGACAAGGCGGCGGACCTTCAAGGCATTTCACGTCGCCAAACTCAGAGGGAGGCGACGTGGACAAACTCGAAGACAATCAAATCACCCATATTGTTGGCACAACCGCGCGTGAGCCAGGCGACGCCCACAGATGACAGGTTGCCGATACCACCATACGTACCTCGGTCTCAGCCCTGAAGGTGGAGTACGGCACCTCCAGCCGAACACGGGCGAGAGCCTAGGTGGGTTTGGCAGCGTTGCACGAGGCGGCGGCGTTCATGCATTCTATATGAATGACTCCCCCGGATGAACCGCTGGGAATACGATGGACCCTGTCTCCCCAGAAACCTATGCCCCGTTCAAGTTCGTTATTGTTGGAGGCAGCATTGCTGGCCTCACTGCTGCGCTCACTCTGCGCCAAGCAGGGCACACAGTCCTCGTGTTAGAAAAACGGGAACCAGGCATTGAGGTTCGCACCGACTAAAACCCCATGGCCGATATGTTGCTTACTCCCAGTTGCAGACCCGTGGAGGCCTGCGCATCCCTCCAAACATGTCACGTCTATTAGAGACTCTGCCAGGAGCTCGCGCGCTGCTGGAGACATACGGGACAGAGTGCAGTGGGTGGGTGAATTTTGTTTCCAACTCGTCATTACCTGACGGTCTTCATAGAATGACATTCATCCAAGGTATATACGCGGACCATCCGGGGCGATATGCAGGAGACTCAGAGTTTATCTCCCAAGGCGAAACTGTAGAGCTCCTGGGACGAATGGCGTTGATCGAGGAAGTGATGTCAGATCTCGGTTGCGACTTTTATATGTTTCCTGTCCGTATCTTCCAATCCCCCTCGATGAACGCAATATTTACTACACTGGTTCAGTATGACGTGCTATTGAAGTATCTTCTCGATCTATGCCGCGACGCTGGTGTAGAAATCAGATTTCGGGTAGAAGTCTCATCCGTGCAGCTATGTGCCAACAAGAAGCCGGCAGTGGTCACTATCGCAGGAGAGCGCATAGAGGCTGATGTGGTATGTTGAGTTCTTCCGCTCAGTCCGCCAATTTACTCATTGTGTTTTCAGCTTGTCGGTGCAGACGGAAATCACAGCATCGTCCGTGATATCTTTCTCCAGCACGTGGAAGACGAGATCGAGTTTGACGATGGCGCTAGTGATGGAAGTTCACTTTCCCTCCCGCCAGACGTAACCAAAATTATGGGGTACGCGGGTTAACTTACAGCTATTCCCAATTAATTTGATCCAGAGGGACGTGCTCTATCGAGGTATCAACACTGAAAGACGATCCCGAATTAATGGAGCTTGTAAGTTCTAATGAAGTACGTCCTTCAACTCTGCCCATTCTTGGTCAATGGTTGATTGTTCCCAGTTTATGATTTGGGCAGGTACCGACTTACTCGTCAGTGGGCACCGGGTTCGTTGCTCTCGTCTCCTATTCCTTCCAATCGTTTACTCTCGTTTTTTTTGTCTTAGTGCGGTGCAGATCTATACATAATAAGCCTCGTACGCACGAATGGCGAGAAAAAGACTGACGTCGACTCGGACTGGCATCTGGACGCCATGGTGCTTAATGAAGACGACAATTCGACTATGGATGAACAAGAACCTAGGTGTGTATCACCGAGCCACTATCCATGCTTATGCGCCCGACTTATACTGCATTTCCAGAGTCAAACGATTAATTTCTCATGCGATTACGTGCCATCGCACGATTCAACTCATACCTAAAATTGGAAGACTCGCGGAGCCCTCAACTAGCGTCGTGATCATCGGGGATGCCGCTCATACGGTCCCAGTGCGTTTCTATTTTCCGCATCCTGTATCGCTCGCTTACGTTGTCATCCTGTAGATACATTGCACCCACAACTCGTGCGTTCCAGGCAAATGACAGAACAACCTTTACTGATATTTACCCGCAAACTCTTTGAAAAGATCTTTAGCCGTGAGTGCCTCCTCACATATATTAGAACGAGAACTCAACATATATCTGTTCAACTAGGTGGAAGACGGCTTTGCCCTCGGACGCGTCTTCTCGCATCTCACCTCGCGCGACCAAATCCCATTCCTTCTCAACGGGTACAACGAAGTAAGGTACCGGCGCACGGCGGCCACGGAGGCGTCCGAAATCTCCGCGCTCATCGGCATCACCTTCCCACCCGGTCCTGCGCGCGACGCGCGGAACCAGCAGTTCCGGGCGATGTCCCTGGTGGATGAAGAGACGGAGGTGGCCGACGAGCTTATTGCGGCGACGTGGCACACGTATCTGGTGCAGTTCAACTACGATGCGAACGAGGCGGTCGACGAGTGGTGGTTGAATTGGGGCAAGATGATGGGTAGAAAGGAAGATGAGTGCGTGGAGGACGCTGGCGAAGATATTTTCTCGGGTGCCAAGTTCGAGTTGGAGCATCGATATTTGAGTCCGCCGAGTAGTCCTCGTCATCGAGGACCTGATGTCAAAGCGTCGGTGGATCGGTGACATGACGGCTGGCCCCACTTTTTCTCGTAGTACTCATGCCTCAGGGGAGTCTCACCTTTTTGCTTTTTTCTTGGATCATAAAAATGAACAAAACAAAAAAGACACGAAAAAAACGCGTTTGACCCCACGTGAGCTTGTGTACCTCTATTAGGGATCTTCAGAGTAGCCCATTTCGAGCTCATTTCGTTTCCATTTCATTTCTATTTCACGGGCAAAGAGCCCAAAATGAGAATCCAACTCTGATCTTCACGGCGAAATGAGCTCCAAATGAGATTCGGCAGCTTCGGCACACCAACAAGCGAGCGGAGATGGAAATGTACGGTCATGTGCGGCTTTCTGCCTGATGCCGACGGCCGTTACCACTATATGTTCAAACTCCGCTTGGTTTCTCGGTTAAATGCCGAAATGAGGTGACTTGTCATTTGGATTCAGGTTCGGTTCGGCGATGTCGGAGGAAGCGAAATAGGAACGAAATGGAAACCAAATGAGCTCGAAATGAGCTCGAAATGGGCTACTCTGAATATCCCTATTGACACCCATTTCGTTTACACTGACTCCTGAGCCCGGCTCAGTGGGCACCGTTCATACTCATGGCATATGTCGTGGGAGCACCGATGCTCCCGGCTATACAAGATGCCCTGAAAAATCCCGAGAAATGGAACTCGGAGTGGGAAAAGCTAACTAAACAGCTCGAATTCCTTTCGCCAGCTGAATGCGTCCTCTCAGTCGCTGCACAGCTTGAGATGGGCTCTGCAGACGGCATGGACAGGTCTCTTCTAGCATTCCAAACCTTGGTGGTCAGTCTACGCGATCTCCAAGCCTGGATCACGCGGGACGCACTGACGTACTTTGCCCGCCACGATCTGGAGGCGAAGTGGATGAATGCGGACGCAGTCTCGCGGCGGAAACACATCCTGATTGGATTGTCTCGTGCCTGCTCCATTGCCAAAAATCTTCACGACGCGCGCGTATATTGCGGCAAGGAGTTCAGGCTCTCCTATCTTGGAGGAGACGGCGCAGTCGTCCTCGGTTTGTTGAAAGCGACAATGGTTGATGATCCATTGGCACCGCCAGAAACACCCCTATATATACCTGATCCTGCTTGGGATGCATTCGCCGATACTCAGAAACGTTCGAATCCTAGCGAGAAGCATAAGTTCGCGCTTGCACATATCTTACTCCTCAGGACCAAGCTCCTATGTGGGTAATTGATCCTACAATATCGAGCTGATAGCTAACGGAGCCCCAGGCCATTTTGTCCAATTCACCATCAAGTCCTTTCTCGGCGTTCCGTTGCCAGAAATCACGGTAATGAAAACACGCCGTAACAAAAAAGACGGTGATCCGCAACAAGATTCTTTCCGTGATATTCACATGGCAGCTTTGAAACAGGCTCTGGGTTCTGACAATGCGAAGGCCAAGGTCAAAGATGATAAAGCGGCTTGGAAAGAACACCAGAGCAAACGCCGGGAACACTGTTCCTACTCCAGTTGTTCTTCCTTCAATGACCAGACTGAGAAGTATCCCCGATGCAAAGAATGTTGGCAAAGAGAGGTTTTGTACTGCTCCGTGTGCGTAGATTCTTTGCATTGCTGTCTACGTTGATGACACCGCCCATAGTGAATGCCATGCTTGGCTCGCACATTACAAGTTGGTGGGAATCCCTTGTTCAAACCAAGGCTGGGTCTTTATCTGTCACCTCCTCTATCTTTTGATCAGAAAAATTAGGGCTGGAAGTTGAGTTTAAAAAGTTGGAGGGGAAAGAAGGCCTGGTGGTGAAATTTATCACACCCGTAAGCAATGACGGGATTCAAAATTACATAACAGTGGGAAGTCCTTGTTCGAACCAAGGCCAAGTCATACTGGACATGTTGTTATCTTTTTTCAAAGCCAGCATGCACAGCATAAATCCTTGATACAACTCTGAAGGAAAATAGGGAGTAGAGACCTGGTGGTGAAGTGCATCACACCCACACCCAATACATAATATCGTGTGTAGTTGGTGGGAGTCCCTTGTTCGAACCAAGGCGAGGTCATTAGTAGAGCGGCCTGTTTTAAATTTTTTTTTTTTGAGAGTAAAGACCGCATACTTATTCACGAAAGCCTGAACAGAAAGAATCACACACCCGCTGGCCACAGTGAATTCATAGCCACAAGACAGATCCGAGAGCCTGAAATCTCTCCATCCTCGACCATGACGCTGACCGAGCTTTCAGATATTTAGCCAGGACGCTGCTTGTGCGCACAAGCCTCGGTTCAGTGCGCGTGCATCCGCCGTAGCCCTTGACTCGACACCACTCACACATTCCCAGCACGCAGACACCCCAGCCGATCCACCCGAGCATAATATACGGTCTAACTCTCTACACGCACAGACCATTAAAAATTACATGTAATCATCGAATGTGCGATAACGACACAGCATCCACAACGCGCCAGCCAGCCGCCCACGACGCACCGCTACGCATCCCCCCCACCCGCGCCCACGTCGACGAGCACCGTCTCGCCGATCGCGCACACGCCGAACGCGCCGGGGGGCACGCGCGCCGCGGCGCACGCGGCGGCGAGCTCTGCGGGCGGCGCGAGGACGGGCTCGGTGGTGAGCGTCCATGTGCTGGGGGGCGGGAGACGTTAGTGATATGTAGGAGAAGGGGGGCGGAGACAGGGGAGGAGACGATGGGTAGGAAGGAGGGTGGGAGAGGAAGAAACGCACCCCCAATGCATGCCGAGCGCGCGGCGCGCGCGGATGTCCTGGAAGATCGCGACGCTGTCGCGCGGCGCGCAGTGGATGTTCGACATCGGGCGGCGCGGGGCGTATGCGCTATGCAGAATATCAATAAAAAACAGACAACTAAGAACGCAGCGGGAGACGCAGACGCACCCAATCGGAATGAGCGCGAGGTCAAATCCACCAAAGCGCGCGCCGACCTCCTTGAAGGCGGGGCACACGGGGAGCGTGTCGGGGCCCTCGTCCGAGGAGGACGGCACCGCGCGGTAGCCCGTGTCGCCGCCGAAGTACACCCGTGCCCCTTCCCCCTCGCCCTCGGCACCCGCGCCGGCCTCGCTCGCGCGCGGCACCACGCCCTCGACGACCCACGCACCCCACAGCGTGCGGAAGCGGTCGTGCAATCCGCGGCCGGTAAAGTGCTGCGCGGGCGTGAGGGTCACATCGAACGGCGCGACGCCGCCCGGGGGCGCGACGCGGCGCGCGTCCCACCAGTCGAGCGTCTGCACCTGCGGCGGCGCGGATTTGGGGCGGAGGGGGAGGAGGGAGGTGAGGTACGGCGCGTTGCCGAGGGGCGCGAAGACGGGCGGGGCGGGCGTGCGCGCCAGGAGCGCGGTGAGGGACGCGGTGTCCATGTGGTCGTAGTGGTTGTGCGAGATGACGATTGCGTCGATTGCGGGGATGTCGTGCAGGGCGCACGGCGGGGCTGGGGGGTTTCAGTCTTTTTAGCACGGGAAGGATGGCATGGCCGACGCACGGGTGAAGCGCTTGGGGCCGATCCACTGGGTGGGCGAGCAGCGGTCGCTGAAAACGGGGTCGAAGAGGATGCGCGCGCCGCGCAGGCCCGCGGTCGCGGACGGCAGCTCGACGAGGAAGCAGGCGTGCCCGAGCCACGTCGCCTTGATCTTGCGCGCGTCGGCGTCGGCGCCCCACGTCGGCGCCTGGATCGGGATCTGCGCGACGTCCGCGACGGGTGGGCCGAACATCGTCTTGGGGCCGAGGGTGACCATCTGTGGGAGCGGTCAGCAGACCCAGGGGAGGGCATTGGAGCGTGCCTCGAGGATGTCCTTCGCGTCGGTCCAGCCCTTGCGCCAGCTTGGCCACGGGTTCTGGAACTGCGTCGGGGTGGCGTTCACCCAATGGCTCGGCGTGCCACGCTTCTCCCGTTCTACACGCGTGGAGGCTTGGGCAGAGGTTTCTGAGACTTGAATCGTATCTGAGGAGGACATGGCTGCCTCTTCAAGCCGCAGTACTTGTTAAATACACGCCGGCGGCGATGCGACGCGTAATGTGCAGCGGGACAGCAGAGGTGCAGATGTAGTCTCTCTTGACAGACACTTCATCGGATCTCGTTCGATGAAGTGCAGATGTTGTGCTAGCCGAATGTGTTCCTGTTTGGAAATGATCGCGGCGCTATCTAAAATTAAATCCACGTGCTACCAAACACCACCTAAATCGCCCTCCCGCTAAGGCGCCCATCGCCAAGGCTTCCTCCGTCGCCCTTTTCCCTCAGACTTATCGTTTTTGAGCGCGCGCACGGACCGCTCGACAAGCTTGCAGTCACGAGAAAATTGGGTGAGTTTGGCGGTGAGTACTATGTCTACGGGTACCGAATTTCTATGGTTCAAAGTACCACTACAAGTCCAATTCTAACCCTAATAAATGCGCAAAATGAATTTCTAGGGTTTCAAAGTCAGAGAGACTGGTTGGGCTTGCCCCGCGGAAAAGGCACGCACAGGGTTTGGCGTCACAAACATACCGGTCTCACTTCCGGCGCGCGCAGCGCAAGCAAAATTGAATTTCTAGCGTTGATAATGATTTTTTTGTGAGTTCTGGCATCGTCGCGTGGCGTCTTGAGGGCGGAAGCGAGCCCCGCGCAGCGGGAAAGAAAAAACGGAACTAAGCTGGAATTAGCGACAAAAGCGCGCAGGAAGGCAAGGGAATCACCTTGGAAAAGGTGCAGCGCGGTCCTCCGCCGAAACTCGAATCGGTGATGGGGAGTGGTTCGGAATAACGAGTTCAAGTTGCGCGCAGTCCGCGGGAACTGGAAATAACGAATCAAAGCCGCTGCGGACGAGCGGTGACGTCAAAACCCCGACTTGAGAGCCGCCGAAATATCGATTAGAAAGGGGACGTACGCCGGGGATTGGGAGTGGTTTGAGCAACCCCAAGTTGGAGAGATGGCGTGGTCCACGGGTCACGGTGAAAAAGGTCGGGAACCGGCACAATGGGGACGTCGAGCAGTGGTCCGCGGCAAGAGCGCGACCCGACGCCCGGGGCATGGTCCACGGGGGGAGCGGTCCGCGGGACGTCGAAATATCGAATAAAAGAAAGGTCGAGGCGGGTTCGGGGGATGTCGGAAAGCTGGACTTGGGGCACGGACCGCCGGAAGGTCAGGGCGCACATGGGATGGGAGATTGCTCGCGGGACCTCGAAATAACGAGTCGATAAAGTCGGGAGCGGCGCGGGGGACCGGGAGTGGTTCGCGGTTCACTGCGCACCGCCGGCGAGCAGGGATTATGGGGAGCTTGAGCCATGGTCCGCGGGACGTCCAAAAATGAAAGAAAAAAAATGGTGGGGTGGCCGCGATAAAGTCGGGAGCGGCGCGGGGACCGAGTGATTCGCTGCACGCCAGCGAGCAGGGATGGTGGGGAGCTTCAGCCGTGGTCCGCGGGACGTCCAAAAAACGAATAAAAATTTCGGGCCGGCGCTATCAGAGATGGTTCGCGGGACGTCCAAATAACCAGTCGAAATGTGTATGGGCAGCGCTGTGCGCCACCGACGAGGAGGGATGATGGAGAGCTTGAGCAGTGGTCCATGGGACGTCGAAAAAACAAATAAAAAGGTGGGTGGCGCTGTGCGCCGCTGACGAGCGGGGATGATGGAGAGCTTGAGCGGTGGTCCGCGGGACGTCGAAAAAACAAATAAAAAGGGCGGGGTGGCGCTGTGCACCGCCCATGAGCGGGGATGATAGGTAACGTGAGCTGTCGTCCACGGGGCATCAAAAAAAATGAAGAAAAATATCGGGGTGGAGCTGTGCACCACCGACGAGTGGTGATAAGGGGGAGCTTGAGCTATGGTCCGCGGGACGTCGGAAAAACGAATAAAATTTTCGGGGCAGCGCGAACGCGCACGGGATTGGAGATAGTTCGCGGGACGTCCAAATAACCAGTCAAAATATGGACAGACAGCGCTGCGTGCCGCCAACGAGCACGGAGAATGAGAGCTTGAACCGTGGTCTGCAGGACGTCGAAGCAGTGTAATGAAATAGGAGGGGGCGGCGCGCAGCGCCACCGCGTGCACACGGGATCGGAGATGGTTCGCAGGACGGCGAAATAACAATTCGATGAAGTCGGGAGCAGCGCAGAGCGCCGCCGAACGCGTGGGGACGGGGGGTAGTTCGCTCCGCGCCTGCGAGCGGGGACGATGGGGAACTTGAGCTCTCGTCCACGGGACGTCGAAAAAATCGGTTGAAATGTGGACGGGGAGCACTGCATCGTGCCGGCGAGCGGGGATGATGGAGAGCTTGAGCCGTGGTCCGCGGGACGTCGAAAAAACGAATCAAAATTTCGGGCTCGCACTATCGGAAATGGTTCGTGGGACATCAAAATACCCGGTGGACGGGCAGCGCTGCGTGCTGCCAACGAGCGGGGATGATGGGGAGCTCGAGCCGTGATCCACAGGACGTTGGAAAAACAAATCAAAATGTCGGGGCGGCGCGCAGCACCGCCGAACGCGCACGGGATCAGGAAGGGTTTGCGGGACCTCGAAATAACGAGTCAAAATGTCGACGAGCAGCGGACGAGTGGGGATGGTGAAAGAGCCGTGTCATGGATCGTGAGAGCTCGAAATAACAAGTTGAAGGTTTGAGGTCGGCGCTGCGCGCCACCGGTGAGCGTGGATGATGGGGAGCTTCTGGTGTGGTCCACAGGACGTTGAAGTAGTGAAATGAAATGGGAGGGGGCGGCGCTGCGCACCGCCGCGTGCGCACGGATCGGAGATGGTTCTCGGGACCTCAAAATAACAAATTAAAATAGTTGAGCCCCACCGAGAGATCATGGGATCGGAGATGGTTCGGGGGACATCTGGAGCGGCGCTGCGCGCCGCCGGGATCGGGAGTGGCTTGCAGGAGTTTGGAATAAAGAACTCAAAAAGTTGGGCCGGCGCCGAGCGCGGATGGTGGCAGGCCCGGGATGTGCTCCGCAGCAATTCAAAATAGCCAGTAAAAGGTTCAGGGGCGCCACCGAGGCCGACGTCGGGAGCGTCTGCAGGATGTCGACATAACGAGTTGGAAGTCGGAGAGCAGCGCTGTACGCCACCGACGCGCTCAATGGCATTATAGCGCTGTGGACAGGTGCAAAGGGCGAATTTGACGTGTCCCACCACAGAAGATTGAAGGAAACACGCTATAAGGTCAATAAGCAACATAAAACGGAAAAGACACAGCAGAATGAAGGCTCACATGCAGTAAGCGGGGATTGCACCAAACTTCGCTACGAGGGCTACACGACACGTGTTTTAGACTTCAAGCTAAAGAATTCCGCGAGCTACGATGTCAGGACGCAGTAGGACGCGTGCCCGAGATAGCCTGACACCGAACATGAAAATCTATAAATCCAGTCAGTGAGTTGAAACAAGAACTTTGCTGGACGAAGCAACTCACCAGGCATGGAATACTTGGTTGAATCGAGCCCGCAAGAGCCTGAGCATCGGGATCGAGCTCAACGATGGAGGCCGTGGCGAATCGGCCGGGACGTCGGTGGTGTTGACGTGTGCTTGCCAACGGCCCGAGTTCCGAGTTTGTCCCATCGACATCTTGGCCGACATCTTCATCGATCCCTGGTGCTACATATCAGTTGCAGTCGTGGATACTCGACACAACGAGGACTTACAAAAAAAATTCAAATGCCGGTGAGTGGTGTCCAGAACTTCTCAGAAGAATACAAGTTCTAAGGTGTGGCTGTCGTCAACATCGATTGTCGCTGGCCATGGAAACTGCGCGTGACGAAGAGGGAGGGAGCACGGTAGGTGGCGGCAGAGGTGGTGGTTGAGGTCGAAGAGGTAAGCGAGTTTGTTGATCTCCTTTGCCGGCGCTTCGCAGCTCCACGGATTTGAAACGGTCAACAACTCAATTGTTGTTTGGGTACGTTTCCCCCCTTTTATTTCCACCCTTTGGCCACTGCTTGCGTGACAGCATGCTGTGATCAGCCTTCAACACTCCCAAGTCTTCTCAACACTCAGCCTAAGTTTGAGCTCAATGCAGTCAATGCCTCAGGGTTTTCAGTGGATGAACTCAAACTCAGTAAGAATGTGCACTCAAAAGATCTCAGCTGTGAAATTGTCTGTTTGAGATAAGGATTCAGATATGCTTGAGAGCGTGGGCGGTGCTGCATTGGGAATCTGGTGGAGAAGATCATCACGGAAATCATATCTCCCTGGAATAAATCAGAAATTGTCATCGCAACAGGTTCCTGGCAACCGAACAGTGAATAAACTTTTTATGTGTTCCGACGCACCTGAAAAGTTCTATGCGCATCCAAAGTAGACTTGGCCCTGACTTCCACCACATAATTCCATCAGACAGAATGAGGAAATCAATCGCACGTAAAACCAGCCGAGCAGGGTCAGATCCCCAGATGATACACATCAAACCCGATCAGAGATGTCGCAAACTTGCCCTATGGTTCTTGTGAGTCTACACACAGTGAGAATGCCCATCAAGAGATCCAAGTGCTGATAACAATGTATTCAGAAATTGAAGCCAGAACAAAAGAGCCTAGCAAGACAGCAAAGAGCCAGATGGATTTCAGTACCAGCGGAATTAAAAACATGTGGCAGATTGGCGGCGATCTTGCGAGGGATGTAATTGATCAGGAATTCCAAAACACTGGTGTGAGCACAGCGGCAGAGAATCTTGTAGAGTCCATAGTCTAGTTGACCTCAAGAGATGCCCCAGTGAGCCAGAGGAGAGCATAGACACCGCGCGAGCCCGGGCCACTGCGAGTAGGCAAAACGGCATAAATTTTTGAAAGGACGGTGAAATCACGTGACCGACCGGTTGAGTTGGCCCGATTTTTGCCGCCGACCAAATCGAGCTCGCTGACGTCTAGCAGGCCGAATTAGGAAGGCCCTCTCTTGCAGATGAGCAGCATGTCGTTTTTTGCGACGTCTGGTCTCGCAACTTTGGCCAACATCAAAACTTTACATAATCTATTTCTGGTGCTCTTTCGTCGCTTTTCTGGCCTATAATCCCCCTTCTACGGACTGCACTTACTGCAAACCCGCATGCACGGAAAACGACGATCGCACGCAACAGGGGCTTCCCTCCGACCTATCGCACACACATCACGCTTTCAATCGATCGGAACAACACGTAGCCTTCGCTTCAGGTCTCTGTGACCCTTGCGAATACGCAATAACGGCGGAGAATTGGTTTCAGGGTGGAAAGTCATATTTGAGGTAGCGGAAGTTTGAGTGTCATATGTGCCTGTGGAGTGATGGACCCTTGATTTTGATCGGGTGTTGCTATTACGAGACGTTGCTTGCTTGGGTTTCCTCCCTGCTAATATTTCTCTACCCTCAGATGTATGGACTATCTGTGCACAGAATCGCAGTTTGTCGTGATTATACCACTCCTAATATTATTTTCAGAATTATTCTTTATTCCCCTCTAAAATTGCGTCCTTTTGCACCTCGTAGGCGCTGAATATGACCATGATTCGTTTTCGATCAAATCTGAATATATTCACCGTGCTTTACTTCGACCTCAACCTCCCTGAAACATCATTCATATTTGTCATCCGAACTCCGCCGAAGCTCTACGCCATCTCCCTTTCGCTCCGCCGCCGCTTCTTCGTGTATTTGTGTTGCATTGAAATATGGTTATGGGGTACATTCTCCCTGCGAGGTGTGTCCGCCGTCAACGGGAGACTAACCGAATGACTAACGGAAGAGCGGAGGTTTAATTTCTTCCTCAGGGTATAAGAACTGCTCGCGTCCCACTCCCACTTGCTTCGTACCGCCATTTCCCTGCATATAACCCTCTCCCTCCCACTTGGTATCTATACCCTACCTACGATGGATATGTTCTCTAACCCCACCTCTGGTTGCGCTTTATCGCTCGCCATCACTCCGACACCGCTCGCCGCCGACTTTGACCTTCAACCTCCCTCGTCGCTGACATCACTATGCCAGCCGACTTGTCGACCACCGTGCACAAAACATCCCCCTGGATGCTCGACACAACCTCGAAGCAATCGGAACTTCCATCGGCCGCTCTATTTCTGCGCCCCGATCGCATCTCGCAGACCGTGACTATGTCCGTTGGATTCGCAGTCACGTCGCCCCTTGTCCGAAGGCCGAACTATTGCTGTATTGTATCTCTATTGCATTGATGTAAACATTTACTGACTCGTCTTCACTAAATTAGTTCTGAAAGACTGAATGGTGTCAATAAGGTGGCTTGGCAGAAACCGCTCTGTCGGGTGGAATCAACTCTCAGGCAGGAATGTGATGTCGGCCAATTGTGTCGGAGTGACGCGGTCAGTCATAATTGCTTTCACCATTCTTTATATATAATTCAATCCTCTTAGCCACTCAGAACTACGTAGTCAGATCAACTTGAAGGTTGAAGTCTTCGTAAGTCAACATTCACTTCTATCGTTCATCGCCTTGACTAATCTATCTTACTCTAGTTCAAACCATCGTGATCGACTGACATAGCCTCAAAAGACCGAAACTATGCCCGACTAGCGCAAGGTACGTCCATCTTGTCAATAAATCTTCAACCTTTATTGACCTGTTACAACGTTACATAGATCCAACTTGAACCGAAATCTATGTACTGTCATATCATTCAAACCAGCCGCTCGACCCCGTCTCATTTACCAGTTGCTTGGATCTCGGGCTTTGGCAATGGTATCATTGTGCCGCCTTCGAGGTCCGTTTCAAACTATCTCAAGTCTTTTTTTCTACATCGTCCACCGAAAAATTGAATCCTGGCGTAATATCGCCTCCTGCATTTGAGTACCCTGTTGATAGTTTTTTGTTCTTTACAGAATGCTTTCATTGAAATCTTCCAACAACGCGTCATATACAGGTAAGCACCGTGTCATTATTGCTACCTTGCTCAGATACTGACTAGCTTCTCAGCCTGTTCTACAAACCACGAACTTGGGACTCGAGACCGCCACTCCGCGCCAGGTGCACTTCTTTCGCCGCTTTCACTCGACCTCTCCCACGGTACTGATCAATCCACCTTTGCAGGTCGCCCGTGATTCGCTCTGCGTCTGCAGGACGGAAACTCCGCTGGTCGTCGGATTTGCGGCGATCGCTCCGGTGCTGACTTGGCGAGCACAGCGCGGCGGCGCTGGATTTGGACGCGAGCCCGGGAGCCGGTTTGGTCGGCACGGGTGTGAGGCGGGGCGGGAGTTGGCACGCGAGGCGGTGCAGTCGGGCGCACCGGCGGTGCACACCGGCAGTGCGCAGCTTTGATACAAGGTGGGTTTTCCCATGATCTTGCAGGCGCGACATACAGCGCCGGGGTGCGCAGGGTTCGAACGTGAGCCAATTTGCGAGCCGATTTGCTCGGTGCGGAAGCGGGGTGGAGTCGGCGCGCGATGCGGGAGTCGGTGCAGTGGGGCGCTGGCGCAATTGCTAACTTGGGGTGAGTCCATTTGCCGTGGATCTGCACGCGCGACACTGACCTGCGAGCTCAGCGATGGCAAGCCACGTTTCTCGGTCCTGGCGCGAGGCAGGAGTCAATGGCGTCCGCGACTTTGCAGGGCGGAAGCCGTGGCTCGACGGCGATCACCTGGGCGCCGACCTCCTGCCGTGGCCATGCGCGCTTCAAATGCGATCCCGTCGGCCGTGTTGCTCGGTGTGGGCGTGAGGTGGGAATCGGCGCGCGAGAAGGGAGTTGGTGTAGTCGGGCACGGCAACGATTGGTGCCGGCAGCGCGGGGCGCTGACTTGTAGCAACCTCGCGGGCTTCGAGCGCGAACCCGTGGACAGGAGGCGGAAGTCGGTGCAGTCGGGCGCGGCCGCGGGGCAAGTGATGACCTGGTGAGTTCCAATGTCGTGGATTCGGCACTGACCTGCGAGGTCAGCGACAGGGAGTTGCTGGCGTGAGGTGGCAGTCGGTGGCGTCCGCGATTCGCTCACAGCCTCCAGTGCCGAACCGCGGCCCGCCATCCGTTTTGCGGCGATTCCCCGGGAGTCGTTGCGCGCGAGCGGTGCAGTCAGGCGCAGCTTCTATACAGGGCCGATTTTCCCGTAATCTGGCGGGCACGGCGATTGGCGCGCAGGCGCGGGAGCTCGGCGGCGCGAGGCGCGCGTGGGAGGCGGGATGGGGCACGTGGTCGAAGAGGGTGGGGCGCAGGCGATTCGGGCGAGCACGAGGGCGAAGTGGGCAGTGCACGGTCGAAGAGGCGCAGTCCGGTGCAGGCGACACGGTCGGGTGCGTGGAGGCACAGGGCGGGCGCAGTGGACGACAGGCGAGCGGAGCATAGGGGTGTGGACACCTTCCAACGCGCGCGGCCGGCACTATTGCGCACAGTACAAAGGAGGGCACCGAGCGGGGGAACTCGGGGCGGAGGCGCCCGGGATGAGTCGTCCGCGGCTGCGATACTGACCAGTGAGTAACTGAGTGAGTGAAGTGAGAGGATGGTACGCACCGTGAGTGCCTAGGCAAGCACGACGCCCGTGTGCTCTTACTGAGCCCGAGCGCCATCCTGAGCAGCATCCCCGTCCGTGCGCCTCGGATCCGTCGGTGGATACGGGCATCGGGGCGGGCACATGCAACGTGCGCATTAGAGTCGGGTGGAACGACTGACGTGCCCGGGCGAGTCGTCCGAAGGAGTGAGTGAGTGGGAGTGAGGTTTCCGGGTTGCCGCCTCTCTGACATCAGAGGACACGTCGTCGGACGCGACCCGCGAGCCCGTGAGTCGCATTCCCTGGCATGGACCTGAAGTGGGAGGTGGCACGTGAGGCGGGCGTCGGCGCGTGAGACCGGTGTTGGTGCAGGAAAGCCACTCGACGTCGATTTTGCCACGATAGCTCTGCTGTTGACTTGCGAGCACAACGCGGCCTGTGAGCTATCCTGCTAGGCACGGGCGCGAGGAGAGGCGGTGGAGTCCCGCCGGCCAACTCCGACACAAGGCGCGAGCACAGTAGTGGCGGCACGCGGGCGTTGGACTTGCGGACATACCGCTTTTCTCAGTGGCTGAGGGGCGCGTGCGAGGCGGGAGTTGAAGCGGGTGCAGAGAAGGAAAGCAAAGTCAGCACAAATAAAGGCAAAGGGTCCCCCCTTGCTTGTTTACAATTTCGACATCCGCCTCCGCATACAAGTATACTAAGGTTGACCGAGGCCACCTCGACGGACCAGTAGAAAGTAAAACAATAAACTCTGATTTTCCTTCACAATTGCCAAGGGTCCCCCCATGCCCGCCAGTGCACCCGTTTCACTTGTGTTTGCGGAGTGATTGTCAACATGCACGCGCAGCACTGGTACTGGTACCTCCATCTCCTCCTTTCCCACTTTGTCCCTGCTAACTCACCTGAGGATAGATAGAAATAAGTGTGAGTCAAATGTAAGAACAGTGAGACGCACATCCAACAAAGTCGGGATTGAGGCAAAGGGTCCCCCCTTGCTTCTATGCCAAGGGTCCCCCCTTGCTTCCATCCCCTACGCATCTCCCCGACCCCGCCCTCCCCGCCCACGTCGACGAGCACCGTCTCCCCGATCGCGCACACGCCAAACATGAGGTCATTAGTAGAGCGGCCTGTTTTTAAAAAACTGTTTTTGAGAGTAAAGACCGCATATTTATTCACGAAAGCCTGAACAGAAAGAATCACACACCCACTGGCCACAGTGAATTCATAGCCACAAGACAGATCCGAGAGCCTGAAATCTCTCCATCCTCGACCATGACGCTGACCGAGCTTTCAGATATTTAGCCAGGACGCTGCTTGTGCGCACAAGCCTCGGTTCAGTGCGCGTGCATCCGCCGTAGCCCTTGACTCGACACCACTCACAAATTCCCAGCACGCAGACACCCCAGCCGATCCACCCGAGCATAATATACGGTCTAACTCTCTACACGCACAGACCATTAAAAATTACATGTAATCATCGAATGTGCGATAACGACACAGCATCCACAACGCGCCAGCCAGCCGCCCACGACGCACCGCTACGCATCCCCCCACCCGCGCCCACGTCGACGAGCACCGTCTCGCCGATCGCGCACACGCCGAACGCGCCGGGGGGCACGCGCGCCGCGGCGCACGCGGCGGCGAGCTCTGCGGGCGGCGCGAGGACGGGCTCGGTGGTGAGCGTCCATGTGCTGGGGGCGGGAGACGTTAGTGATATGTAGGAGAAGGGGGGCGGAGACAGGGGAGGAGACGATGGGTAGGAAGGAGGGTGGGAGAGGAAGAAACGCACCCCCAATGCATGCCGAGCGCGCGGCGCGCGCGGATGTCCTGGAAGATCGCAACGCTGTCGCGCGGCGCGCAGTGGATGTTCGACATCGGGCGGCGCGGGGCGTATGCGCTATGCAGAATATCAATAAAAAACAGACAACTAAGAACGCAGCGGGAGACGCAGACGCACCCAATCGGAATGAGCGCGAGGTCAAATCCACCAAAGCGCGCGCCGACCTCCTTGAAGGCGGGGCACACGGGGAGCGTGTCGGGGCCCTCGTCCGAGGAGGACGGCACCGCGCGGTAGCCCGTGTCGCCGCCGAAGTACACCCGTGCCCCTTCCCCCTCGCCCTCGGCACCCGCGCCGGCCTCGCTCGCGCGCGGCACCACGCCCTCGACGACCCACGCACCCCACAGCGTGCGGAAGCGGTCGTGCAATCCGCGGCCGGTAAAGTGCTGCGCGGGCGTGAGGGTCACATCGAACGGCGCGACGCCGCCCGGGGGCGCGACGCGGCGCGCGTCCCACCAGTCGAGCGTCTGCACCTGCGGCGGCGCGGATTTGGGGCGGAGGGGAGGAGGGAGGTGAGGTACGGCGCGTTGCCGAGGGGCGCGAAGACGGGCGGGGCGGGCGTGCGCGCCAGGAGCGCGGTGAGGGACGCGGTGTCCATGTGGTCGTAGTGGTTGTGCGAGATGACGATTGCGTCGATTGCGGGGATGTCGTGCAGGGCGCACGGCGGGGCTGGGGGGGTTTCAGTCTTTTTAGCACGGGAAGGATGGCATGGCCGACGCACGGGTGAAGCGCTTGGGGCCGATCCACTGGGTGGGCGAGCAGCGGTCGCTGAAAACGGGGTCGAAGAGGATGCGCGCGCCGCGCAGGCCCGCGGTCGCGGACGGCAGCTCGACGAGGAAGCAGGCGTGCCCGAGCCACGTCGCCTTGATCTTGCGCGCGTCGGCGTCGGCGCCCCACGTCGGCGCCTGGATCGGGATCTGCGCGACGTCCGCGACGGGTGGGCCGAACATCGTCTTGGGGCCGAGGGTGACCATCTGTGGGAGCGGTCAGCAGACCCAGGGAGGGCATTGGAGCGTGCCTCGAGGATGTCCTTCGCGTCGGTCCAGCCCTTGCGCCAGCTTGGCCACGGGTTCTGGAACTGCGTCGGGGTGGCGTTCACCCAATGGCTCGGCGTGCCACGCTTCTCCCGTTCTACGCGCGTGGAGGCTTGGGCAGAGGTTTCTGAGACTTGAATCGTATCTGAGGAGGACATGGCTGCCTCTTCAAGCCGCAGTACTTGTTAAATACACGCCGGCGGCGATGCGACGCGTAATGTGCAGCGGGACAGCAGCCACGCCAGTCGTGTCGTGCCGGCCGAATGTGTTCCTGTTTGGAAATTGTTGCTGAGTCATGATCGCGGCGTACTTACTTAGAGGAGAGAAAGCAGCTTACGCAAAAAGCAATGACAAAGATGTGATCGTCTGCGAGTGAGGTCGACGTCGGCGACACGTACGTTCGCGCGATCTCGGCAGTTGGGTAGATCATGTCAAGTTCCACCTTTGTCGGCCTCAGCTTACAGAAGATCCGAAAGTCGACAAGTCACGACGCCGCCAGCGTTGGGCCAGGAATCCATCCTCGTCCAGTCAAGGAGTCTAGGAGCACCACCGAAAAAGTACCCCCAGGATCCAGTGAGCTCGACGAGGTCTACATAGGTAGGTAGGTAGGGAATCTTGAATTTTCTGGCACTTATACAGCAAAACCCGGATCGTCTTGCTCGGTGACTCGGACTCGGGCTCTGTCGACGGGGTAGACGTCCAATCTAGACCCCAAGGTTCCTCGATCCCCCTAGACCAAGCGCCGGATGCTTTGAAAACAGGACCGATCCCATGTGTTCTTTCTGCCTTCCCGAAATCCAGCGTCTCGATGTTGGCAGGTCCAAGTTTGGCCATAAACGACCCGTGAAGCCGCGAACCCCCGCTTGTCTCTTCTACATCTGTTGTATCTCTCCAACTTTGTTCTTGCCAGCCTGAAATTGGAAATTCAGACGGAGAGCCACCGGAGTCCAACGACCAATCCCACTGGCAGGGCGTTCCAGTGGCTCTTGGTACCTGTATGGATTGCTGCATGACTTAACTTACCTGCTGCCACCTAAATTCAATCTCAGATTCAGTTCGCCGTGGACACATCCTACTTGACGCTTACGCCGCCCAATTTATGCCGCCCTTGACGCCTGTATCCTCCAATACTTTGTCAGCTAATGCAATAAACACAGCCCTTGGCCGCCCCCGCACTTCGTCCCCCAACTTAGCCGACCAACAAGATGCGCAGCGTGGACTCGTCGCTGTATTCCACCCCGCCGTGTACCTCCACCGCCTGCCGAGCGGACTTGCCTGGACTCGAGGCGATCAAGAGCCACGCCCCGGATCCCCAGGGCATCTACGTGTCCGTGTTGGTGCACCGCGGGGCGTGCTTCAAGTTTCCGGGCTGCCGGTTTATCAGGGTGCTTATTGTACGCCTCGGGCATGCCAGACTGCCCGTCTATCATCGATCTTGCAGCTGGCCAACAGCCCCTTTCTGACGAGGCCTGCGTCGTAACGGGCGAGATCTACGACCGCGGTCGCATTCGCGCCGAGGGCTATTCGTTCACGACGAAGTCTGATTCTGAGCAGATGCGCGGGCTCCCCGGTCCAGCCGCTGGATGTCCTGCAGACACAAACGCGTCGGCCTGCGCGGCGAGCTCGCGTTTGTGCTGTACGGCCGCACGCGGCGGCTGCGCGGGATCGGTCTGGGATCAAGCCGCCTACTACACCGTCTCATGATCAAATGGCCGCATTCTGTTCGCAAGCGAGATGACGGCCTTCGCGGGGCTCGGACGGAAAGCCGAGAGGATCTTCAACGTGGGCGATATTGGCGACGAGCGCACGAGTCGAGAAGGTGCTCTCCAGGATTATGATTGTGTGCGAAGAATTGACTCGTGGTGCAGGTGCCCGCAGGCCATTTCGCACTCTGTCGGAGTTCTGGGCAAGTGAAAATGCAGTCCTACAAGGTGCGAATGCTTCCCCACTGACACTGTCGATTCGATGATTTCGACTGTCCGCACCACTGGTCGACGCGGTGCGGCTGCGGCTGCGGTGCGGCGTGCCGCTGGCGGTCTGCCTCAGCGGCGGCATCGACAGTTCTTGCGTCGTGGGCATCGCTACACAGCTGCTGCGCGAGATGAACCCCACTGCGAAGGCTGACGACGTTCACGTTGGCGTATCCAGGTGAGCGTGTTGCGTTTTCGGGCATTGGACTGCGACGGCCAGAACGACGCGGCGCCCATTGCGGTGCGGACGGCCGCGCAGAGATCCATCTCGTCGACGCGCCGGAGGAGGCGCTTGTCGGTGCGCTCGAGGACTCGATCTGGCATTCGGAGCAGATGAGCACGAGTTTCCACGGTGCGTGCGAGATTCTCCGGCGCGGGCCGTTCGCAGCAAAGGATACGAAGTTCTTCGCAGTCGATATTTTGGGGGTCGCGGTGCGCCGCGGAGGCCATCGATCCGCGTGTTCGCCAGCACTCCGTCTCGGGCAGTTGGTACAGTCTGCCCGTTGCGCTGGTATATCTCGCACTATTTCTGGACACCTGTTCGGTGACGAACGGCTTGACTTCGACTGCCTCCCGGAGGATCCATCTCTAGGTCGGGCGCCATTTCCCGGGCTGTTCGCCCGCGATAGGCCGGATTTTCACCGATCTGGAAGCGGGTACTGAGTTACATATTTCACGTTGGAGACCGTATACGATGGCAAGTTGTTGACGTATTCAACTAGGTGGTGGTCTAGAAACGGTACGCGACTCTCGACGGAGTGTGCCATGTCGGCGCGGTCACCCGCCTCGTGAAGAATAAACCTGTCCAGCAACGTTTTTGCAAGTGACATACTAATTGCACGGAACCGCGAAAATCAGAGACTACTGTACCTGCGAAAGAAGGCGCCTTTCAACCCGCCGCCGTCCGGCCGTCCACCGCGTGCGGGTGGACTCGTGCCCAGCGCGCGGATCACACAGGCGAGTCTCGTGCGGCTGGGGTCCGTTCATCCGGGACACGCTCGCGGAGTATATGGCTGCTTCGACGTTCTCTGTGCACGGTGGGATCGATAGCAGGCGGTATCTGATGGCAGTGCTGAGCTTTATGGTTCTGCAGGAACGTTTCGATGTCCTGACCTTTAGGCCTGCATAAGATACACAGTATGTTACATTTATGGCGCAAGAATCGGTAATAGCATGATATTCCTGCCCGCGCTAATGTATATCGATCAATCAAGAGTAACTTGCCGATTCACATTCATTCCCCTGCAGAACCTTATCCAGTTGTCCGGAGACATGCTGGTGAGTAGGACACTGTGAATTTATACGTGAGGTTGAGGATTGGTAATACCATGGAATGCGTACGGCCTTCGGAACGGATCCCTATTCTGCCTTTGTTGCATCTCAAGAACCGCCGTGCGTAGCTCATCAAAAATATTCCTTCTTGAGCTGCCCGACTATCACATTCGGCGTTGCTCCCCGGGCATGGATGTGCTTGTCATCCATGGTCATCCAGCAAAGAAAGTGAGCCATTGTCGCGACGCTTTGCCGATCCCCTGTCGTCATAGCTTTCTCGCGGCACTTGCGGAAAAGGCACTGCGCCTCGGGGTCGGGAAAATCAAGGTATACGGGATCATCCAAAGAGGCCGATATGATGTAATCGTACTTCAAGTTGTGGCCTTGGTTAAGCAAATCGATATGACATCAGGAAAATCTGAAATGCTATGAAGTGCAAGTGGCGGTTATGGGGGGCTACCATGGTCTATGGTGGTCTTCAAAGCCTCCGGACTATCTATGATTGTCTGTGAGGGTCTATGAAGGGTTATATATTTGTCATCTCTACTATCGTAGTCTATGGTTATTTCTCGGTTTGATGTTAATATCTGTCCAGAAAAAAAATTGGAATATGCTCATCATTGGATTGAAATCTTGAGCAACTTATCTTTTGCACCACAGCCGGTGCAACCAGTGCAAATTGAGCGCAAATGTCTTGATCTTGAGCCTGTCCGGGCAGTGACATCGGAGTTTAAGCAGGGTAAGTCACTGTTTCTTGCAGCTTGATGAGCCGGGAAGACAATTGGCCACGGAAATTCAACTCTCTTTAATTGGGGCTTGCCACTTACGCTATATTTCAAACGATGCGGATTCGGGCGGTAAGCCAGAAATGGAGTACTCATAGGTCCGTGCTTTTGATCGAAACGTTCAAACTCCGCCATCACGACGCGCGTCGTTTTCTCTTTGGTCCTTTGTTTGGTCACTCGTTCCTTGCTCTCCCCATCGCACATCACCCTATGGCTCTTTCCCTGCCTCTATATCCCACATCCTTGCAGCCTGGCCATCTCAAACGCAGACGCAAGCTATCCCTTTGTCACTGCCCATCTCCTGTGGCTCGTTTTGGAGATTAGCATCAAGACAGGCTCCATCTCGCCGTCTTCCGAGCGGCTTTTCTCAAGCCATTTGGGCCAAGCCCCTGCAAACCACTACCACTTGCTTAGACTGTTGTCCTTGTTTCATTGTTTCTGCTGCCTTGCTGCCTCGGTCATCTAGATATACGGTTAATTTCCTGATGGCTTTATGTATCCCGCACAAGACCAAAATTTCAAGACACTTCAAGTTGGCATGATTTGACTGCTCCACTTTGTGTCTTTCCTCCCATCAAGATCCCTGGGTGTTATTTCTGCTAACAGCTTCAAACTTCTCCGCAAACATTTGAGTTTTACTCCCTCTGTTTTTCTGGTCAAGCCATTGCTCAACCAACTTCAAACTCAAATTACCATCTTTTCCTATCTTTCAAGACCTCCGAGATCTACAGAGAGCTGTGCACTGGGCTGCTTTTATACTATCATACATCGTCTTATATTGTACCATCATATGGAATATAATTTGTTGCTTTAAATTCTTGCACATCCTTTGAGAACTTTGAGAACTATAATGTCTATGCTGGCTATTGTGTCTATGCAACTATGATAGACTGGGTGCTGTCTATGGTGGTCTATGTGGTGGAAACCACCCCTCCACCCTGTGTATCATAGACGTCGGTTTGCTATAGCGTCTATCGGCATTATATGGGTCTATCTAGGTCTATCTAGCAACTTCAGATTTTCCTGATGGATAGAGGAGCACAGGCGACCACTTGTAGCCTTGCACAGGAGGGCCAACTTGCCTTGCAGGCACAGAGCGAGGAGTGGGAATAGTCTTCGTAACGGCTTCAAAGTCAAGGGGCTTGCCGCAGATTGCCTTATGGTTAGGCTTTCATTTTTATTGGGTGTGCCAGTGGGTGTGATACATTCCACCACCAGGTCTTTCCTCTGCTCCCTATGAATACTACCTCAAGTGAATATGGCCCAATTCAACAGAGGTTTTTATTTTATTTGACAGAAAAAAAAACATCATTGGGCCCTGAACATGACCTGGCCTTGGTTCGAACAAGGGACTCGCACTTAAAGATCCTGTATCACTAATCACTAATCAATCAAGTGTGGGTTTGGTGCATTTTACCACCAGGCCTTGTGTATTTGAATTCTGTCCCAACAAAGCTAACACAGTTCAGTGGAGGGACCAATATTTTTTATCTTTGACAGAAAAAAACCATGGTTGACGCGCAATGACTTGGCCTTGGTTCAAACAAGGGACTCGTACCTGTTGATACTCTCTTCGTGGGATACAGTTCACCACCAGGTCTTCTCTGTTCAAACTTTATCCTGATAAATATAGCACAGGACCAACATCGACAGTTTTTTTTTATACAAACAATATCCCTGACACACACACAAAAAAAAGATAAATGGCTTCCCAAGGATAACCTCACCTTGGGTTGAACGAGGGACTCCCTCCCACCGACATATTATGCCTTCCATTGGGTCTGGGTGTAGCATACTTCACCACCAGGTCTCTCCTCCCCATTTCTCCCCAGACTCTTATCAAGGATTTATACTGCTCACCCCAGCTCTAAAAAGAACCTTCCCCACAAGATATGCCCTGGCCTTGGTTCGAACAAGGTTCTCCCAACTGTACCATTTAGATTTGTGCTATGAATGGGTGCAGGCATGATGCATCTCACCACCAGGCCTTGTCTGTTCGAATTGCATCCCAACAAATGCACCACAACTCAGCAGAGGGATCGACATTTTTATACTTGCCAGAAAAAACAAATTGCCAAGATACGACCCGGCCTTGGGTCGAACAAGGGACTCCCACCAGTTATTACATATGACGACGACACATTATTGGGTGTGGGTGTGATACACTTCACCACAGGGTCTGCTTTTGCTTTGTGAACTCGACCAGCAGCAAGCCTGAATTATTTTTCCTTTCCTGACTGCCAGATCAAAAAATGCCAGCAGCCTTATTGGACATGACCCAGCCTTGGGTCGAACAAGGGACTCCCATCAATTATTATACACAACGAGGCCAATTTATTGGGCGTGGGTGTGATACACTTCACCACAGGGTCTGCTTTTGCTTTGTGAACCCGACCGCAGCAAGCCTGAATTATTTTCTCAAACTACAATACAGTCCAGCATTTTATAGATTTCTTACGCAAATGCATCCTTGACACCAAAAGATGAAAAAGAAATCCAGCAACTCATAACCCGGCCCTGGTTCGAACAGGGGACTGCACTGAAAACCGTTGTGGGTGTGATTTATCTGCGTCGCCGCTAGGTCAGTGGCCTGACTGAATGTGTATCGCACAGTTAAGCCCGACTGCCTTGGTTTGGGATGTCGGGGTGAGTCATGTACGTTCTTTCCGTCGGGCATAGGGTGTGCTTAATTGGATTGGCAGATTTACAGTAATACTAGACTGAGTCGATAAAAAAAGAATCACAGATGTGTCTCATGACCCAGCCCTGGTTCGAACAGGGAACCCCCGCTTACGTTGAGTCACAGCTTTTGCAACACCCACGGGTGTGATTTGTCGTCTTCACCACCGGGTCTTCGGTTTCAATGACTGAGTTCCGTAGGAAACTAAAATAATGGCTGCTGCGACTAGGTTTGGCACCGCGACTGACTCGTGTACGTTCGTTCCTCCGCGCGCAGGGGCTTGCTTAATTGAATCGTGATGGGTCGGGGGATTTACAGAACCACCAGACTGATGACCAACATTTTTATACTTGGCAGAAAAAACAAATTGCCAAAATACGACCCGGCCTTGGTTCGAACAAGGGACTCCCACCAGTTATTACATATGACGACGACACATTATTGGGCGTGGGTGTGATACACTTCACCACAGGGTCTGCTTTTGCTCTGTGAACTCGACCGCAGCAAGCTTGAATTATTTTTCCTTTCCTGACCGGCGGAAAAAAATGCCAGCAGCCTTATTGGACATGACCCAGCCCTGGTTCGAACAAGGGACTCCCACTTGCAGCTTCAAAATCAAGGGGACATTTGGTGTGGGTATAATGCAGTTTTAACTGGAATTTATACTGCCCATGCCAGCACCTTCCCCACAAGATATGACCTGGCCTTGGTTTGAACAAGGTTCTCCCGACTGTACCATTTAGATTTGTGCTATGAATGGGTGCAGGCGTGATGCATCTCACCACCAGGCCTTCTCTGTTCAAATCACATGATGACTGTGATTCACATCCCAAAAAATGCACTACAACTCAGCAGAGGGACCAACATTTTTATACTCGGCAGAAAAACAAATTGCCAAGATACGACCCGGCCTTGGTTCGAACAAGGGACTCCCATCAATTATTACATATGACGACGACACATTATTGGGTGTGGGGGTGATACACTTCACTACAGGGTCTGCTTTTGCTTTGTGAACTCGACCGCAGCAAGCCTGAATTATTTTCCCTTTCCTGATCAGTGGGAAAAAATGCCAGCAGCCTTATTGGACATGACCCAGCCTTGGGTCGAACAAGTGACGCCCGCTTGCAGCTTCAAAATCAATGAGACATTCGGTGCAATATCCCAATAGATCTACCACAGTCCAGCATTTTTTAAATTTCTTATACCAGAAGAAGAAAAAGAAAACCAGAATGTCATGACCCGGCCCTGGTTCGAACAGGGGACTGCACTGAAACCCGTCATGGGTGTGATTTATCCGCGTCGCCACTGGGTCGGTGGCTTGACTGAACTTGTATCGCACAGTTAAGCCCGACTGCCTTGGTTTGGGACGTCGGGGTGAGTCATGTACGTTCGTTCCGTCGGGCGCAGGGTGTGCTTAATTGAATCGTGATGGATTTACGGTAATACTAGACTGATTCGAGAAAAAAGGAATCACAGATGTGTCTCATGACCCAGCCCTAGGGAACTCCCGCTTACGTTGAGTCACAGCTTCTGCAACACTCACGGGTGTGATTTATCGTCTTCACCACCGGGTCTTCGGTTTCAATGACTGAGTTCCGTAGGAAACTAAAATAATGGCCGCTGCGACTAGGTTTGGCACCGCGACTGACTCGTGTACGTTCGTTCCTCCGCGCGCGGGGGTTTGCTTAATTGAATCGTGATGGGTCGGGGGATTTACAGAACCACCAGACTGATTCGGGATCACTGCTAGCGCGGAATCGATAGTATCGGTCCGGCGTACACTTACGTCTAGGTGCGGCAGTAGTACTCGGTTAACAAGAGTGCGGCACGCGCGGAGGAAGAACAGAACGAAGATGCGTGCCAGACGAATTCGAACCGCGAGCACGTACAAGAATGCCGGGGTGCATAGTAGCGGAAAGTTGCGCTGCGCGAGATTTGCCGTTGCGCGTCGCGGGAGTACCGCTGCTCCGATGCTCAGGTTCGAATTCGTGGCTACTCGCGAATTTGCCGCGTCTCCAACGATTTCAGCACGCCCATAGGAACAGTGGGCGGACTGGTCACCGGTCACCTGCGTGGTGCCTGGCGGTCGTGCATCAACACGTACACGTCGCGGATCCTTGAAAGTAGATGAGAGCATTGCGTAGGTAGAGCGTCCTGCAGGATCATGACGCGGGGATGATATCACCGGCGTAGCGTCCATGTCGGAATTCATCCAATGGTTACTGCAGGTCAGCGCGGGACAGGGTTTGATGGCCGGGTGGCGGTGCGTGGAAGGTCCAGGTGTATGCGAGTGCCCACACATCGAGAACAGAGAACAAGACAACAAGACAACAAGTTGGCGTTGACAACAGAAAGGCGCGGCCGGGCGGGAACGGAGTCGAGCTGAAACGGCCGCAGTCGAATTTGATGGACGTGACGTGACTGGCGACACTCGCGTGACGGGTCTTAATAATGGGTTGGAAATTAGGAAAGTGGGGTGCTATGTCAGTTATCCCCATGCGGCACAGCAACGGAAAAAAGTCTCACCCCTCCTCGTACCCCCCTCTTTGCACTAAACCACCACAAGCATTGGATCTCAGCACGCCGGTGTCTAGACGCGAATAGACGCCTCGTGTGCACCGTGAGGCCACCACAGGCACGCGCCGTACACACTACCTACCTATACATCCACCGAGACATGCATCACTCCCAGGACCTACCCCGGGACGAGCTATCATGTCAGTGCCGTACTCGTCTTTTCTTAATACCCTCTTTCCTCTCGCTACCCCGCACACGAGCGCTAACGCTCCCACAGCGACGCCCACCCCGCCGCGCACCCGCACACGCCACCGCCACACCCAGAGCCTCGGCCTGCTGTCCCCCATCCCAAGCAACGCGAGCCTGCGTCCGCCGCCCTCGCCGCTAGGCCCCGCGACGCCGCCCACCCACACCCCCGTCCACCGGCCGCACACGCCGCCCGTCCACACCCCGCTGCACCGGCCCAGCACGCCCACGCACCCGCCGCACACACCACGCGCCGCGAAGCGCGCCTCCCTCCCCGTCGCCGTCCCCAGCCTCGGCCTCGGCCTCGGCTTCCTCCTCCCCGCCCTCCGCATGGCCTCCCCGACCCCACCCCGCACCCACACTCCGACGCAGAGCGCAGCAAGACCCCGCGCTCCGAGCAGCTCCTGCGCGACGCCCTCAGCCGCACGGGCGGCCGCCCGCGCGGCGCCTCCGCATCCGCGTCTAACGCTCCCGCGGCGGCGCAGGGCACGAGGGCGTACGGCGGCGACGCCGAGGGCGGGTCCGCCCCTGCGCCCCATGCGCATGCAGCGGTGCGAGCGCCCGTCCCGCGGCGGCCGACGCCCCAGCACCACCCGCAATACGAGCGCGAGCGAGAACGGGAGCACGACGCGCTGCGCGCGCGGCTCGAGCGCGTGCTCGCGGGCACGCCCACGACGCCCACGCCCGTGCCGACGAGCCCGCGGATGCCTGCGAGTCCACGCACGACGGCGCTCCCGCTGAGCAGGCCCGGGACGCCGCGGACGCCGACGCGGCGGCGGACGCACGACGATGAGCAGCAGGGGAGCGGGGGGTGGTGGCAGCAGGTGTGTTTCTCGCTTTGGATGTGATGTTTTGTTCGGCTCGTTTTCGGTTTTTCTGTCATCCCCTCCGCGTTTTCCTTTCTTTTGCTTCTATTTCCGTTTCCCCCCTGTCTCACCTCACTGCACTTTACTATACTTTGCTCTATTTCTTCCACTCCCCTTTTCGCCTTCGCGCGGCGCGTCTTTTTCGTCCTCTTCCGCTTTCCTTTTTTTTCTCTTTGTTCGGTGCGGTCTGGGGATGTGGTGTGCGGTGTGCGGAGGTGCGGATGGGGCAGTGCGGGTGGTGCTCGAGTTGCCCACTCTTCGAGGGCGCGGAGTGGCGGTGCGCAGACTGTGGGCGGGGCGCGGCGTCTCCATATCCTCTGGGGCCTCGCGGCGGCTGCGGCTGCGGATGCACGCGGGGAGACCGCGCGGTGTCGCGTGGTGGCTTGGTGCGGAGGTGTGTGGCGCGCGCACTTGGACGGGGCGGTCCGAATGCCCCTTGTATGCGCTGCCCATGGTCGTTGCCGGAGCCGTGTTTTCGGCTGGCGGCGGGGCGGGTGGATGTATGCACACCGCGACTGTCGCGCCGCCCTTATTCTGCGCACTTCCCACCTGCCTCTCTTCATTTCCCCCGTCCTTCACTCTTTCTTTTCTTTTCGTTCCCACCGTCCTTGGCGGCTCCGCTATTCTTGTCTATACTATTAATTGCTTTCGCCACGGACGCGGACGCGGACGGGTCGGGACGGGACGGGGCATACTCGGCCTTTCCGCGTATCTCTGCCTCCGCGCACCGTCCCACGTCTGCTTCTTCGTCCATTCATCCGTTCATTTTGCCTCGCCCTTCCTCGTTCCTGCGTTCCCCGTCGCTGACTCCCTCCCCCCTCCTCGCAGCACACGGCGTCCCCGCACTCGCCCGCACACCCGCACTCGCCCGCCCCACGCACGGCGCAAGCAAGCAGAGAACGCGAACGGGGGAGCGCGGAGCCGACGACCCCGCGGCGGCACACGGCCCCCGCGTCCCCGCGCACGCCTGCGCCTGCGCCTGCGTTCGGCGTGGCTGGGCACACGTACACGGAGTTCGCGCGGGTGTCGCCGTACCACCAGCAGCAGCAGCAGCAGTCGGCGCCGTACCACCAACAAGAGCACTCGGCGCCGTACCAGCACCCGCCGTCTCAGCAGCAAAGCGACAGAGACAGAGACAGGGCGGACAGCCCGCACGCGGCGATGCGCGCGCGCGCGCGCACGGAGCCCGCGCCGTCGCATGCGTCCTCCCACTCCGGGTGGGGCGTCGACGAACAGGAACGGGAACGGGAACGGGAACGGGAGCGAGGGGAGAGGGCGCGCGCGACGGAGGACAGGCGGAGCGCGCACGCGCGGAAGAGCAGCGCGTACGCGGCGCTGGCGGCGCTCGCCTACACCGCGAACGGCCACGCGCCCGCGCGCCGCGACGCCGGGTACGCGCATCCGCGCCGCGCCGCGACGCCGGGCAGCACGCCGCCGCTGAGCGCGGACGTGCTCGACGACGGGGGGTCCGAGTCGGATGCGGATGCGGACGCGGATGCGGAGGAGGGTGGCGGACAGACGGGCGGGGGCGCGGGCGCGGGGCGGCTGCTGACGCCGCCCGCGACGCCGCCGCGGCACTCGGTGTGTGCGGAGGTCGTGCAGCTGGGCGCGGACGCCGCTGCGCTGGGGGTGGGCGACGGGGCGCGCCGCCCGGCGTTCAACGCGCGCAAGGCGTCCGCGCAGTGCCGCCAGCTGGAGGGGTACGTGTCGTTCGCGGCGGTCGAGGGGCTCGGCGAGCCGCCGTCGCCGTCTAATTCTGCGTCGTCGTTTGGGGACGCGGACGGGGACGGGGACGGGGCGGGCGGGAAGCGGCGGAAGCGGGGGAGTCTTGGGGCGGGGATTGTGGGGTTGTGGAAGGGGGGGTTTTGGTAGGGCGGCGAAGTGCGCGGGAGCCCCACTCAACTGGGCATAACATGCTTTTTTCTATGCGTTGGTCTTTCAATTTTTTTATATGCTTCGACGGTACACACACACTACATACATGCTTCTTCTTTGACTGGTGGTTTTGGGCTTTTAATATCGCTTCTCTTTTCCTTTGCTGCATACTTTTCTCTTTGCTTTGCTACATGCGCCTTTCTTTTCTTTGCTGCTTTGTTTTTTGTGGACGTGGGGGGACTGAGATCGGTGAGTTCGCCTTCGTTTTTTTTGGGATGAGACCTGACTTTTTTGGTCAAGGCACTTTTTTGGATGGATATCATGGACACGGGTGGATCTACAGACATTCTGCGACTTCTACGACGCCTCGCCCCGTCGAGCGTGGATCACTCGCTCATCCCGCCAAGTGTGGATCATCGTCACGCGCATTATACGCCGTCGGGTCGGGGCGTGGTGAGGGTGTCGCCCCGCGGCCGAGGTCGTGGCCTCGTTGTCCCCTGCTGTCACCAGTGCAGTGGCAAGCGCGGCAGCCGTCACCTCCCTGCCCGTCGGACGCCGGTCGCGGTGTTCACTTCATTCGGCCCCCCCCCCCCGATCCACCTCCTCACCTCACCGCTCTTCGAACTTCCTGCACATACTACACACTACACGTCCAGCAAAGACAATAACCAGACAGCAGTACTTGTACAATCTCCAACTCGCCTCCGTTGGCATACTTATAGAGGTCTCGGTAGCTTACTTATAAAACGAACGAACGAACAAGTGTACAGTACTATAGGGTGGTGGTGGTGGTAACTAAATGGGTGAATCCTAAACTTGAAGTAACAAACGAATGTGTGGAGAAATATAGGCGGACGGCATCGGCGTGTTATTCCTGAACGTTGTCCTATCAGGAAGGCAAAGATGCACTGGAGGATATATTTGCATGAAGAAGCGGAGGAGGGGCCCCCTCGGCGACCCGGCGACCACTCCAACGTAACGAGTCAACGGGGAGGTGGCGCTTTGTCACGCGTCGCCCAGTCTCACTACGTAGCCCCGCATACGGTTGCCAACAAGTCCCAGCTTTGTCTTGTTTTAGAAAACTTTTTGTGCATTTGAAGTTTCTGTAATTCATCTTTTGGGCATCCTACTTCAGTTGTACTACTTGCTACTGGTAGGATAGAAGGTATCACTTCTGAGACCATCGAGACTCCAGCGCTGATGGGCGACGGCGACAAAGTGATGGGGGCTGAGTGCCAGGCACGGCCACGCTTGATTAGTCTGTAGGTTACCGCGCCCAAGTAACCGGCGGGTACCTCAGACGTGGAATGACATCTACTCCTCAACCCGAACAACCAGATTGGCGTCTGAGCTCCGGTCGCCGTTTTCAAGGTAAAAGAGTAGATTGGAACTTGTATCACATTTACATCACCATGAGCGATCTATCGCGGTCGTAGGAAGACCAGTCGAACGACGCCCACTCTCGTAACTGCCTGGCCGAGCTACACTCGTGTTTGTGCGCGGATTTCCAGTGGTCCTTTTGACAGTCCTGCACAACAGCCAACCGTTATACAACGACAAATTCCAGTTCTAGTTCCACCCACCGTAGAGCAGTAGGGCCCAAGTTTACACACAGAGCAAACCCGAGACGCAGGGTTTTCGCACGCTTCGGCAACGCAGGTCGTCGGGAGTGTGGCTTGTACTTTGTCTGCGAGGATGTGCAAGTCGTTGAGACCACAAGGAAAGATCTGCCGTCGAGGCTGTGAAAAGTTGGACGTGCTAGCAAATAATAAATATCTTACGGTGACCATGGAGACATCCTCGACACAGAGATTGAGGCCACCTGTGCGTTGGGCGTACATGGCGGCAATCGTGTACCCCATCTTGAATCGAGGAAGTATCTGGGAACGAAGAGAACGTCGATCTCCTTGCCAATCCTCAGGACCGGTTTGGATGTCAAGCAGGAGGGCCTCGCCGCTCGAGTGGCGGATGTTGGGCAGAGCGCTTAGCGGGGTACTTCCGGTAATTATGCTCGTAATGCCGGGATTTTTCACTGGGCTTTCGATCCGTTCGCCCAGAAAACACCAATGTATCTTCTTGTCTGAGCGCATAGTCCGGTAGATCGATTGCACTGGCTCGGTCATAGGTCCTGCATCGGATTAGGCCATATTATCAGTAGGATTGACGAATACGAACCAGTAAAGAACCGTATCGTGTCGTGCTCGTCGTACCCGACTTCGGCGAGATCCACGGCTCTTGGAAAGTACGTTGAGTCGCGTAGGTCAAGCATGATGGGTTATCGAGAAGGTAGACGTGGCATGACTGATCACTTGCTTGCGCACAGACCACGCACGTGCAGTGAGGCGCGGGGTACTCGCCAGAATAAATTTTCAGCTTGCTATCGGAAAGAGTACACCAAAGGTTGTCCATAGAGCAGAGAGACGCGCACCGACAGAGTCTGTCATCGCCACAGAGTAGAGAAGAGGACTCGGCTTCAAATCATGATGCTGTCATCGCTTACTACTGATCGGGCAGGGTGGTGGCTATGCTTCGGTCCGACACCAACGACCCAGCCAAGGGGTGAGCGATCTCTGGATCTTGTAATTTGATGTTGATTAAGTGACATGACATGGGATCGGGCCTCTTTGAGGTGGGAGGCTGAACCTTCAGGATATTAAAACCATTTGAATGTCAATGATTTGCTTGGTTTGATACTGTAACACCCAAGTAACACCAGGGAGAATTCTGCATATCTTGAGCTTTGGCCACTCAGTGAGTCAGTTCAGGAGCTTGGTTGACTAAGATGAACTGACTGAGGTCACATCAGGCTCGAGCTTCACTATAATAAAGGTCACCTCTTGCACAAAAAATTCACGGGACTGGAGACTTTGCAATGGTGTTTAGTTCCCAGCCTCTGGGAACAAGTGTTTATTCAACCTGTAGCTTAATCTGGTTTAGGTGTTTTGGGGCATGGAGTAGGTTGCTTTTCACTGACGCTAGGTTGATTCTCACATGGCATGGGTTGATATTAGCAGGTTTAACAGCTGGTCAGATATCCATTCACCTTAGTGCGGGGGTATGATACATCAGCAATCGACAATGATCGAAGGTCCGTGATACAGTCGAAGTCCCCAGAACCCATAGTCCTCGTAACCCATAAGTCCTTGTCACCCATACATTTTGGCTGTCCACATACCTTGTTCGCAGTAAAATCCCATAACATTCCATAACCCCATAACCCATGGGCCTGTGGAGGTCCCAAAACCCATAGGTAGGGCATACGTAAGCGGTTTCGCGACGCAAAGTCGCAGTAAATAATGTATGTGGCAAGATTTCCGAACATTCGGAGCCGTATCCGAAATTCGGACACCACTCCGAATCATTTGATCTCAAAAAAAATTATCGTCGCCCTCACCGCAATGGCCGGTGGCACGCTTACTGCTCTGAAAAAAGGGCTCAAAAAATTCCAGCTCAATGTCAAGAAAAGGAAAGACGAGCTTAAGGCCAAATTGAAGCGCGAGGAGAGGATTTCGAGCGAAGACGAGGAGTGGCTCGATCAAACTGCCAACGACATCGACGAGACACGCATTATCTGCGACCTTGAAGCGGCCTCCGACATTGACCATGCCATTATCCGTCTTAATTCGAAGGACATGTGGATTGTGGAGAATTTGAGAGCACTTGGAGGTGATGTGCCGCCGACAGAGGTGTCTGAGGAACCGGGCAGCATGCCAAGTAAGAAAAAGAAAAGTGTGTTGCCTCGGATCTGCTCCAGTACCCAATTGAATGGTCCTGCGACCATCCTCTCAACGTTAACGGAGGTGGCGCTTTGTACATGCATGTCACGCGTCGCCAAGTCTCGTAATCACTAACTCACGTACTTCTTGAAGTATACCCCGCAGGGAGGGTCAGCCGCGTCCGAATCGATTTCGATATTTGTGCCGATATTCCTACGACGCGACGCTGTGCTGGTTGTGCTCTGACCTAGCTAGGGGATCCCCACTGGTGATCACTGAAGACTTGAAGCCTGAAGACTTTGTGAACTTGGGCGGATCACGACTCGGATCTAGGAGACTGGAATAAAACAAGCACTGTGCACGGAAGGAAGGACGCTAGACGAACGAAGGACACACGAACGACACTGACGAACGAACGGATGCCGGTCGACACGACGGGGAAGACGCCCGCGCGGCGCGCGCCACGGAAGCCGCCAACGGAGGAGGAGCAGAAGGACATCGAGCTGAAGCGGCTGCGCGGTGTGTGTGCTTTCGCGTACCCCCATTTCCTCGGTAGCGCGGGCTGGTCTCTTCGTGCTTCAGGGTATCTCGAATTGAAGCGTGCATACCTTGAGGATCGGGGAGACCAGCCCAAGCGGTACCGTGTATTCGATGCGGAGTGCTGATAGATTTCTTTCCTGTGGCAGGCGAGCTGTCGTGCGCGGAGTGCCGCAGGCTGAAGCTCAAGTGCGACAAGAACGTGCCGTGCGGGTCGTGTGCGCGCCGCGGGTGCGAGAGTATCTGTCCGTGCGGTGCGTGCGCTCTCGCGTTTTACTCGTCTTATTGTATTCATTGAGAATGCGACAGGCATTTTGTCCGCGGGGCAGGGCACACGGTACGACCACCTCTGACACCCCAGTGCCCCGCTAATCCATCCGCTTCCACACGCGCAGATTCATCCTCGCGGACACCGACCAGCTGCACGCGAAGATCGCGGAGATGAGCCAGCGCATCCGGCAGCTCGAGGAGGCGCTCGCGATCCTGCATGCGGTCGTGTCGCACGAGCGGCACCCGCTGCTCACCGTCGACCTGCTGAGCATCAAGTTCGCCGCGGAGGCGCCGAAGAACGCGCCGCCCCCGCGGTCGCCCGAGCAGGACCCCGCGATCGACGCGCTCGGCACGCTCACGCTCGGCGACGCGGGCGAGGTCAAGTACTTTGGCCGCTCGGCGGGCTCGGAGGTGCGTCGCGTTTGTGCTGTCCTCTGTTCCCCATTAACAGGCTCGGCGCAGACGCTCTTGGTGGTGCGTACATGCCATGTCGTATCGAGGATTTGCGCGGCTTGACAATCAATATGTCCGCACGCAGGTCGAGGAAGACTGGACGGACGACGGAGAGGACGACGGCTCGCCGGACGCCGCAGCGGCGCCGCTCATGCCCGACATCGAGGAACTCACGAGCGTGTTCCCCTCAGGGCGCCCTAACGCCGCGACCTTACAGCGATTGCGCGCGCTCCTCCCACCCTACGAGCGCGCCGCCGCGCTCTGCGACGGCTACCTCGCGCACGGCGCGCTCTTCTTCCGCCCGCTCGCGGCCGCGGAGCTGCGCGGCCCATTTCTCTCCAGCGTGTACGCGCCAGGGGACGGCGCCGACGCGCCGCACGCGCTCGCGGCGCTGTTCTTCGTCCTGGCGCTCGGCGCGCTGCTCGACCTGCGGCTCGCGCCGTACAACGGCGAGGCGGAGCGCTATTATGGGCTCGGGCGCGCAGCGCTCGGGCTGCGCGCGGTGTACGACTCGCCGCTGGTGGACACGGTGCAGGCGATCGGGCTGATGGCGACCTATCATAGTCTGGCGGGGAAGAAGTATTCACGGGACAGTGCGGTGCGTCGTTCTCTTCTTTTGTTGTGTGGAGGAGGCTGATTTGTTGCTAGTGGTGCTTGATGAGTATTGCGGCGAAGCTGGCGCAGAGCGTAGTTCTTTGCCTGCTATCTTATGTCTCTTGCTTACTTGCCCGCGTAGATTGGACTCCGTGAGTCGGAGGGAGTGGTGAGATTAGTTACTAATCTCTCCCCGCAGACCGTGATAGCGCCAGATGGCATATGGACCCAAAAACGGTGCAGAAGAGAAGGTAGAGTGTTTCTCTCCGCCACGAATCTTCGCTAAGGATACACAGGACTTTATTCTGGGACATATTCGCTGCAGATGTCTCACATGTAAGGATCGTAACTGCTGCTCTCACACACCCACGAACACCTCCAGCTAGAGCCTCGCCCTCGGCCGCCCGCCATCCATTCACCTCGCCTACGTCGACTGCGAGTACCCCGAAGACGAAGAATGCACGCTCACCGCGCTCGACGAGATCCGCCCCGGGTGTACGTCTCCCTCTCTCCTCCCACCGGACACCCGCTCACCCGCACCCAGTCTGGCGCTCGAAGTACCACTTCGCACGCGACATCTGGATCACACTCGCGGAGGTGACGCTCACGGCAAAGCCGCCGGGGTACGCGACTGTGCTTGAGCTCGACCGCAAGGTGCGCGAGCTGAGTGTGCCCGACTCGTTCAAGCCATACGCGACGATCGAGGCGGACGGCGACGAGGAGTACTACTCGAGCTCAGCGAGCCTGCGGGGGTTCTACGCGAGCCAGTACCGGACCGTCAGTGCGTGTTTCTTCCTGCCTTCCTTCCTTTGCGCGGGGCACTTGCTGATGAGTGGATGGGTGCACATAGCGATGATCTACCTACACCGCAGCTTCTTCGCGCAGGCGATGCTCGACCACCCCGTGAACCCGCTGCTGAGCCCGTTCGCGACGTCGTTCCTCACCGCATACCGCTCCGCGTCCGTGATCATCAAGGCGACGGCGTACCAGTTCGACCGCTGTGCGGAGATGGCGATGCGCACGTGGTTCCTGCTGCACCATACGTTCTCTTCCGCGGTGCGTTTCGCTGGCGATCCTTCTATCTATCTCACATATTCTCGCATCTCAGCTCATCGCGGGCACGGTGGTCACCCTGTCGCCCAAGTCGAATATCGCATCGAGCGCGCTGCTCGATCTGGGCCTCGCCGTGGAACTGTTCGAGCGTACTGCGACCCAGTCGCGCCGGGCGAAGATTGCGTCGGTATGCTCGTCCTCCCCCGACTCCCTCGAGCCCCTCACCTATTAATTCCCCGTCGCGCAGGCTGTCTTGCGCAAACTGAAAGAAAAGGCGGTCCGAGCATACACGCAGCACTGCTCCCCAACACTCCCGACCGCGGGCCCCGAGCCCCCGCCCGCGCAGAACGACGACACCGCGGACGAACTGGCGATCTTCGGCGGGCAGACGCGCGTGCTGGCGCTCAAGCACCGGCCGCGGCGGTCCAAGTCTGGGTCCGCGGGCGACGGCGGCCCGTCACCGACCGTCGGCGCACGCGCGGCGGCGGCGGCGTATCCGAGCTACGAACACTTCATGGCGGAGCTGGGGCCCAGGAACCAGATGTTCTCGTGGCCCGACGAGCTCGCGGGCGGCGGCTCTGGGCTCGATCTGGTGCCGCCCATGCCGAATGCGGTGCGTTCTGCTGCGTGTATCCGTTGACTGACTGATTGGTTTGCGCATAGGATGCATATGGCATGCTGTATTCCCTTGCGGGCGATGGCGACCGCGCTGCACAGATGGTGGGGGATGCCGCGAGCTCCACGGGCGCGATGGTGGAGCTGGGGATGACGAGCGAGTCGGGGATGGACGCGGCGTGGCTCGCTTTCATTCAGCAGTGCGGGGTGACGCTGAATGGGAGCAGCCATGTGGATATGGATGAATCTATTTCCCTTTTTGAGTGAGGGTTATCGGTTTCCGGGGGTCATAGCTCGGGCTGGCCCGAAAGGGCAGGTGGATGTATGATACCATTGCAGATTTGCAGAATAATTCGCGATTTGCTGGGCATGTGTAACATATGTATTAATCGCTAGCAAGCCCCAAGGAGGTGGCAACTTCGTGCCTTCGCGCTTGTCCGGCGCTCCAGTGCTCTGAATCTAATAAATGGGCCGAACAGGAGGATAAACTGCGAACCATAGGATGTCATTTTGCTCATCTGCACCTGAATGAAATGCAGTAGCAGAGCCTGGAGGAGAGGACCAAGTAAAGGCACGTTGAGGCAGCAGAAAGAAGCAAGGCAACTCGTTAGTAGCGTACAAGTAATAAATGGCGTGGTACAGCGTCCGAGAATTATTGCAATTATGTTATGACTGCGACTTGGTCTCTGGCGACGGCGGTGCGGGCGGCGGGACGCCCCACTCGGGCGTACCCTTCGGCCGTGGGACGCGTTTCATGTCCCAGTCCTCCTTGGGCTTCGCCGTCAGACGCTACACACACACATATTCAGCTCAGCCATTATCGAAACGGGGACGCAGCAGACGCACAAAATACTCCTCGCGGATATCGAACCTCTTGCGGTTGTGCTGCAGCTTGAGCTCCTGCTCCTTCGTGACCTAGAGTGCGGCTGAGGGCTGTGCGGAGGTACAGATAACGAGACGCGTGCTCACCTGCTTGACGCGCTGGTCGTGCAGGTCGTACTTGGTCTGCGTGAGCGCAGTGAGGCCGTACGACGCGGCGACCATGAGCAGGATGAAGGGCACGCCGAACAGCAGCGGCTGCTTTTTCACGGCCCTGTTCAGCCGCGACGGATTCAGCGGACGCGACGGGATGACTGTCATGAAGTGTTGTGGCGCTTGCGGCAGTGATGGGGATTCCGGGCCGACCCGGCCAGGGCCAGTCAACGCCCGCTTCTGTATTTGGTTATTGCGTACAAGCGACTGCTGGAGCACGCAGCAATCCCTTTTTTTTGATCCAAGTTGAACGCTTAACGTTGAACTGTTAGCCTGATTCCCGATCGTGCGAGACCTATTCCAGACTCATATCTCGCATGAAAAAACTTCCAACAAAAAATACCCTTCAAGCCTGGGTGGCGGGGCCAGAGACGTTAAATGTGCAGTCTAAGAATTAGACCCTTTTAAATACGCGTCCAGCTCAGAGCTGTCGTGGCAACCACGTAAAGAGCCACGTCCTTATGCATATAATTAGAGGTACTCGGTGATTCCCTGCGGAGTTTAAAGGCTTCAGGCAACGTTATTTTATAAAGAGGAGGACTTATGAATGTCGGAAATGTTATCTCCGAATAAAGTCGAAACTGTCGCCGGCAGCCATCGCACGAGCAAGTCCGATGGGACATATTTTTTTCAGACGCGCAGAAGCATTCCACGGAGTTGATATTGGTCGTTCTGACAAGCTGGAATTTGTCAGTCGAACCTTGGTTGAACTAGTATTCAGCCCTCTGAGTGAATCGTAGTTGCCCATCGATTGAATCGCGTATGGAAAAGAAATATCCACTGCTATTCACTACGAGTCCAAATACTAGTACAGTACAAACGTCCTCGCATTACAGAGTAGTATCCAGCTATCTATTCCTTATAATTTGTCGCAGTACTGATCCAGGGCAGGAATTTCGGGCTACAATAACGTTTATAAATTCAGCAAAAAGACCGATCATGAGAGGCAAGAGAACGAACACTAAGGCCCTTGCGAACTCGAATCTTCGTGACAAGTTCCTCCATCTTGCTGCCTTTGTCGAGTGGAGCTGAAGCGTCTGCTTCAGTACTGGGGCACACACGAGGAACGGTGAAAGTCATACATCCGTTCATAACCGCCCAGTGATCGAAGACACACTGAGGGAATACCTGCCCACGCGTAACCGCTCTCAAGACATTGGTGAAGCCAAACGATTCGGCCACCGGCAAGTACGCCTTGATAGTAAACATAGAGGTGCCTGGCCGCTGGGTTTCGCTGTCACGATCACTCAAAACCTGCGCGCGCCGCTTATTCAAGCACGCGTAGACATCTCCAACAACCGCCTCGGGACATTGTATTTCGACTGTAAAGAGCACGGGTTAGCTAGATTCTCGATAAGGTAGGGCGAGAAAAAAATACTGAGATATATAGGCTCCATAAGCGCTGGCTCGGCAAGAAGACAGGCTGCATTCATCACTCGGCGTGCAGTCGGAATTATTTGCCCTCCTCCCCGGTGGATTGAATCGCCGTGAAGCTGAAGGGGTCACATTTATTACAAAGACGCAACATAAATACTCAGGACTCACCATAACGTCAACCAGATTGAATCTAATGCCCCGCATATTCTCTTCAGCGCACACACCCTCTTTAGCAGTCCACTGCAGACCAGCGATGACTGAATCTTTTATCTCATGGAGATAAGCCACGCCCTTCGTTGCGTCGACGAACAAGTTGGGACCGGTAGTATCAGGCCCAAAAGCCCAGATCTTCCTAGCGTCAGTGATATCCCACCCGTACTCATCCGCTAGGAGACGTGCGCGGATTTTGAAATCGTCTCGGGGATTGACTTTTCCATCCTCGATGGCCTGCGTAAGCTCATCTCCGAGAGGCATGGCTTTCGCATAGAGGCGATTATGCTTATTCTGCGACTTTGAAAGTGCGACGATGGACGATTCCGCTAGTACAGTCTCTCTATACGGGACAACGGGTCTCGAGAACTTGAGCGGCACGCCTGCATGGTCCTCTTCGAGGTCCTGGAGTTTGCCGCATTAAAGCAAGTGACCGACAGAAGATGGACACTCACCTTCATGCATATCTCGATGTGGAGTTCTCCGGCGCCAGCGACGATGTGCTCTCCCGACTCGGCGATCCACGTTTGCACACATGGGTCTGATTTCGAGAGGCGCTTGAGGCCCTCCACGAGCTTGGGCAGATCCGCCGGACTCTTGACCTCGACGGCGACCTGCACGACGGCGGCCACGGAGAAACGCATGACCTGGATATTGTGCGCTGTCTCCGACGTCGTCAGCGTCCCGCTCTTCAGCAAGAACTGGTCGATCCCTACGAGCCCTACGATGTTGCCTGCCGGGCAGTCCTCGAGTGCTTCGACGGTGCGCCCCATCATGAGCACCGTGCGCTGGATGGACTTCACGAACAGATCGTGCTTCTTCCCTGGGACGTAGTTCGGACCCTGGATGCGGACCTTCGGGCCCGCACGCACAGTGCCGGAGAACACGCGCCCGAAGGCGTAGAACCGCCCCTTGTCGCTAGTCGGCACCATCTTCGAGACGTAGAGCACCAAGGGCCCATTGGGATCGCACTTTCGGATCCCGATGGCCGACTCGTCATCCATGGGCCCCTCATACAGCGTGTCAACACGGTAGGCCTGCGCGGTGGATGCGGAGGGCAGGTGGATCACGATCATTTCGAGGAGGGAGTCCCCGGCGGGGAGGAACCTCTGCATGATGGCTTTGAGAAGCCTCTTTCCTTCGAAGTCTCGCTCAACCGGGTCGAGCTTGATGTCCAGTTTATCGAGTATTTTCGCGAGCGCGACATGGTCGGGGTGATGCGTGACGACATCGAAGATCTTGAAAATGGGCTCGAGCACAAACATGTTGAAGCACCGCTCTAGCGCATTACCGTCCGCGTCCGTGCCGTTGGTCGTCCATTTCTTAGTCGCTGCATATTGATCAGTGGCGTGGACCGCTGGGCCCCAGAGCAGACGAACCCGGGTTGAAGTAGTTGTCTCCCCAAAGTCGTTTCATCATCCTGTCTCGGTCGACCCCGAACTTCTTCCCATAGCGCGCGGAAAACTGCCGTAGAGTGAATCCCCAGCCGTGCAGACCGGAGCCAAAGGCGACCGTCCCTTTGTCCGGATAGACTTGAACGTCACCGAGCGCCGCATCGTGGTAGGTGGAAATGATGACGTTGACGCTTTCAATGGTCCGGCAGAATGATTGGTATAGGACTTCCTTCGAGATCTGGAGCTCGAGCAAAGCGCGGTCTACCTTTTTGATAATTACAACGGGCTTGATTCTCTCGCCGAGAGCTTGGCGCAGGACGGTTTCTGTTTGGACACAGACGCCTTCAACTGTATCGACCACAACGAGCGCGCCGTCGGTGACGCGCAGAGCCGCTGTCACTTCGGAGGAGAAATCAACGTGGCCAGGACTCTATAGAATATAATTCCAGAGAGTGCATAAAAGATGGGAAAAATTCGAGCACCAACATCAATTAAATTGACCAAAAACGAAGCGCCGTCGGTTTTCTGCTTGACGTCTGAGAGTTCATCCTTTCCCATTTCAAAGTACCTTGAATAAGACTTCACTACGGCAGACCACGCCCAACCCTTTCGGTGCTTACATCGAGACAGCGGTGGACTTGATCGTGATCCCGCGCTCTTTCTCGTCAGGACGCGTGTCAGTGTATCTGGCAGTCCCAGCGTTGCTATTAGCGATGATTCCAGCCTTGGACACGAGCGAGTCCGTGAGAGTGGATTTTCCGTGGTCAACTGCCAGGAAATGCAACACAATTAGCAATGCGTTGGCTAACCTACAGCGCGCTCACCATGCGCGATAACAGTCATATTCCGGATATTCGTCGGGCAGTCCATGAGGCTGCGGACCTCCTCTGCATGCGCCACAAATTGAGCATATATTTTCACGCTAACGGTCGCACTTACCGACGGTGAAGTTTCTGTGGTGCGGATAGACTTAGATTCGAGCTGACGCTGACAAGCAGACACCTCACACCATGGTTGTGCGCGATCCGACAGAGCGTGTGCTAAGGAACTAAGAATGCCCAGTATGCAGAGCAAATGCAGAGTAAAGATAGCGGTTCCGCCTGGATTTCGCGAGTCAGTGACACTATACGTGCGGAACCGCAGGTTGTTCCGCCGGCAGGTTCCGCATATTTTAAAGTCCGCGCCGTCCTTGTCTTGCTGTTGTCAGCTCCAATCGTTTCTTTCTAATCACTTCTTCCACTCCGGTGTCCTGGATGAACTCTGAAACGATTTGTTTGGAATGGCGGCAACACCTGGGGTCGAAGTACATGTAATGTCTCAGATCCGCATGTTCTCCCACTAGTACTAATGTCATAACAATATCTCTATCCCCTTCAACTTCTTGAAACACCTCCTACACCAAAAGCATGCCGGCCAACATCCCACTAAAGGCCGCACTAAGCGCCACAAGTCCCCTGAATTCGGTCGTATACTGCCATCGCACGCCTCCGCCGGTGCTTTTAGCGTCGGATGCCTTTGGGCCTGCGAGCGACGTCGTCCGGTCTGTGGCAAGGCCACCATTACTCAAAGTGCTCGACGAGGAGTCATACGCAGAGCTCAGCGCGCTCGAACTGCAGCCCTCGAATGCCACGAGTCCAGTGATGTACGTCTGCGTATCCGCAAGGCTCATGCTGCACGCGGCCCCCGTCAGGCACGCTGTGAGGTTTCCCAGCGGTGGACTGTCGAGCGTGCCGGAGCAGACGCAAAATCCTATGGTCCCGCTGTGGATGATGGTGATGATATGCCAGTCAGTATCGTGCGCGAGCTATACCGGAACATAAGATGAATTCACAAACAGTTCCCGCTGGCGAACTGCGCGTTCGTGTAGGTGCCGAGACAGCTGCCGGGGCAAGACTGGCTGTCCGGGTCGTACTGTGCGGGAGTGGTGTCGGCACGGGCACAGAGCAACGGCCCAAGAAGGAAGGGCAAACCGAATTTCATGTTGACGGTGAGGTATACTGTGAGTGTTCGCGAGGCGGGTTTGTAGCAGCTGGTTCCACTCAAGTACTATTTGTTGCTTAGACGGAGCGCTTGTCTCTGGCTCTCCGGATATCTCGGTGCAACAGCGGCGACCATGAATAGTGTTGGCGGTGTTGCAACTCCATGAAGAGTGGAGTGCGAGGTTCGTGTTTAAAATAGGTCCTACCTACAATGCTGTACATGTTGATCCGCACCATTGATCCCCGTTGTACTGGGAAACGCAAGAAGCGGGCTTAAAGTGAGCACACACTGATCTCTATGTGTCCAGAGGGGCAGTTCCCTTCCTCAGGGTGAGTTTCTCAAGTGAGCTTTAGCAATGAATTGCCTTTTTTTTCTCTTCTTTTTTTTTAAAAAGCCCTGGCGGGTAGCCAGGTAGGTAGGTAGAATTACACGGCACGGTCTCGCTGGAATCTCCTAGAGTGAATGGTGATACTGCGGGTACAGCCCAGGTTCCTACCCAGCCGCGGTTTCGAGGTTCATAAGACAGAGTAGCGGTATTTTAAACGAGATCTCAGGCGCAGTGACATTTTGACGTGTGACTAAAGAAACGTGATGTTACAGAGTGACAAAGTTGGGATGAACCTCTCCACAGCGGCTGGAAGAAAATATATACAAACAACATAGCCACAACTTCGCGAAATCATGTATCAAAATCATTCTGGGCTCCCTCATACGAAAATAATTTTTTTTTCAGGGCCCAGCACTTTACATAGGTCTGCATGAGTGCCTGTGTGTGGTTTTTCTAATTTCATTGTAGCCTTGTTCGTCAGTGTCAGCAGAAAATCAGGGTTGAAGGGTATTTTCGGTGCAACAAGTCTCGCAATGGTCAGATTGGGACCTGTAAATTTTTTATGGAGCTTATCTGCATTCCATAGGTATTCTCGACCCCCAATTATATTTTATTTTAGATGAGGAAGGGATGGCAATGACTTTCTGTGGGATTTCGTGAAGTTGTGGCTATGTTGTTTGTATATATTTTCTTCCAGCCGCTGTGGAGAGGTTCATCCCAACTTTGTCACTCTGTAACATCACGTTTCTTTAGTCACACATCAAAATGTCACTGCGTTTGAGATCTCGATTAAAAATGCCGCTACTCTGTCTTATGAACCTCGAAACCGCGGCTGGGTAGGAACCTGGGTACAGCCTTGCAATCTCGAGCAGTGAACTTCCTATTTTCACGTGATTTGTGTTTACTCACCTCGGCAACTTCCGCCGATTGATCTTATCTTTGCCAGCAACTACTACTCACGAGCTGAAACAGTGTCTTCTGCCCTCCAGAGCCACTAAGAGCTGAACACAGCTCCACACTATTCCTGAGCGAGCCATTCGACGGCTGTATCGACTGATAGCCTGTTCACGTGGAAAGTCTGCCAATTTGAGTTGATTTGATATGATTTGATTAGGGGCAGTCAGAGTACAGTAGAGGATTTGGACGAGGATTCTGACATGATTCTCAGAATTCTTTTGCATCAGAATCAGTCAGAATCCTGTGAGAATCACACTCGATTCTGACGGTCCCATTTTGAAAAGTGATTCTCCATCCCTGTGATTCTCTAAGTGAAGGGATCATTAATCCTCATTGATCTGAATCCTCGAATCTTTTCTAAATCACATCCAGATGAGATTCGAGGATTCTGGTGCGATTCGGGATTTGAGGGATTCTCCCACGCTTAAATAAATCCAGAATCACATCAGAATCGAGGACAAGAATCACGCCTGAATCAAGTGGGCCCGTGTCTCTGGAGAAACTGTGCAGGCCTCGCACATTGGTGAAGGTGTGAGACGAAGCCTGTAGCGGTGTGCATTGAGGGACAAGAAGCCCGTTCTAAGTCGAGCCAGGTTCGATATAGAGGAGCTCGAGAGGGATATAGAAGAGTAGAGTGGGCTGGGGATAAGAGATGTGGGGGAGTTGTCCACCTCGAGCAGGCTGCCAGTCTTGGAACGAATCCACATAAGCTTCAACATGTCAAGGATTTGACAGTCGATACGACGAGTCGTTGTTGTCAAGGAATGTCGGGTGGGAGAAGTGTCGCCGCTTTGCCGCTGCGTCCGCAAGCTCGTTCCCAACCGTGTCAATGTTGGCAGGTGACCACAGGTTGACGATGTGGAGGTCGGGTCGTGAGGCCATCGCAGCCCTGACGAAGCCGTCGTACTCAATCACGCAGAAATGGCTGGATCGCGGGATGGGTATCGCTGAGAACACAGATCAGGGATGACGCTCCAATCGTCGAAGACGTCAGTGAGTCTGAAGGCAGCGGAGAGAGAATCAAGTTAAATTCCCTGATATGTCAACAAAGAGTATCCGCGCCGTGTTGGTATTGCCTGGATTGCGAAGGTAAGCCGCACAATATCATGAAGATCATTTCTGACTTTTTACCTGGTATGGGCAGCTATCGATGCATTCGTATGCGACACCGGTGAAAAAACCATCGATGGTTTATTCCCATGGGAATACCAGAAACGATACCGGAAAGAGGTCGCCGCCGATTCTATGATGCACAATGTGTTCCATCTCTTGATTAGATTTAGCTCAGGGTTCATCGACGCAAAATCAGTGGGCAGAATTATCTTGAAGCTGAACACGCAGGCTACCATTCAACGTACATTGAGACAATATTTCTGGATGGAGCGAGTTCAGCGCGTAACGAGCCGAAACGTGTCCTGAGGGAATTCCCTTTCGCGCCCTGGCCCTAGATGTATACTGCTGGTCCGCAGAGAGGAACGGCCCGATGTGGCGGAACGTCAGGCTGATGCGCTCGGCCTCCTCACGTATCTCTGCCTCGGACTTGAGCGTGAGGAAGCGCTTGTCCGGGTTGATTCCGTGTGCCCAGGAATCGATAACATCGAGTTGTGACGAAGCGGGATGCGCTGCGTCTGGCGCAGCGGCGGCGGGTACCGTCGGAAGATGGGGCGTTCTTCAGCTGCAGTGTCGTCGCGCGAGTTCCCGATGTACGACGTCGATCCGAGTCGTCTTCTAAGTGGTCCGAGATGCAGTCCGTGCTGCCCGAGCGGTAGAGCTGGATCAAGACGTGGTCCACCAGGTGCCGTAGGACGCGCTGCACGTGGGCGCGGATCGCCACGACCGTCGGGAAGAACGGTGACGCGCCTCGCGTCTTGCTGCGTCCGTAAACGAAATCACCAACCACTGCGTTTCTTTGGTGTAAAACGACCACACACGCCTGCCTCCGCACGTCCACGACGTGGTCGACCTCGTCCGTCCGTCGTCTTTAGACCTAGGCACAGATCGTGGGTTGTCAGTGCACAGTGTCGGGTTACTGTTGAATCCGGGCGCGTGATTGTGTTTGGCGACCTTATGTACGGCGTTGAAAGCAAACTTGGTGAATGCCTGAAAACAAGAGGAAGACATACACCTAGAGCTACCTACTCCGCGTCATTTTCCTTTTCCTTGAAATTAACTACGTCAAACCCTGCGCCGTAGTTTGCGTCCCAATCGAAGTCGCTCATATGGTTCTCCGCGCCAAACGCACATATGAGCGCAGCGCTCTCCTCCGAGCCGTGGACCACGCGCCCGGCCGCCTCACGCGTCTTCCCCCTCGCGCCCTGGCCCCAGATGTACTGCTGGTCGGCGGAGAGGAACGTCCCGATGTGGCGGAACGTCAAGCTGATGCGCTCGCCCTCCTCGCGCATCTCCGCCTCGGACTTGAGCGTGAGGAAGCGCTTGTCCGGGTTAATCCCGTGCAGCCACCGTGCGTTCGTCACGGGGCCCAGCACAAACATCGAGTTGTGCGGGAGTGGGATGCGCTGCGTCTGGCGCGGCGGCGGGGTGCCGTCCACAGGCGGGGGGTCACGTTGATCCTTCTTGAGCCGCAGCATCATCGTACGCTGCGCGCCGAGGCTGACGTTCACGATGTGCGACCCGCGCACGACGTCGATTGTCTTGTCAGAGTGCTCCGAGATGTAGTCCGTGCCCGAGCGATAGAGCTGGATCAGGACGTGGTTCACTGGCTGCTGCAGGACGCGCTGGACGTGATCGCGGATCGCCGCGACCGTCGGGGTGAACGGGTGCAGCGGCGGCGACTCGTCCGCCGGGTGGCGGTAGACAGGGAAGCTGGATCAGCGGGTCAACGCGCCGATGGGCGGGGAGCGGAACTGAGCCGACCTGCCGTCGGGCCCGAGCTCGCCTTCGACGGCGACGAGCCGCGGGACTTCGCCACCTTAGGCTGCGTCAGTGGCGCAGGTTGCTTTCGGCGGAGCGGCCTACCTCTGTGGCGCATGACGTCCCACTTGACCTCGTTGCGCATCCGCTCGAAGGCGACGTCGCTGAGGTCTCCGGGGACCACATCTAGACTGAGATACGAATCCCCTGCGCCGAGAATGTCGCTAGCACCGAGAGTCGAGAGTGTGCCATGCAGCGAGCTGGAGGAGAGAGGTATATAGGGACGGTGAGTCGGTACTAGGGGCCCTACAATCTGAACGCTGTTTACGCATGTTGGCTCTTTGAGGCATCAGCAAATGCGTACAAAGATTCCCATGATCACATCGGCGGTGGCCCAACGGCAGGTTTCTGTGACACAAAACGTCTCGATTGGGAAGTTCTCATTCCTGTATGGACTGCGTCCTCCCGTTCTTGTTCATCTTATCGTGTAACCTTACTGCTTGCATCGGTTTTGTGGCTTAGTCGTTAATTTGCCTTTGGTGATTTTTTTTGCCCTTGGCGAGGGTCTTTCAAGCCACATCAGAAGTAAATTCTCATTTTGCTGAAGATCTTGACACTGCGGTCTCACTTCTTATATATATGGATTCCATACTTGTTCAGGAGAGCTTGCCCTTGCAGATATATATTTAGTTAAAGTGCTTCTACAATCACAGTGGAAAATAAGAATTTTCGGTACAGCCGACAACATTTCCGAAACGAGTAGTTTCAGGATCAAATCAAGTTGGACTGAAAATACACCTGAAATTGCTTGTTTGAGCCGTGCCTTCAGGGCATCCTAGAATTGGTCTTAAATCTACAGTTTCAGGAGCAGCTTCGGGTTCTCATTATAAAAACTCCATAAGGGCCAAAACCAGTCCTGAAAACAATAGCTTCGGGGAAGGTTTCGGCATTGCCTTTTTTCCAGGAAGACAATTTTTATTGATTTTTCAGGTATTCGATGGTGATGAGTTGACCCCGAAATTTGAATAAACAATTTCACTGAAAAAGTGAAATTTGATGTCACCATTGCCCTGAAATAATAATTCGTCCTGACTTTTTGGGATTTCAGGAAGATTGAAGTCATTAATTTCAGGAAAATGTGCCTGAATCTTGTTGTTTCAAAAGCGCTGAAGCCATCCCCGAAGCTATTGTTTTAGACTTGGTGAAATTTCTATATCACACCCTGAAATTCTTATTTTCCACTGTGAATATTTCATTGCATAATGCCTACTGTGCCCACTAATACAACTGAAAGTTTTATGTCGAAACTTGAATTGTAACGTGTATCTACCTGAAAATATTGTCTTTCTGTTTCTAACAAGAAGAATGCCATATGAAAATATTATACATATAGTGAGGTGGCTCTCAGAGGCCTTGGATGTGCATAGGAACTAGAAATACTCCTGGGACATGCCGAGAAGCCGCACCTGGCATGTGCGGTTTCCATCGGCTTCTGAGGCCTAAATTCACCGTGGGAAACATAGTGACACGTCACAGAAGCTGATGCAATCAATAGAATGTTTGTGCGTATTGCAGGCGCCAAGGAGGAGCCGGCGATTGCCGACAAGGCCGTTTATGGAAACGTGGTTCAGTCTGGTTTCCTCACGCAGAATTAGAGTCGAGAGACATACGCGAGGGGATTTTCAAAGACTCACAAGCCGCACGAACAGCAACCTTTCGGAGTTAAAGAAAGTTCAACATTGAGGGCTGTGTCGGAAAAGCTGGTCCAAGCTTCCCGCAGTGGAAAATAAACTTGCACTAGAAACAACTAAGGTCAGCCAATAGACAACCCAAACCGAAGGGCAGAAACCCTCATGATATATAATCCTTGTTACAATTGTGAAATTCACCCTCATGACATAGACATCCTTGTCTTCCTCCTCCCAGAATTGTTTCGCCTTGTGATCTTTGAGTCCACCGCAAGTCCGGCTACACAGCTTGACACTGGCAGAGAGAAATATATTGCGGGGACATACATATGACAAACTCTAGAAGATTCTGAAAGCACCTCCGCACCTCCGTAATACAAGACTGGGGGAGGACGCAGCATCTCACTGGCTTTGCGATAGAACATTGTCCATAGAATGTAAAAAGAAAGAATATCTTCTTTTTGTCATGTTGGGAGAGAGGTAAATTATGCTTGAATCCCCCAGTTTGAAACATATTATGTTGTAGGTCTTGTAAAATCAAATTTGCCCATCAGTATATCGAATATGAAGGCGAGCCATGCAGCGATCTTCCTTATCTGCGGTGGCCACATGCAGGTAGGCCAAACATTGAAATGTCTTGGGTAGTGAGCAGCAATTCCTTGCTACTAACAACGAATCCCTGTTAACCAGAAATTAATCTCAATAGTCCCTTGGGTGACTGGAAGAAAATGCATAGCGTCTAAAATGCAGCACGAATGGCAGGAAGCCTATGCGACACCGCCGACGGCGAGGTGCATGCTAGTTTTACGGTAAGTCCGGGATAGCCGGGTCGTGCGGAAAATTTGAAACGTCGAAAATTGCCGTACCGCCTGCTTTGATTGGCGGCGGTCATGGAAGGGTGGACATGGGGCGGACCAAGGGTGGACACGGGAAAATCGAAGGTGAGAATGCTCCAAACGTGACCGAATTAGATTATTCTGTTGTGGTCCGAGGCTGGGTACGCTGCGTGTGAAAGGATAACCTGAAGGCAACTTGAGGCAGCCTAATCCGATGGAATGTGATCAACAAGTACTTGGTTGAAATGAAGTCATGATATCGATGAGCTGTCTTCGAATTCCAAATTGCGTACTGCGCGTCCGACCGCGGCGGCATTGGTACCGATTCTGATCCTGGTCAACATCGAGGCAGAAGACGCAAACGGAGAGCAGGTCGCCATCGAGAAATTTCGCGAGCGGCGGCTAGCTAGTCGAGCCCTTGTACACGCCTAAACGGTTGACAGTCGGAAACCAGCTGGTTGATGGAATCGGTGGATTCCGGCGCCAAAAAATCACTGGGAACTAGATGTCAAGTAATTTAGTGGGATGCAAAAAATTGATTCCTGGAACTCAGAGGTTCATCAAGGCCCAGAACGGCCTATTCATCCATTCGGCTGCAGCCCTCAGGATGTCGCGCTGGAGCCAGCATGTTGGATCTTTCTAACGGTTTTGATGGATCATCGGTATCCAGTTGTAAGCAGCACGGGAATTCAAATCAGGTTTCCGGCTGTCAACCGTCTAGGCGTATTCCGATTGTCAATTTGGAATACGAAGCCAAATGCGGAAATCGGTGGATGGGCATCAATCACATGGCGTGCCTCGTTGCTGCCTCATGTTGAACGAGGCCCCCGTCTCAATGGGCATTTATCCTTTAATGTGTGTCGATCCTCACAGAACGAGGATCTCTTGATTCTCGAGTTCGCTAATCAGTATTCTCCGCCATGAGGCTCGCGGCCGGGTACGGCCGCGGAGGTACCCATGGCAGATACTTATCCCGACGATGCGCCTTGAGGATGAAATCGTTATCATCAATGATTCATCAAGTGGCGTAGAATATCGTAATACAGCAGTTGAGTACAAGGGTAGTTCCGAGAGTAATCTACAACACTATGTTACCAAATGAAATAAAAGCAAGCTGAAAGAAAGCAATAAATAAATAAATAAATGCGAAAGCAAAAGCAAAAGGGCTACCCAAGTTTCTTATGGTCCTGAGGAGTTTCAGATTGCGCGGAACAGACGCCAGTATCCGGGCAGGATGTGCGCCACGGAGACCCAAACCTGTCAAGGTTGAGGTTAGATCGTCGGAAACTTTCGTGAACACACGCACATTATAGAAGAAGTAGGAGTTTCTGTCTTCTTCAACCGTCTTGTATACCATGAAGCGCGCGCCGGCATATGCTCCAAGACAAATGAAGCCAACGGTACTGTATAAATCGACGCTCCAGATGCGACACAGACCGATGGACCAAGCGAGCACGCCCAGCAGGAGTGCGGTTCTGCTGGAGCTTCCGAACCGGAGGGGAATAGTATCGCGGTGAATGAGACTGTCCCCGACGACTAAAATCGTGGTATGTCAATAAAAAAATGCCGTTGAAAGAATGGAGCAACGGACCGTCCCGGAAGTCTGGGGTTCAGGTCAAAACGGGCCAGCAACTGACTTGTGAAAACCTCGTACCTTGAGCGTAGATCGTGGTTGCAAAGATCGAAGCGCTTAGAACAATAGACAGCCATCCAGCGCCGTCAAGGAAAGTCTTGTCGTCCTCTAAGCAAAAAAATGTGGGGCGTCAGCAACGGCGAGAGATGATCAGGATGTGAACGCACTCGCAACCAAAGTAGTCCCAGCCTCGAATGCGGCGAAACCCAAGCCATTCAACGCGTAACGGAACATGAAATGTGCTCCCGATCCCCGAAGCTCATTGTACATAGTCGTGAACGCAGACAGCGCCATGCTCGAGAACATAACCTCTTTGCTGTACGCCAAGGAAAATGAAATACAAGGAGGTTGACTTAAGTCTCAGGCGGTCCAGACCGCCAGAAGACTTAAGTTGTCCGTGACTTAAGTTCACGCCCTAGGCGTGCTCCGCCGTATCATACGCCTGTACATGTGGCCCCGTGAATCCATCACTTAAGTCCCCTGGAACTTAAGTTCCGAGATCTCAAGTCCTGTTGACAAGCTTAAGTCCCGCCGACAACTGAAGTCCCCGCCGATAACGTGAGTTCACCACATAACTTAAGTTCGCCCAAAACTTAAGTTTGTTCACCACATAACTTAAGTTCGCCCAAAACTTAAGTTTGTTTCCAAAACTTGAGTTACATTCCAAACGTAAGTTACACCGTCCGAGCATGGTCTAGAAATCCTTATAGGCCCTGTGTATGCCCTACCTCGTAGTCAGTAAACACCAAATATCTTGTTCAACCGTGCGTACCATGTCATCCATCCATTTGAAGACTACATCCCGCCACCCGTCGATCTTCGTGACCAGCTCATCGAAGCTGGTCGCTGAGACCCAGTCGTGATGTGCGCCCAAGGCGGAACTCTTGAAAACCACCTTGGCGTTGTGCTCCAGCCGGCTGTACATGGTGGCTTGCATCCGAGCGAAGGTGGCAGCTCCATTGACGCCCCCGTTCTGTGCCTCCTCGCGGTCCGCCAATGTCTTCCACACCTCGCTATCACGCCGGAACCTCTCAATGACACGGAAGCCCTCCGCGTGCTTCCGCTCGTACTGTTCCAGCCAGCGGTACATTTCCGCTTCAGCGCGGAACCACTGCACTCGGTCACCTAGAGTGTGTCAGTATTCATCCGACGCTGAATACATTATTCAATTCCACTTACTTTCCTTCTTGTACTCCGCCAATTTCGCGTCGCTCAGATTTTGCACCTGTGTCATGCTTTCCAGCCATATCCACCCATCTGGCTTCTTCTTTGACTTCGTCTTCTTGCCTCGCACCTTCCCCCCGTCTGCTTGCCCTGTTTACTCGGTGACATCTCCACGTCGCTCTCCTCAGCCTCAGATGACGCCGACGACGACGACTCCACGTTCACGTCGTCCGGGACAATATCTTTGAGGCGTTTCGGACTGCGATGAGAGTTCTTGAAGCCTAGATACATGTCAATATTGCGCACTGACTTTAACCGCGACAACATACCTCCGCGTTTGAGCGCTTGAGTCCCTGCCATTAACCGTGCGTCATCATCATCATCATCGTCGTCGCTCCCTTCCTCTCTCTTCTCTGGGGGCAACCTCGAAGCCACTGCGGCACTCGATATCGTCACCCCGGTCTGTAAGTACCAAGCCGTCCCGTCAAACAGCCGCGAGTCCCCCTTCGCGCGATGCAAGTGCGTCTCCTTTCGGCGCGTGTCTCGGAAGCTCAGCGGCCGATAGGGTACGACAGCGTCCTTCTCCATGTGCCCTAGATGGATGAGCGCGGTGCGGGCGTTGTTGTAGATGGTGATCTCGTACGCCTTCATGAGCTCCGCCTTTTGAAGATTGCGCTGAGAACGCGTGATCCCGTTCTGGCCCCGATAGTCCAGTTCCCGCGCCTTCTTGACTGCAGATAGTGCCAAACACGCTGCTCGGACGGCAAGAATGCCACTGTCTGCCTCTGAGCAACGTAGCTTGATCTCCCCCTCCCTCAGCTCCGCGTCCTGGCCAATAGCGTCGACCCCACGCTGGCCATGCTTCATGCGATATGACGGGAGTTGGATGGCGGTCAACTCCGGCTCATCTACGTCGAGCGCACTGAGCCTCAGACGCGGGTATATCTCCCGCTGACCCTCCCTAAATCTCTTGAGATTCACATTAAGGGTGTCACGCAGTTTGCTGATGGTGTCCCAGGTATCCTGCAACGGATGTTCTTTGTGGCTTTTCAGAAGCGCGATTACAAGCACTCTGCGTGTCGGTGCATTAGGTCATGTCGGTGGGTGGACAGTCATGAACACTTACTGCTGACGCTGGATGGCCATTCCGTCGTGAATCCACTGTGCCACCAATGTCCGTGCCGCGTATCCGTCCTCGCGTCCCATTTTCTCTCGTTCCTTGGTGATCATCGAGCCCAGCACGCTTTCGATGGTGAGCACTGAAACATTTCAGCTTTCAAATAGGGTGGCAAAAGTTGAAGTCGCCTTACCTTTGGTCGACTGGTGCTGATAGACGCTGCTCACTTTCCCCCCCGCTGACTTCGTGGCGACTCGCGACAGTCGTGACCAATCAGCCACCTCGGCAGCATGCTGCCTGCTGAGGTCCTCCACCACGGCCATGTGGAGCTCGAAGAGCCGAAGCGCGTCGAGTCGCTCAGCAGCCGAAAGTTCCGCTGTGAAATGAGAAGTCAGCGATGCAACTTGAAGGAAGGTGACACAATTTTACCTTGACGAACAATCTTCAAACGATTCCATGCGTGGATGACAAAGTTTATTATGTCGTGGCGGGCAGCCCCAGTCATTTGTCGCGTTGAGGACCCGAGGGGGTTCAGGAACGCCCAAAGGACTTCCGCTGTCTCCCCATGGAAATGTCCCCGGCACGCAAAGTAGACCGCCTGCCAAACGGCTTGACAGTCGATACCGTGGCCGTTAATGTGGTCAGCTGGAATCTGACCCTCCACTGACGCTAGCAGCGTGTGGAGCCAGGTCTCCTCCGGGAACAACTCGATCGCCCGTTTAACCTGATTCACCACAAATGAGCACCAGCTGTCATAGCTGAAGACAGTTGGCGTCGTTGACTCTGGACCATGAGGTGGTGAGTTCGTCTGCCTCAAGTGCTCGCGTTGCGCATATGTGCCGAGGGAAATCTTTTCAAACAATCAGTCCGCGAGCTTGAGCTTATGACCCAGAGTAAAATACTGACGCTTCACCCTTCAGCATGTCCACGAAAGAGCCTGCGACAGTATGGTCGCACGCGGAGCAAATGACGCCAGAGGCCGCGACATTGCCGTACTTCGGAGATCCCTGGTGGCGGATTGACCCGATGTGCGCTTTACAAGGCACTTCCTGTTACAGTTGTTAGCGATCGGCTGGTACACTGCAGAAAACCATTTACCGTATCTTCCTTCAAGACTACATGTTTTTTAGCAATTTCTACGTACTCTGCTTGAAGGGGGAAATGCATCCTGCCGTCTGTGAGAGCTGTGTCGCTGCCGTCGTCGCGTTTGAAGAACAGATTCTGTTTGAAGTTCCCATCGAGCGTTTTGAAAGCGGCAATGAGGTGGCTGGTGTGTTTGTCAGCATCACCACTTGGAAACAATGTGGTCCACGACTGACCGAAGGTAACTCGGCGACTTCACAAGGAAGGGCATGTTCACGCCCCTTTCTGGACACGCCGCGCAAATGGCCCCAAGAAAGCCTCTGGGTCGATTCGGGTATGGACGGTCGACTTCGCCGGGCAGATGGACGTCAACCCCGTGTGCATGCCCGCTTTGGATGATGATGTCGAGGTATTCGTAAAACCGGGTGATCGCGAGAAAATTGGGGTATATGTCCTGAGATATGTCAGTATATTCGATCGCGCACCCACATCATTGATCACCCACCGGGACTGAGCCAGCAAAAATGGGATCTGCCATGCGTCGCAGAACATGTACAAAGTTGTACGCGGAGCCCTTCCCTTGACTGCGCTCCTGCCGGTAATAATCCAAGAGTCCCAGCGTATAGCCGGTCTTGGGTTCCTTGACACTCCCGGGAAATATACCCGCCTTCAATAGTTGCTTGAATTCCGCATCACCGCGCTTCCCGTCGGCAGTGGGGCACCGGCAGAACGAAATCGTGGTGGCGTGAATGCCATTCCTGTCGACGAGGGTGAACGAGTGGTTGGGGTCCGACTCCGGGCACCGTTCGCCATAATGGCCGAGCCCGATAGCGGCGTTGGTCATAACGCGACAAAAATCGTGCTTCTCGAAGAAGCGGTCCTTCTTATTCCAAATGAACGCCCAATGCGTGGGCATCGTTCTGTTTTGTTGACCCAGCACTGGTGGCAGAGTAGCTCCGCCTGCAGACAGTCCCTGCAGCGACCTTGCGGACGCGCGAGTCGATCCCGCATGAACAGGGCATGAGGACTTGGGAGTTGTATTGAAGGGAGAGAATGAGTTGGAGGAAGATCGCTCCTCTGCCCTCAACTCATTCATGTGAGCCACATTCTGTATTAATGTTAACTAATGTTAACTTTGTCAAAATCCGGTCGTTGAAGTACTGCACCCACCTGTCGTATCTTGCCAGCCTTCTCCTCGGAAGCGAGGACGG
>JARGXW010000270.1:0-185311 GCA_029204085.1 Mycena sp. CBHHK59/15 | reverse complement strand
GCAATGTACGCGACGGAGCGGGGAGTCACCTTCCCATCCATGTGGAAGATCTCGCAGGCAGGCTTGCGGAGGACCTTACTCGTGGTCTTGGGCCTCTTTTCAAGTGGGGCGTTCTCGAAATCGTTTGTCTTTGCTGACGAGGGACCGGTGAAAACAGCCTTGTATCCCTTTGACGTGGCGGATAATACCAGTCAGCGAGTGTCTTGGGCAGAGCGAAAACCATACCTTTACAAGATATCTGCTCTTCAAGAACCCCACATCGACATCGTCCGGGTCGCCATTGAAGCCAAAGTAGAAAATGCGGCAGAAGAAGCTCTTGCTGAGGGGGACGGTGCCCAAACGGTGCCAGGGCGAAGCTGGATTCGGATGCTGATGCCGATGAGTCAGCAGATCACGAACTGAACTATCGGCGTTTGGGGCCGCTCTCTTCCAGTGCAGACGCCCTCCGTACGTCGATCTACGTACCTGTAGGACAAACGTTTTCAACACTTTGTTCCGTGTATCTTCTCTCTTGTGCTTGCCAAATATAGCCTCGCTGGGATTATTCTAACTGGAAGAGGGGAAAGAGGGACGGCAGGCACCCCCGGACACTACCTTCTTCTTCAGCGTTGCCTTCGCCTTCGCCACAGTCCGCGGGGCGCACCAGGAGGGAACAAGTGTGCGCACAGTGCCGTATGATGGCTCGCGACGATGATGTGGGTTATTTGGCGAGCAGTTCGCGTTTCAGAGAACGATGTGCAACGGCACCCTATCGTCTAGATTGTTGAACAGATAATCGCTGTCCTACGTAGTGGAAAATCGGCTCCCAAGATGAACACTACACATGCGATATTCATACTTGCGGGGACAGCCTCGTGTTTCAGGTGAGTTTTGATGTCGCTACAAAATTGGCATTGACATGACCCTCGTCATCGATCAGGCCAAGAGCTCGATTCTATTGCGGACATTAGAGCTTATTAGCAGATTTTTGCCGAGAGTTTTTAAATCCTCTGATTGGCTGAAAAGTGTGGAGCAGCCAATCAGACAGAGGATTTAAAAACTCTCGGCAAAAATCTGCTAATAAGCTCTATTGTTCCAGATATCTCTACTTGTTCCCATGGAACAGCGAGCCATCACGGAACTCATTTGAGTCCGCAGAACCCTTGACGCTTTGTGTTCGTCATGTGCTCGTGAATGGCGGCTGGTAATAATTTTGGACTTCCGAAGCTGAACGTTCTGATTAGAGCTTATTAGCAGATTTTTGCCGAGAGTTTTTAAATCCTCTGATTGGCTGCTCCACACTTTTCAGCCAATCAGAGGATTTAAAAACTCTCGGCAAAAATCTGCTAATAAGCTCTATTCAATTGCTGTCAATTCCGGGGCCGAACACGTCTGACAAATATCTGACAGAAAATCTTCTGACCCCATTGACCCCGCAAATCGGTATCACTGACGTCTGGCCCTCGCACGAACTCCGGCGCAAAGTATTCAATATTCAATGTCAATCTTCAATGCTGGTTTGAAAGCTTGTCGCGTATGACCACACCAAGCATTCTCTTTAGGGACCAGCATCTGAATCAGCGGGACTTTTTCAATATTCCCGGTGGCTAAACGGCACACTGTGAGCGCTCTGTAATTTCCTCGGGTTTGATCGATTGCAGACAGTTATAATTGACCATGTCGGACGTTACTTCAGGCGATGCTCAAGGCCCCACCGCCCCACTGTTCGTGATATTCTCCAGGGTCATTTCTCGTCCGGCATGGGAGTGCAACATGTCCTGCTATTCAGTTTCTGCTCGCCAGCTGGAGTTCTTCGGTGCTCCCTGCTGTACAACATGTCAAAGAGCTCCATCGCTCCACATTTCATGGCGTATGGCCTCCATCCCCCGGACCCCAACACATAACGCAGTCGCTTCCAATTCGAGGTGAAAGGGAGCCCGTGAAATGTATAAAAGGTGCAGTCTCGCTCTCAATCCTCACTCGAACACCTCCCCGTAGTTCAAGCTCTCTCACAAGCCTCAAAGATGTTCTCCAAGCTCTCCGTCATTGTCACTTCTGTTCTCATTGTATGCCCTTTCCCCTGTACTCTGAACATCACCTGAACCCTCTTCGTAGACCCTTGCTGCCGCCACCCCCGCGCGCCGCACCACCACCCCGCCGGTGACCACGCCCACCTCCCCCCAATGCTGCAGCAGCGTCGTGCCCTCCAGCAGCAGCGCCGCGTCCGTCGTCGCAGCCCTCCTCGGGCTCGACGTTTCCAGCCTCAATGTTCCTATCGGGTTGAGCTGCTCCCCCATCACCGTCGTCGGAAACAACTGGTACGAAATTTTATTACGCCATATTGTGTTGTAATTCATGGACACGCAATGCAGTGGCTCGACCACTGTTGTTTGTGACGCGCCCAAGCAGGAATGGAGTGAGTATTATGAAGCAGGATTTGTTGTACCTGCTGAAGGCTCAATCAATCTTCAACAGGCGGACTCATTGCGATCAACTGCATCCCGATCACTCTCTGAGTCGGCGAGGGATCGCGCAATCAACAAGATGGCCGTTTTTTTGTGCTAGTTCCGTAGTTCGATGTTTCGAGTGTAGTTTGTTTGAATCGTACGGATGCTTTATGTGTTCCTGACGTAGGTCATGAATTCGAACATATACTTGAGTTGGTAGTGAAAACGAATCGACCGATATCTTCGTTTTCGCAGTCAGGAGGTGTGCGGCGGCTTTCTTACTCGTACCGAATCCGGCTTAACTGCATGTGAGAGATCAACTCTTCCGCAACGCGAGGCCGACTTGTCTGGGCTGGGCGTGTGGGCACAAGCATCTACTCGCAGTGCGATAAGAGCGCACACTGTGCGATGATTCAGAGGTGCACACATCGAGATTGACAGCAACGTGTAGGGCGGCTCGGGTATGGGCCATATACTGTCCAATAAATCGGCCTGAAAACGCCAAGATTTTGACGCAATGGTGTTAACATATACAAAAACACAATGTGATTTACGCTCGAAAAAAAAAACGTGATGAACGCTCAGGGGTTCTGTCAAACTTGAATCCGGCTAGTCAATAGACCTGGAGTGTAGTGTTCACCAGGGATTAATTTTTGAACCCGTTCTCTAGCCTCAGAATGGCGGGATTGTACAGATGCAGCGCACACAACACAGGAGGAGTGCGGCACACACTGTTTATCCGCGGCACCCCGACCGCACCTGCGGGATGTGCGGCACCCTGTCGCATGATTCGGGAAGTGCCGTCAACAATCGTACGCCGCACCGACTTCAAGCTTCATGGGCTTGGGGGGCAGGATCTTGTCTCGAAGACCTAATTAGCATGCTATTTAAAGGGTACTACACCACTTGGATCCCAGCACATAATAGTTGATTCAAAATATACTACATTAGACTTCAAGTAAAGTACTTAATACACGACAGGAATGAGACGAAGTATTGGTATATACCTCATTAAATCGACCCGGATTTGGTCAATAAAGGCAATGGGTGGTTATGAGGGATACCTGAGTCGAAAATGATAAGTGCTTTTCGCACCGATGGATCTATAGGAACGTAGATTGTCCGCTTGGCCCCACGGGGGTGATTGCGAATCCGCTGTTGAGGATTTTGAATAGTGATGTTCTGGCCTGAAAGCCACGGCTTTGGCCCGGCTTGGCGTGGCTTTGGCTCGCTGAAATCCCAGGCCAAGCCACGCACTTAGGCTTTGGCTTGGCTTGGCCTGGCTTTGGCCTGAGCCATGGCTTTAGTACGGAGAAAGTGGTATTTAAATGACACTGAAAGAATTATTATATCAGCCATTTGAGAAATAACTTGGGGCTTGTTTGGCCTTGTGAGCTTGTCGACAAGCTCACAAGGTCTCACAAGGTCAAAAAGTTGAGAAAGTCAAAAAATACCCCTACTGGAATGGGGGATAAAGCCCAATGCACTCCCCCAAAAAACATTTTTTGGCCAAAATTTTTGACCTTGTCAACATCGGGACATGGTTTGTGACCTTGCGAGCTTGCGACCTTTTTGGGCCTTTTTTGGCCTTGTTTGACCTTGTACAAGGTCACAAGCTGATGTGTCAAAAGTCTGATGTCTACCATTACATCAAGCTCATAATTGTCCAGTGCATCGTCGAGGAAACAATCCCAGCCCTCTTCAGAATCATCTTTCAACCCATCCTCGTCCTCCTCGATAGTGGAGACAGCCGGGATGCGGAACATTTCCTCACCCTGAATAAACGACTCTCACTTTCACTGCAATTGCGCGTACAAGTCCAATTTCATCACGAATTGGAAGTGTGGCGGATGTGTGTTATATCCATGCAGCCTCCCTCGGTTGACCGACTTCCTTCCGGCCATTCCGGTCACCTCCGGTCATCCCTAGGCTCCGGTCATTGACCGGAGCCACCCGGTCATCCGGACGAATCGGGTTTTTACGCAATGAAGGATTACTGAGCGTTTCCCGTTTATCCGTCTTCTTGTCTTCTTTCTTATTGTCCTACGACTTCCCATCAGTCCACCTGACTTGTCTTATTGTCAAGAACCACCCTCCTTCCTATTTGGGAATACAATTAGCTACTTAGTATATATATCACTTTAATACGTCTTGTACATCAGATTGATAATTAACGTTGCTTGGCTTTTCTCCTTGCACTGAGTCACCCTTGCATTCGCTACTCCCCTCCGGTACTCCGACTCCGGTCCCCTCCTCGGATTACCTGCCGGTCAAGGTAGTCACTCACCCTTACCTTCCTGTGGTGTTGTGATCCCTTCGTATACAGCCCCGGAGATCTTCCGGTCCCCCGATCTTCCGGTCCTCCGATCCTCCGGTCTCTCCGGACTGAAGTTCATCGGCTCGGTATATAACAGTATTATCAATCTCACTACTCTGACTGGCAATGTCTCGCTTCCCTAATCCCAATCTCCCCAACACGGAACAAATCAACCGTGCAGACTCTGGCCGGTCTGAAAGGGATCCTCGTCGAGAATCCCGTATGTTCGACCAGATTGTTCCGCTATCTACTCCGGTCCAGGTTCTCGGACCCTTAATGTATCCAGGACACCCAGTCTCTCCGACGCTTCGCTATGGCCCGCAATTCTCTCGGGCTGCACCTGCTCCACCAGTATCTTTTCCGGCAAACGCTCCGGGGTTGGTTCTTAATCCCCGGACACCTGAAAACCCGGTGAGGTACCCTGTCTCCCCTCATCCACGTGGCACTGCAGCACGCAGTGCATCCCCCATCGAGGGACCTCGTTTTGTTGAGGTCCCTGAGGACATCCAAGAGGCTCCGGAGGATTCCGGACAAACCGGCCGTCATCGTGCCGGAAGCCTTCATTTATCTCATGATGATCCTCCCGCTGATCGCGAATCGACTCCCTCTCAGAACGAGGGAGACGGTGACGGCGGTGGTGGAGGTAGTGGTGGAGGTGGTGGAGGTGGTGGCGATGGCGGTCCACCAGTTGTTCCACCCAGAGGTCCACCTGGAGGTCCTCCCGAAGGTCCACCCGGAGGTCCACCCGGAGGTCCACCCGGAGGTCCACCCGGAGGTCCACCTGGCCCTCCCGGTGGTGCCGATGCTCCGGCTGAGCCGGACCCGGATCCTGACCGCACCTTATTCGTGGATACTCTCCGGACCTTCCGGGAAGCGGTCAACCTTTTCACTGCTCGTCCCCCAGCTCCTCCTCCTCGTTCCAGCCGATCCAATCTCCGAAATCCGGACACCTTCGATGGATCGGACCCGGCAAAACTCTCGTCCTTCCTCACCCAGTGCTATTTGCACTTCGCAGAGCGCCCTCAGGATTTTCCAGAGGACGATGATCGTATTCTGTACATCATTTCGTACCTCCGGGGCAGCGCTCAGCAGTGGTTTTCCCCCAACCTGTACGACCCGACCATCATTCCGGCCTGGGACGGCAACTTTGCCGTCTTCATTCAGGAACTTACCCTGAACTTCAGGCCGCACGATCCGGTTGGGGATGCGGAGGACAAGATTCGCGCTTGCCGGATGAAATCCGGTGACCGGATCACCACTTACATCATCGAGTTCGACTTCCTCTCGGTTCTCACCCGGTGGAGCGATAATGCTCTCCGGTATCAGTTCTATGAGGGACTTCCCCGTCGCATCAAGGATGACATGGTCCATCACAACTATGTCAACAACCTCGATGGAGTGAAGATGGTCGCACGCATCATCGATGGCCGGTACTGGAAACGCGAGTCGGAGAAGCTCCGAGAGCGCGACCGGGAGAAACCTTCCGGTCCCAGCGGCGGCAACGCTGCCGGTGGTCAATCCGGCAACCTGAAATCCGGCAACAGGGGCTCCGGTAAGAGTCCCAACGCGAAATCCTCGAACGCTCCTGCTTCCACTCCCGACTCCGGCAATCCCGGCCACTCCGGCTATAATGCCGGACGTGCCGGAGGCAAGGGTAAGGGCAAGTCCAAGTCAACCGATGCGGCACCTTCCCCTCGCCCCTACGCCGACAAACTCGATGCCAGCGGGAAGATCAAGCAGGACGAAAGGGAGCGCCGCTGGAAGAACAACCTCTGCATGTACTGCGGAGGCAAGGGTCACACCGCCGACAACTGTCAGAAGCGCCCCGGGCCGGCTAACGCTAAAGCTGCCCAGGCCTCGACCCCCGGTAATGCAACTTCGGCTCCGGCGGCTCCGGCTGCCCCGGCCGCCGCTGCAGAGTCAAAAAATTGATCAGCAGCTCGGAACCCTCCGCACCTGGTCCGAGTTGCGTTGACTCCCGGGTGCTTACCGAGGTTCGCCTCAACGCTTCCGCTCTCTTACTTAACGCCCTTTATGTCTTTCTCGATATATCTCCTCTCCGGCCGGACATTTCCGAGCCGGAATTATGTTCAACAATCTCTCCGTCTCTCCTCTCTCGAGTAGTCGCGGGATTCAACTCCCGTGTACGTGCACTTGTTGATTCCGGTTCATCTCATTGTTTTATATCTTTGAAAATGTGCGAATCGAATGGCTTTTCTACGTACGCGGTGAAACCGGTTCGACTCCGGTATCTCGACGGCTCCTCTTCCATCATTGACCGGATGCTCCGGCTACTCCTCCGGTTTCCTTCTGGCGAAGTTCAATATATGGACTTCTTCGTCACCCGTCTCGATTCACCGTGCGACCTGGTCTTGGGATATAATTGGCTCAACCGCATTAATCCGTTGATTAACTGGAATGAAGCCACTATCGCTTTCCGGCCCGGTCCCCCGGGGGAATCTCTGTCGACAAACCCGGATACTATTCCGGGATCTGCTTCGGTAGTTCCGGCTACGGACGGGGCGCCTCCGGCTCAAAATGACCCGGGCATGGCGCCTACACCGACTCCGACGATTCCGCCACTTCCTGCTCCTTCCATGGAGACTCCTGCTCCTTCTATGGAGATTCCCGAGGCCTCCGTGCCTCCTCCGTTCACCACTCGCCCGCTTGTTTCTCTCGTGTCTGCTGCGGCTTACTGCTCCATCATTAGAGACAAGGATTGTTGTCAATATACGCTGCGCGCCACTCCCTCGGAAGAAGCCCGTTCTCGGTTTGCTTCCACCTCCTCTCCGGACCTCTCCGGTTTACCTCCGGAATATCATGAGTTCGCTGACGTGTTCTCCGAGCAGGAAGCCAACAATCTTCCTCCTCATCGAGAATTCGATCTTAAAATCGAGCTTATGGACGGCGAGGAGCCTCCGGTCGGTCACGTCTATTCCCTTTCGCCCTCCGAGCTCGCTGCCCTCCGGGACTTCATTGATAAGAACTTAAAGTCGGGATTTATATACCCGACCCGTTCAAGTCATGGAGCACCTATTCTCTTCGTTAAGAAGAAGGACGGTAGCCTCCGACTGTGCGTAGACTACCGGGGGCTTAATCGGATCACGAAGAAGGATCGTTATCCTCTTCCACTCATTGCCGATCTCCTCGATGCTCCCGGGAAGGCTCGCATATATACAAAACTTGATCTCCGTCATGCTTACCATCTTCTCCGGGTCGCTCCGGGTGACGAGCCTAAAACGGCCTTTCGTTCTCGCTATGGGTCCTTCGAATTCCGGGTTGTTCCGGAAGGTCTTACCAACGCTCCGGCTGCTTTTCAGCGCTTCCTGAACAGTTTGTTCACGGATCTGTTGGACGTATACGTTATCATTTACTTAGATGATATACTGATCTATTCCGATGATCCGTCCCAACATTCCGAACACGTCCGGGAGGTCCTCCGCCGGCTGCGAAAGGCCGGACTCTTCTGCAAACTCTCCAAATGCGAGTTCAGCGTCACCACCTGTGAATATCTCGGCTACATCCTTTCGCCCGACGGCTTCCGGATGGCTCCGGACAAAATCTCGGCCATCGTCGATTGGCCGGCGCCCCGGAAGGTGAAGGACATCCAGTCTTTCCTTGGGTTTTGTAATTTCTATCGGCGTTTTATATGGAACTACTCGGCGATTACAGTTCCCCTTACTCGCCTCACGCGTTCCAACGTCCGATGGGATTGGTCTCTGGCTTGCAAACTCGCATTCGACACCCTCAAGCATGCATTCACGGAAGCTCCGGTACTTTCGCACTGGATTCCGGATCGACAACTCACCGTCGAGACGGACGCTTCCGACTACGCCATCGCCTCTATACTCTCCATTGTTGGAGACGACGGCGAAATCCACCCCGTTGCGTTCCGGTCCCGGACACTTGGTCCGGCCGAACTCAACTACGACACGCACAACAAAGAACTCCTAGCCATCTTCGACGCCTTCACCCAATGGCGGCATTACCTTGAAGGCCTGGCGTTTCCGGTCGACGTTGTCACCGACCACAAGAATCTGGAATACTTCGCGACGACTAAAATCCTTACTCGTCGCCAAGTCAGATGGTCGGAATACCTGTGCCATTTTAATATGGTTATCCGGTTCCGTCCGGGTAAGCTCGGAGCTAAACCTGACGCTTTGACTAGACGATGGGACGTCTACCCTAAAGAGGGGGATAGGGCTTTCAGCCAATTGAATCCTCAAAATTTTCGCCCCATTTTCACTCAAGATCAACTCTCCGCGTCGCTCCGGGCCACTTTTCTCGAGGAAATCACCCTCCGTTCCTCCATCGTTATGGATGTTGAGAAGCTCTATTCCGACATTCGATCCCACTACAACGAAGATCCTACCGCCGTAGCAGGTCTTACTTCCGCGACCTCCGGCACTTCACTGCGCTGGAATATCGACCCTTCCGGTCTTCTCCGGCTTGACGAACGCATTTATGTCCCACTGGTTACCGGAGACGCTCCGGACCAGCTACGAGTACGTGTCCTGCAGAATTTGCATGATCACGAGCTGTCTGGCCATTTCGGACAGAATCGCACTCTAGTCCTCGTCCGCCGAGAGTACACCTGGCCGGAGGTCCGGACATTCGTCCGGGACTACTGTCGGTCGTGCATTCTTTGCAAGCGCAACAAAAAGCCTCGGCACCGGCCTTACGGCCTGCTGAAGCCCCTTCCGGTTCCGCTCCGGCCATGGCATTCCATCTCCATGGACTTCATCGAGCAGCTTCCACTCTCCGGAAAATTTGACTGCATTCTAGTGATCGTTGATCGGTCTTCTAAGCAGGTCATCCTCATTCCTTGCGATACCCATATCAACTCACCGGAGCTTGCTCGCCTCTTCCTTATCCATGTCTTTTCAAAACACGGCGTTCCGTCTCACGTTACTTGTGACCGGGGCTCCGAATTCATCTCCTCCTTCTTCCGGTCGCTGGGCGAACTTCTTAATATGGAGATCCACTATACCTCCGGGTATCATCCGGAGGCAGACGGTCAAACCGAGCGTATGAATCAGACTGTTGAACAATATATTCGCATCTACTGCTCTTATCAACAGGACGATTGGGACCGGCTCCTTCCGCTAGTGGAGTTCGCTCTCAACAACGCTCCGAATGCTTTGACCGGCATCTCTCCCTTCTTCGCCAATAAGGGTTACAACCCGGCTATCACGGTTCATCCGGAACGTGATGTGGCCAACATGTACGCCAAGGATTTTGTCGTCGACCTTCAAGAACTGCACCAGTTCCTCCGGGAGCAAATCACTTTTGCCCAGGAGCGCTACAAGGAGACCGGAGACCGGAAACGGTCCCGGGAACCTACGCTGTCGATCGGTGATCAAGTCTTTATCCTGGCAAAGCATCTTCACACTAGCTGGCCTACTCCGAAATTCTCGGAGACGTACCTTGGCCCTTATGAAGTCATTGGCAAGCCCAGTGCCGCCTCCTACACCATCCGGCTTCCGAAAACGTTGTCTCAAGTCCATCCGGTCTTCCACATTTCTCAACTCGAACCGCATGTTCCGAATCCATTCCCCGGTCGTGAAGAACCACCTCCGGCTGCTGTGGAAATTATCGACGGCGATTCGCACTTTGAAATTAAACAAATCGTTGACTCCAAGATCGACCGGCGCTTCCGGACGAAGCTCCGGTACTATGTCGAATGGCTCGGATATGAGAATACCGACGATCAGTACGCTTGGGTTGGCGTGGACGATTTGGATGCAGCCGAACATATTGACAACTTCCACCGGTGCTTTCCAAACAAGCCCGGTCCCGGATTTTAATTCATCACACGGAATAATACGAAGAAAATATTTTCAGAATTCAAATTTACATCATTTCATTATTTACAATATTGCATATTTTTCTAGGTCTCATTTGACCCTCATTCCTTTCCTCCGGTCGCTTCTGGTTCCCCCATCTCCTGATCCTCATCATCCTCCAAAACCAAAACCCCGTCGACCTGCCGGAAACCCTCCGGTACCAAATCGCTCATTACCAGCAACTGGACGGGCCCCGGTTCCTCCGACTCCCTCTTGACTGTAACCGGGACCTCCGGTGCAGGCGTTGGTACGCGGGGTGGAACCGGAACCGGTTCCGGGTCGGGCTTGAAGGTGCGGACCGTGATGGTCCGCGGCATCTGCTGGGTAGCGACACTTGATGTCGCTGCGTTTTCTTCGTGCCCTTCCGGCACCTCCGGCGCATCCACATCCATCCGCGCCTCCTCTGCACCCTCCACGACCCGCATATCCTCCGGCCACTCGTCGGAGTGGGACCTGCGGACCCGGGGCGCCTCCAGAACTTCCTCCTCCTCCTCCGACTCGGACGTCGCCCTGCGGGCAACCCGCCGACGCTTGTGTGGGCGCTCTGAATCCGCCTCGCTTCCGTACGCCTCTGCCTCCCTCCGGTCAAGCTCCGCCTCTTCCTCCATCGACAGGTCCCATGACGCGGACTCCGGGTCCTCCTCCATCCAGCGGAGCATACGCTCGACGCCGGGGGCAACCGGAACCCCGCTGTCAGGCCGTGCGATGGTCTTTAGAATAAGCTGGCATGCGCGGTATGCCAACTTATACCGCGCGCTGTTGCGGTCCAGCAATTCCTCGACGTTTACCACGCGCTCCAAGAGCACGTGGTACCGGCGACCTCCACCCTCCGGTTTCCTCTCCCGTCGCTTCCGTTCCACCCTCGTGCTCTCGCGCACCTCCCGGTCGCTCCGGATGCTCCGGACCTTCCGGACAGACCGGCGCGTCCTTGAAGGCCCTGCGATCGGGGCTGTTCCCCGCTTCCGGACTTCCTGCGCTTCCCGACGTTTGTTCGGGCGGACGGGGCCTCCGGCGATGCTGCACTGCACGTGTTTAATACGGCACCGCCTGCAGGCGTAGCGGCCGTGCTCGACGACGCACACTTCCCGGACCTTGCGGCAACCCTCGCAAGCTATAGTGGCTGGGTTAGTACCGGAACCTCCGGAGCTATTGCGACGCACCTTTTCCTCCTTCCTGCTCGACGTCGCTGTCCACCTCATCATTCTCCTCATCCTCCTCGTCCTCCGCACGCTCCGGGGTTGGCGACCGGGACAGGACTTTGACGGGCGGCAACTCGTCAAATTCTTCGTCTTCTTCGTCGAGCTCCGCGAGCTGTTGCGCCAGCATCAACGCTGACGCAACCTCCTCCTGGGCGGCCTCCGCCCTCCGCTCTGCCTCCGCAGCACGCTCCTCGTGAGCCGCTATCATTGCGGCCCGGCGCACCCTGCGCTCCTCGCGACGATGCTCCTCCACCTCCTCCCTCAGCTCCGCTGACGTTGCACGAGCCTTCCCCTTCCCGGTCGTCTCCCCTCTGGGTCTTCCACCGGTGTTGCTCCTGCCGTCCCCGGGCGTGTCCTCGCGTCCACCGTCGTTGTTTCCGTTGGGCTGCATGTTGTTGGGGAGTTGGTTGCTCGGAGGTGGTGTTGGTTAAGAAGAAAGTTTTCTGACTCACCAACGCCAAACAAACAATTGAAAACCAACAGCACGTGACTTTTTGATGCTGTTTATTTTCTCACGACTTACCATTATTCGACCATCTTGGTTCCTCATGGGAGAGGAACCTAAGAGGGGGATACTGTTATATCCATGCAGCCTCCCTCGGTTGACCGACTTCCTTCCGGCCATTCCGGTCACCTCTGGTCATCCCTAGGCTCCGGTCATTGACCGGAGCCACCCGGTCATCCGGACGAATCGGGCTTTTACGCAATGAAGGATTACTGAGCGTTTCCCGTTTATCCGTCTTCTTGTCTTCTTTCTTATTGTCCTACGACTTCCCATCAGTCCACCTGACTTGTCTTATTGTCAAGAACCACCCTCCTTCCTATTTGGGAATACAATTAGCTACTTAGTATATATATCACTTTAATACGTCTTGTACATCAGATTGATAATTAACGTTGCTTGGCTTTTCTCCTTGCACTGAGTCACCCTTGCATTCGCTACTCCCCTCCGGTACTCCGACTCCGGTCCCCTCCTCGGATTACCTGCCGGTCAAGGTAGTCACTCACCCTTACCTTCCTGTGGTGTTGTGATCCCTTCGTATACAGCCCCGGAGATCTTCCGGTCCCCCGATCTTCCGGTCCTCCGATCCTCCGGTCTCTCCGGACTGAAGTTCATCGGCTCGGTATATAACAATGTGTCGGGTAAATGGGCTTCGGGCTTTTTGGGATCGAAATGCAGTGATTTACTGTACATTGAGATTAATGCCTGTGTTTCCAAATTGATTATATGGGCCATGCAGCTGGTGATAACTACAGTGGTGAGAAATATCCCAGCTGGCACACTGTGGTACTCACGGCAGGTGATGCTTGGCAGGGTCCCAGACAACCTCGTCGTGCTTGAGCAACTGAGCCGTGAACTTGGCTGCTGCGGTCCCATTATTGCCTGCGCTGTCCGTTGTTATATATCCAATCTGACTTTATGGTCAGGTGATGGTGGAGAAATAAGTTTTGAAGTATACCCGTTTCTGGATCCCCAACCGTGCAACAATCTTGTAAAGGGCCTGCCCAAGTCGGACACCATTGTGGGCGTTGTTGAGGTGTACAAAGCCGATAAGCGCCTCGCGAGATTCCCACACACCTATACCTTCCTCGATCCAGTGGCCCGAAACTCCAAAGTAGCTGTCGCCATTTGATGCTGTCCAAGCATCGTCTGTCAGCTGGATTTCTCCAGTGACTGTCAGACCCTGCCGAAAGAATTAAAACATCTGAATTAAACAAAATTATCGCAAAAACACGTACATTGAGTTTGCCTTCAACTGTTCCATACACCTCTTGAAAAGGTCGATAATCTCCTCATGGGTTGATTTTCTGCCGGGAATGCATACACCATCCTTTGCATGTGAAGCAATGTCGATCATTTCCTGGAACTTCTCATGCTCAAGGGCGTCGATGGGCTCAAGAACGACATCAGCGCAGTCAGCGAAGCCAGAGGAGGGAACTCACTTGATCTGTGGCAACAAGCCATTCAATGGCCGCTTGCTGAAAGGCTTCGTGCGAGTAAGGGATAATCTTCTCCTTTGGCGACATTTCCTTGAGGTGGCCATCGAGCGTCAGCTGAGACTGGAGCGCCTCCACAGCCTCCTTCTGTTTCTGAGCTCGCCGATCCTTGGGAAGAGCAGAGGTGAATCCGACTTTCTTCGCCCACTTGTGATATGTGTTCTAGGTACGCAATTTAGATGTCAAAATGTAACAATAAAATGAACACTCACATAGTGTTCTGCCTCCAGATGGCGGTGGAGAGTTGTAGCTTGCACAGTGATGCTTTTCTTACCGCTGATATCCCATGAGCCAGAAAAATGGAACAATAAATAAATAACGAAAGGTACCCAGCGCATTTTGTGCATATGCGACGTGAATCTGCTTTCCCATCTGGCTTGCGCACATGGTATACCGGGTGAAAGAAGTGGTTGATGTCTTTGTTGATGTCTTCTTTGGGTTTCTTGGCGTCGGTAATAGAGGACACTTCGATATCTGCAAGGAAACCTTCCGCATTGACAGCGGTAGGATCTCCCGAGGACTTACCCTTCGATGTCGCTAGACCGCGATATAAGTCAAGGCAAAAAAAAATCAAATGAAGCACTCACAGGCCCTGGGTTCATCATCCGAGTCCGAATCGTGCACGTCGATAGATTTGGATTTGTTCGTACGTGGACCTTAACCAATTTATGTCAGTGACTTGATAAAATTTAAGAAAATCTCACGCTTCTTGGACAGTGAATTTGAAGGTGAAGAAGGAGCAACACACTTCTTCAACTTTGCCAGCGACTTGGCGGTATCAGCGCTCCCAGCAGCAGGATTGGGGGTGGTCATGTCCCATGCCTTGGAGGATGGTTTACGGGGGCGATGCCCATCGAGCACGAGAGTTGGATCGGGGAGGTCTCCGGGCATTCGTGACTTAGGTGAGTCAGGATGAGTGACCCAACTTTATACGTGCACTCACCGAGTTGTCACCGAGCTCAAGACACATGGAAAGCTCGGATCATGGGGTAAAAATACCTGGAAACACATTGTAGCAGGTCGATAAAAGCATCAAAACGGAGATAAAAAGCATGGAAAACATGAAAGTACGCATGGACCTTTGATACAAACAGCGGCAAGTTCGGGCAAGTGCGGGCAGCTAACACTATCTACGGCTAGGGAATTTCACGAGCCCAGGGCAGAGAATTGCACTTGCGGAGTCTAGTCGTCAAGTGGAACATTCTCAGAGAGGTTTGGCAGAACGAGTACCTTCATTAGAGATTCTAGCAATAATCAGGCTGGTACTGAGTGAGTGAAAGTCAAGAACGCGAAGCCAACACGAAGCGCAGTGAGTGAGATCTTTGATGAAGTGCACCACCCTGTATCACCTGATTGTGCCGAATTCGCGACGCGACTCGTGCAAACATGGGCAAAGGCATAAATGATGGATGCCAGACACCCGCTGAAAATGTCCCAAAATGGCAGTCAAAGCCATGGCTTTTTGGCCTGGCTTTGGCCTGGGAGATCGTGAGGCCAGGCCAAAAGCCATGCCAGGCCAAGATTTTGGCTTGGCTTTGGCCTTGGTACCAAAGCCAAAAAGCCATGGCTTTTTGGCCTGAGGCCAAAGCCAGAACATCACTAATTTTGAACACCGAGAGGGCCCTTGACCACATGTGAACGAACTATTGATCTAATCCATCATCCAATGAAAACGAGTAAAAATTGAGCACACCACAAGTTAGACGACGTCTGTTATGCAACGGACACTCTACTTTACATTTACTATACTGTGACTCAGGTGTTATGTCACGCATGTGATAACACCGTGATGTGGTGCCGGCTACCCTCACTTGCGTTCTACATAGTTGCTAGTGAGGGTAAGTCTATCGTGTTTCTCCCACACATATCCTTACCCGCAGTTAGACTAACCGTTGTATCAGGTGAATAGACTTGTGTTCTACATACAGTTGGATAGTTCATAATGCATAAGGCCGGTGGACACCAAAACCCTATGCATTATGAGCAATATGCATTCCGAGATTTGTCACACAGAGTGACATTCGGGTGATACCGTGTCACAGCCCAGAACATTTCGGAGAAAACGATTGTTTTTACGATTTAACTACATTCTAAGCATTGGATTTTGTGCCCCAGGCCTCCATCAAGGTCAACTGCTTTGCATTCATCAACTCCTCCTGCTGGACATGCCCTTGGAACAGCTGAAGTGCCCAATTCAGCTCCATGCTTTGCCCCGGGTCTCCTTTCGACAAACAAACACTCTCCAATGTCCAACACAGCTTGAAAATTTCGGTGGTTCCAATCTCTGGAATGTCATTGGCTTCATCCTCAGAGTTGTCATCAATTTTGATGAAGTCCCCACGGGTAACAGCTTCTTTGTGCCGAACCTGTGCAACAATCTCACCATCATTGGCAAATTGATGCTCCTCGACGTCGCCAAGGTGTTCCTCTGGGGGATCGACCAGGTCATCGATGGAAGGCATACCAGCTGTGGAGATGCGCTTTCGAAAATTTTCGTTTGATGTTTGGTTTATCTGGTGATTGCAAACATCATGTCCAGGACGATGCCGAGTCTTCCCGAGCAGTCCTGACCCGTGATCACATTCAATTCGCCAAAATGGCTCGCTGGAAGCCCGGTCTGATCGAAATTCGAACCAAAAAAATGCATAATGACCCTCCCAAACCTTATGCAATATGTGTTATGACAAAAATGCATAAAATCCCTGCCCACTGAGTCGGTGGACACCAAAAGTGTATGCATTATGACAATTATGCATTATGACCTAATGCATTGTGACAAATGCAACTGTAGTCGCTAGTGAGGTTAGACTAACCGTTGTATCAGTTCTTCACTGGTTATGGGCATTTGAGCCTCGCTGTTGACGACACCGAGTGCTCAGAAGCAGCTGTACAACAATGCTCGTCCCTTCCGTTCTTTCATAACGAATCACGCAGCGTGCTACACGATTTCTGCATGTTATACGACCACGACTCCCCCATTTTTTCCCCCCCCTGTGATGTCTCTGCAACCCTCCCTCTCACTCAACAACCCTTTTCTCGACTGTGCAGCCACTGGGGACCCCTGGGCCGAGTGGGCTCAGCCTCGCCAAGACGTGTACGCATCCCACCAACCTCAGCACCCTCAATATGCGACACCCACACACCCGCCTACATTGGACGTCCCACAGGCACCTATTCGCGGACATTACCAGCATTTCACGGGCGCGCCTAACCCATACAGTGTTCAGTACCCACACGCTCCGCCCCAGATGGCAGCACTTTTCCCCACCCCTCCTGCCACTACCTCTTCTTACTGTCCACGTATGCCACCACCACCTCCACCTCGCCCTGCGATGCAGCATTTGGTGGTGCCGCCACCGCTGCCTCGTCCACAACCTCACCAGAGCGCGTATCACAAGTCGTCCCAGGACCTGGCGAGCTCCGCGTCCGCGCATTTCGTGAACATCGGCCCGGTCCCAAAAGTCTTCGTGCTGTCAACCGCGCACTGGACTCAGGGCCAGCGCCTTTGCCTCGAGCACTGGAACTGGATCCCCTTCAGTGTCAAGGTGCAGAACCAGCTGGGAATGGTGTTCCTGGGTGCAAGGCAGTTCATAGAGCCGAAGGACAACGACCCGAACGTCTGCCCATCCTTCCAGCATCACCCTGCGCACTACCGTGCCTGGAAGAACATGGACCAGGTCATGCGGTCGTTCTTGAGTGATGTCTGCGCCCCGACTGAGCGTATCCATATCCAGGGTCTGTTGTCTGCAAAGGATACGTGGGTGATGCTCCGCTACTGCCATGAGTTCCTTGGTCCTGCTGGTCAGCTCGCGGCGTTGAAGGCCTTCTCGGTGATCTCTTACCCCACCGACGCCACTTGCCTCGCGCCGACTACCATGCTCCTCACTGAAACGAGCAACACTATCTGGCAGTGTGGGCTGTTTGACCCGGAAGCATTCCTCGTTAGCGGTATCATCAATGTGCTACAACCATACCACCCCGAACTCATGCATGCTATTCTCCACAAGCCCGGTGTAACCCTCGCCGACACTCATGACCTCATCGCCACCGAGCAAGCCGCGAAGATACGCGAGCTCGCCGGGAGGACTGTGGCACATGCTGAGGTGCATGCTGCTTCCTCTGCGCCTCCCCATGGCGGTTGTTCCCAAATTTTGTGCTCCAATACGGCCAACTGCCCCAAGCCCTGGTCACATACAGTTCCATCCTGTACCAGCAAAGGGGGTGGTATGGATGGGAAGACCGTCGCAGAGGCTATGGAGAAGTACAAAGCAGACCATGCGAAGGCAGGGGGTGTGACAAATGGCGCAGCGGGAAAACAGAAGGGTCTGCAAACGAAGATTGACACCACGACCGGACACGCATACATCACATCACACGGCAACAATTTTTTCATCATCCCAAAGCCGACTATGCTGGCCACCAAAGTACAGCAGACTGCAAACTTCGCCCATCACGCGCTGCTCACCGATGCCTTACCGCACATTGATTCCTTCGCACCAGACCCCGAGGCATGGCTATGCACATCGAATATTGACTGGACAGCATACACGGTTCATGACAACGCACTAGTCTCCGTATACTCCCTCATCGCAGACACAGGGGCAAGCATCCACATCATGCCATGTTGTGAAGATTTCGCTTGTGCGATAATCAACGCATAAGCAGCTGCAGAGACAAGCAAAACCAAAGGAGCGGAACACGGACTTGAAAAGTCCGGGGAAGTATCCATAGAAGGACCTGAGGTATCCATAGAAGGAACAAAATCCGGAGAAGACATCGAAATATCCGGTACAACTCTGGGCATTGGTAACGCCAGAGTAGAATCCGGACTGCCTAACAGCTCGGACTCTGCCGGAACAAGACTAGGTGTAGTGACCTGTTGTGTTGACACAGAAAAACCAGTAAGAGTGGGATGGAAAGAGATACTAGCCGCCGACCAGTCAATCAACGGATTGAAGTGGTGGAGTCAGTTGTATCCAAGAACCAGATCAGATGGTGAATCAAGACAGGTGACGTAGAATTCCATGATGTGGACTTCACTGGAGGGAAATCGGATAGGCAGCCGGAGTTGCTGCTTGATGATAGATGTGGAGCCATCGAGATATCGTAGCCTTATTGGAGTTATATCAGAGCAGGACAAAGCATTTTTTATTACTATGTCCGAGGAAACAAAACAATGTGAAGATCCTGAGTCAATAACACCGGGGGCAAACGCCGTGACGGTACAAATCGTACCGCCACAGTGACGGTCGCCTCCTGGTTGCACCACAGTTGCACCGGCGTTATCATCCCGGCACGTCGGCCGCTGACACGCTGCGAATACGTCACCATCGTTTGTAAGACTTATCTTGCATGATGATACATGACATCTTGCAGCGATTTTCGGAGAGCAGCCACGGTATCTTGCTGATGGCATTTCCTCAGCCTGCCACCACCCCGACCTTGAGACCCTGATCCTCTCTGGCGGCGAAGTCGACTACGCCGACGGCCTCTGATCTTCTCTGGCGGCGAAGTCGACTATGCCAACGGCCTCTTCCAGCTTGACCCCAATGTTGCCTCCCGCTCCAAGGCACTTCCGGAGATTGAACAGCAGCCGTCGCGCTCCCCACGCCCCCTCTTGTCCTCCATCATGTCCTCGGGCCACGTCAACATCGTCGACACGACCCCCTCCCTGCCCGCCGCCCACCCCCGCCGCCACGCCGCCCCAGCGCACCCAACCTGCGCAAGCTTGACACAAAGTCCGCCGAGCGCCTCAAGCTCCAGGTGCACACCGTCCCACTCGGGTCGGCCATGCTCTCCCTCACACCGCCATCCCCAGGCCTTGATGCCCCGCACTCGCCCGCGCCGACCTCCTCGTGGTTGCTCTCATCGTCCACCTCCAGCACGTCCGAGATCCCCACGGCGTACTTCACGCCTCCGCACACGCCCAAGGCCTTTGGCTTCGCCCCCCCGCTGTCGCTCGCGAGTGCCCTGACGACCCGCCGAGGTCCGAGGAGCCGTACCCGAGTCCATCAGCACTATGCACCACGGCTTTCTGTTCCTTGGCCCCAAGCTTACCACGCCCGCGCACGCCGCGGAGCTGCACACGCTCGGCGTACACCGCATCCTCAACATCGCCGCCGAGTGCAACGACGACCATGGCCTGCGCCTGCATGAGGTGTTTGAGTGCTACGTCAAGATCCCGATGCGCGCTCCGTCACGGCCGTCATGGTGTACCTCATCCATGCGAACCACTGGACGCTCTCGCGTGCGTATGCGTTTGTGCTCGAGCTGCGCAAGAGCATCAGAACATTGGCTTTGTCTCGGAGCTCATGATGTTCGAGGAGGAGGAGCTCGGCGGGAAGGGCATTGGTGTGCAGCCCGGCGCGGACGGTGGCGACCCCAGCGGCGGCGGGCACCAGACGGCGTCGCAGCCGGCAGGTGATGCGGCGGGCACGTGCGTGAGAGCCTGCCGCCTGCGTTTGCGGCGAGCCACAGCGGCAGGCTGGAGGACTTTGGTGCGGTGCTGTTCGGCAGCGGTGCGCTGAGTGCGGGGTTTGACGGGCCCGGCCATGTCGTGATGGGTGACGCGGGGCAGGAGATGGAGTGCACAACACGGCGGGCGCTACTGCCACACGCACTGCGTGTCCGTCGACGAGAACACGCTACAGCCGCTGCGTCGTGTGAGCAAGGTGGGGCTCGAGAGCTCGGCATACTTGTGACGACGTGGGTCTACGCAGGCTTCCGGTGTCCGGCTTCTGCCTGCTCATCTGACTATATTTTACTTGGTTGTGCTCTACGGGCTCGCGACGGTGGAGCAGGCACGCGCATTGTTCCTGTGCTTGGTGAAATGACCTTTGCGCGTTGTAAATCATAATGTCATATACATGTAACATATCTAGCATAGTGAATGGATGACATACAACATATCTGGCGTGAATGAGGGAAAATGAGGGAAAATAGCATGCAAAAGAAACAAACATCTACCCCTCACTGCTGCATCGGATCGTCGTCATCACTGCTTTCATCTGACAGGTTGCGTGTTTCGTTCTCCTCCATCCGGGCCATTTCTTCGTCAGTGGGGATTGAGTACAGGTCCAGGACGTCGTTCCCATACTTGTTCATGAATTCACGTCTCGGCATCGTCTTCCAATCAGTCTTGTCCAGATGCATTGCGAGTGGCAATGCAACACCGTTTCCGCAGTAGTTCACTCGGAAGCTCGCGGGCAGAGCATTGAAATAGGCTGGGTCAAACCAGTCCACTGGCACATCATCTGGAATGCGGACAGAAATGTCGGATCCCTCCACATCATTTGGATCGTCCCGACGGAGCCGCTCCTCCTTGCACTGCGCTGCCTTGCCAGTGGCTGCTGCAACCTTAAAACGTGGCTCATCCACAAGTTTGCGGAAGAATGTAGTGACGTTTGGGTTACGTGCAATTTTCTTCTTGCGCAGGTGACCCGGTGGGGCCGGAGGGACAGCAACCTCGTCGTCGGAATGGCATTCGGGCTCCATTGATAGGTGGTATGCACGCCTACTGTACCCATTACTGAGAATAAAATCAGAGCGATTGTCACAAAGCTAAGTAGACATTCAGTGATATTCAGGGGTCAGAAATAATGTGACGCACTCGGGTGCAACGCGAATAGATGCCTTTCTTCAACTTATTCATCTCCACACTTCCCGCTTCTTTCAACTCTGCCTTCACGTTCTTGTGTTGATAAGAGAATGCAAAATTGCGATAGATCTTGCGCAGCAAAGGGATGTCGGTGAGATTCGTGAGATTGGGGCTCAGGCAAGCATAGCCATGCCCCACTGCTACAGTTTGAAAGGTTCCGATTGCGATGAGTTCATGTGCCCTGTTGTAAAGGGAGTCGGTGTTGCCGAGAACATCTGGAGCCCACGTGATCAAGCCCGATGCGAGAGGGCCAGCATGGATAACCTCAAGATGGAGGTCATTCATGGCAAGAATATTTTTGGTGATCATGCTGCGGCTATGAATGACCTCGGGGTTGGAACGGAATGCAAGGATCCGGGCTTTCGCTTCTTTGTGTTTGTATGAAAGACTAGCAATGAAGGCATCAATCTGGTCGGCAGTGGCGAAATTTTGCTCAAACGAGGCAATGGTGACAGCATCAGGCACAGGAGGGATGGCAGTAGCATGGTAAAGGCCCCACAGAATTCGCATGTGGAGAACGAAAGCATTCTTGAATGAGATGAGTGAATATTTTGAACAAAGAAATAAGACAAAGAACACACCTGGAGGGATTTATCGGCATCTAGGATATCCACCTTCTTCAGATGGTGTTCGTCACTACGATTCTTTGACTTGGATGGGGGCATTGTGCCCTTGGAGCGTTTCCTTGAGGTCTGTGGTGGTTCCTCGGAAGAGTCTCGATGCCTTCTTTTGGAACCGGCACCGGAATTCCTGGGACCTGGACGGGACCCCGAATGACCAGAAGAGCTTGCAGAGGCATAATTCATATTTATGGGGCAGATGAGGGGTATCTGAAGTGCAGAGAAGCGAAAGTGGAAAGAACAAAGAGGTCGGTACACATCATTTTTGATCGGGAAAATCCAGTGCGCGCGCCTGGAAAGCGAAATCAATCACGTGGTCGTGAAGTAAAGTTACCGGCACGTGACCTTTTGCGTTGTCAGACGCACGGCCTACTAGTACTGGCTGTCCTTGCCAAAGACGCGTCAGTTGATGGAATATATGTATATCTGATAGGAACATGTAGCTAAAACACCCAGCCCCAATTAACTACGGCGACCTCGATTCAGTGACCAGCAAATGACCAAAATATCTAGATCAATATCATAGGTGCCCCTTGGCCGATTGTAAACAGTCAGATGTGTGAGAATATGTCTTGGTTCAATAATGCAAAAGTGTTGAGATGGGGCAGCATCTGCAACTGCTACACCGAAATATTGGTACTCATTAAATGGTAGTTGATGTGGAAGCATCTGGTGCATTTCAACAAGGAGGAAAGTCTGCAGGTGGCCTTGCAGTGGAATCTGCCATATCCCTTCAATGAATCCCGTAAGATGTTGGTCAGGATTAGTTGGACTTTTAAATTGGAAGCCACTGTTCCCCCGGTGTGATTCTTGACAGCTGAAGCTACGACCCTCAAACTTGAATTCGGAAGGCTGCAGAGCTCGACTGGGCAGTACCATAGATCCTGAAGGATGTGGCATTTGGTTCCAGGAGCGCCACATTTGTCCCATGGAGTGCAAGTAGTCGAGGAGTGTGGTATACTGGATCTGGTTCAGTTCTTTTCCTGCAGCCACAATCTTTGCAACTTCAGACCCATCTAATGGCTTGAGAGGAGCCTTCCTACGGAACTCGTCCTTGGGCTGAAGTATGCAGGCCAGCTGGCCCAGCGGTCCAGATAGATCAGCCTGATAATCATCATCATTCAGAACAGCTTCCAAGCGACCACGGCGACACATCTGCCGTAACATGGTCAAATCCATTTCATCTAATGCATTATTTGTTAGAATCCATTTCTTTTCAAAAGATTCCTGCACACACCGACATGACGGTTAGTTTTCACTTTTCCAAACTCCCCATTCATCCGTTCCCCAGGAAATTCGCTAAGTACTGTTACAGGTCCCCAAAATTTTAGTTGGTCTCCATTGTGCATGGCAAGGTGGTGATTTGGCAGGTTATCAAATTCAGGGAAGAGTTGATCCTTGGAGGATCGATATTGAACATAGTGATCCATATATCGATCTGCCTCTGCATTTGACGTTGAGTATGATGAAATGATGTTTGTGCAGGCAACAAGATCATGGAAGTTGGCAAGAAGCCTAGTTTCAGTTGTGCCTTTTCTCCACCAAAGTTCTGGGACAATCAAAGGGAAAATGACAGTGAAAAGCACGAGGAGCTCTTGAGCTTTCAATTTGCCATGGGAGGCCTCACCAAGGTTGGATGGTGGGCGGCCAACCCAAGTGGGAAGATCAATGTTGTGTATGCAGGTATGAATTGCCTGCAAATCATCAGAAGTGAAATTGAATGCAGTGCTGAAATCAGTTGGAAGAAAATCTTCATCATCCTCGTCATCCTCATTGTCCATAAACATGGACATTAATGTGCCTGGAGTCGGAGTGGCAGATGCCTCCCGTTCAGAGGTATCTGCATCAACATCCATCATATCATATTCTTCCTGGTCCTCATCTGCGAGAGCGTCAAGTTCCTGTGATGACTCTGAAGCTTCTGAGTCTGAGAAAACTTCCTCTTTATCTGTCTCTGCCAGTTCTTTAACTTTCGTCCTATCACGTCCAATACCCCAGAGCATGCGAAGATGATGTTGCAGGACACCTTCAAGCCAGTTGTGCATGTAGCCTAGAACAACATGCTGCACGGGATCCCACTGTGGCATAGTATGCATTGGTGTCCAACGCACCCCAGTCGCTTTGGCAAGCTCCTCCTTAGCTTTTATAGTGGCCAGGCTGTTCCATTCGATGGCTTGGCCCCTTACCGTGAGGCCATCACGGTAGGACCAGTTTTGCCAGTCCAGATTATTGATCTGGTCTAGACGCAGAAGACAGAAGGAGCAGAAACAATGTACACTGTGGCCAAGAAATCCTGCAATTTTGCGGATTGCTCCCAGATCGGCAAGGAGTGGAACAATTCTTGCTGCAACATGTACACCTCCTGGATTACGATGGGTGGCAAGAACTTTTCCTGGATCCATAAAGGTGTTCACACTATTGGTGAGTGATGGGAGGATGTGTGAGATGGTCCAAACATCTGGTGAGTTAGCCCCAGGGATCATTCCAACAATGAAAATATTCTCAAGCAGGAAACGAATCTCAATGGGAAGGTTGAGGCAGTACATGATGATTGCACCACAGGAGACGATTTTGCCTAAGACAAAACTAAGAAGGTTAGTATTGACACTGCGCACTTATGGACACTTGCCTGCGATTTTGTTGGTATATGGATTAAACCAGTCAATGTAGACTGAAAAGACCAAATGGTATCTTGTTAACAAGAAATTTCCTAAACTCCGCCAGGCCAGACTTTCATGAATGTCATGTATTGGACCTTGATGAACACCATTCAACCAATTATAAGTTCGGTTGAATGACTCCTCCAACTGTGCTTCAATGTGAGCGCAGGAGAGAAAGAATTGCAGCCAGGACTCAAAAGACTGAGTGGTGTACAGACGTTTCGGGACACGCTTGACACCCTTTCGAGTGCGGCGGTCTTTCCATAACTCTTCGTTGCAAACTCGGGCTTTGGGAGACCTCCTCCATCCACATCTGGCAGGCAAGGCATTGGAAGGGTATGTCTTGTAGCATTTTGGGCAACATGCTGTGCGGGTAATGTCAGGCTCCAGCCCCATGCTGTAGATTGTCCGAATATCTCGAGGGAGATGAAAGATGGGTGTAGGGAAATTATATCCTGCAGAACGGAGTGCAGCAAGAAGGAGTTGTAGAGTTGTGACCAGTATGAACTGCAAGGCCTGTAGAATGGTGTTCGCCACATCACGACTAACTCCTGAGTGGAGATTAAGCCAGGCCACCAGTACACAGCATAGATTGAAAACAGGAGCAAAAGCTATCTCAGTGTTTGGTTGAATATCCACGAAAATGGGATGTGGATGGATACCCACCTGTTTCAAAATCCGGCACAGACTGATTCAGGTCAGCCCTTGCTGGTTGGTGTTGCCCCTGCTCCCGAATCTCTGTCGGTGGGTCTAGTTTCTTGGCATCCTTTTTCTCATGATCCAAGCGTGTCCTATGACTGACAAACTTTCCAGGCTGGGGAGACCCATGGACAACTGCAGTGTTCCTTGAACAGGAAGAGCAGACACAGAGTACTTGTGGCATGGGGGACGAAAGTCATCTCTCGATCTAACAAGGTTCTTATCCTACGAACGATATCATGAATGTGATGCTGCCATCATGCTGATGTCAGTAATATATTCAATTATGGACTTGATTGATGTGATTAAAATAGCAACACGTCCATCTGTCAATCAATTGATAATGCCGGTGCGCTCTCGGTGCAACCGCGGGCCAACTGCGGTCCAACCGGGGTGCAACCGTCACTGTGGCGGTACGATTTGTACCGTCACGGCATTTGCCCCTGGTGTAAGTGTCTGTAGGCGAGTAATGAAACTCGAGGCGAGAGGGGATTCATTTGGGATAGTCATAGTTGAATATGACTCGGGGTTACCGAGGGTATCCAATGGCGCAGTGTAAAGGTCGAGATACAAAGCATTAGAAGAAAGAGTGGACACATTGAGATAAACTTCAGGAAGCACACCAAGAGAGTCAACACAACTCCGAACAGGTGCAATGGTTTCGGAGTTGCTGCCTATTTTTTTTGACTCTCCAGAGTTAGCTTCGGACCTTGGGGTTTCGGCTGTAGATGCCTTGCCCCAGGGAACTGAAGTACCCTTCTTGCAATCTGTAGCTTGGTGACCTCTTCCTCCACAATACAAGCACAGGTTCTCACCCCTGCGGCGAGCACACTCAGCTTCAGTAATCCTGCCATCCTTGCCAAGCTTATCAGAGTATGGCTTCGGAGTTCTCGGAGTGCTTGGGGTGTAAGTGCTTCCTGACCCTGAAGCAACTCTGGACGACGAGGGCTGAGGCTTGAATTTCTGTGTCTCTTTTCCACCACCACCTTTCTGACCCGAAGACTGGAGACCAGAAGCCGGAGTTGATTTGGAGTGTCCGACTCCGAAACCCTTGCGCTTCTTCTCCACCTCACACTTCCAATAGCATTGATCAATGTGCTGGGCCAAAGTCCGAATTCCAATGAGATTTGCTGAGGGGTCCAGGAGTGCAAGTTGGTTTTTAATGTGACTCGGGAGACCCTCATAAACCTGAGATTTGAGGGCAGCCTCTCCCCAGTTGGTTGAGGCCACAAGAGTATTGAACTCGACAATATAAGTCGAGACCTGGTCTGATGGCTTCATCCGAAGCACCCAGAGTTTGCTTTCAGCATCTCCGATGGGGTCGTGAGGTCTGAAAACCGTCATCAACTCCTGAACAAAGAGAGTGAAATTACCATCCCAGTCAGGAACAGCATTGTCTTTGGCAAACATAGTGGGTTGAAACCAGGCTGCACTTGAACCTTTGAGATACGGGAGGACATAGATGATATGGTCATCATCTGTAGGAAAACCTGGACACGTTCGGCGAAGTGCAGTGTGAGAGAAACAAAGGAAGCTTAGAAGGCTCCGATCCATTGAAAGGATCGGGGTTCCAAAGGCTAGAACGCGAACTCCGAGGTGCAGCTGAGGTAGCAGTATGCATATTCCAAAGAACAGCGGTAAGGTCGTAGAGGCCATTGAATAACCTCACAGCGACCTCATCAGGAGTAGGCAGTGGAGGTGGCCCTTGAGGAGGTCCACAAGGTGGAGGAGGATTTCTGTTGGGATTGCCACCGGGGAAGTCATCATCACCATGATCAGGATCTCCGGGAGGTCCAGCTCCCTGGCCCTCAGGCCTATCTTCAGAGTTATCATTGGGGTTATCATGGTCTCCACCCTCATGAGCTGAGGAGTGGGATGAAACAGTTCTGCTGTGGTGCGGAGCTGAACCAACTACCACCGGGGATGATGATATCGGAGTTTGACAGATAAGAGGTGTAGGGGCTGAACCTGGAACTGTGCTCCTTCAGAGTATAGGAGCTCGGTTAAAGTCCGGCCCAGGAATGGGTGAACCATATGGGTTCATGCGAGGCGATTGGGAAATGATGGGGATATTGGAAAAACCCTAGATTCGTGCCTTTCCTGTGTAGTGGCGCGAGACTAGTGAAGTGGAGGTGACAGGAAATTCTCCAGGAGTGAAGTTGACTGAGGGATTATAGTAGAAACTCTCGGACATGGTGAAACCAGATAGGTGAGTTTGATTATACTGTTATATGCCGAGCCAGGGATGGTCGGAGATGGAAGTCCGAGGGGCTAGAACAGTTGGGGTTCACAACACTACAGAGAGTGTGCGACTACCAGGGGTCGCCTTACTGACAAGCTGGAGTCCGAGAGGAACTGGAGATGAACAAGACCGGAGTTCAGGGAACAAGACTAGAGGTCCGGCCAATGCCGTTTAGTGACGAAGAACTTTAATAATCAAACTAACGAACAGAGGCTAAACTTTAGCTTAAATGCTAGTAAGCTAATTGTTTAGTGAAAGACAATAAGGGTGTAAAAGATTAGTAAGTATAAGTCTGTGGACAATTAAGTTGTCAAGGCAATCTTATGAAGGATTAGTAATCATAAGTCCGTGGACAATAAGTCGTCAAGACTTATTGTGAACGATGAGTAAGTACAAGTCCGTAAACAATAAGTCCGGTCAGAGTTGACAAATAGCCGGCAGGCCAATGAGTAAGCTGGAATGAGTAAGCCGGATAAACTCTGGAGATGGTGGCATGATCGGCTAAGCTGACTAATCACTGATAACCGGTCCGAGTTGCATGTACGTAACACAGTCAGGACATATCTTCTTCAAGAATCATTTTGGGAGGCGCTTCGCTGGTGGACGTAGAAGGCTCTGCACTAGGAGACTACATATATTTAGCTGCCAACAGCCCTCTGCATGACCTCAGATGACATACCTCATTAGCCATAGTTAAGGCATGTCATGAGTTAACCCGCGAGTGACCCAGATCCATGACCACGAGTACTTGCATCGTCCAAGGCCATACTTGGATCTGTGGGAAACCCGCCTTCACGAGTACTTGACCCGCGGGTCACGGGTTTCTCACGGATCAACTCACGAGTATTGCTCTCATTGTGCCATTTTTTAGCTCAAAGTACATGATTAAAAGTACTTGGAAACTCACGAGTATACCTCGTTCTCAAAAAAATTACTACTCGGATCCGTGATGACCCGTGGCGACGGGTGCCCGAACCCACGGGTCAAGTTTCCCACGAGTATTTTCACGGGTCAACCTGCGATGACTCGCGGGTGACCCGCACTCGTGACATGCCTTAGCCATAGTGTCACCTCGAAGCACGCTGAGCCGTGCCTTCCTAGTGCATATGTAAGAAAAGATTGCTAAATTTGATTGCGAGGGTCATGACAAACAGACGACATCTGTACGACCCGGGTCGAAATAGTACTTTGATCAACTTTGATAGTACTGTCAGACATAGATAATGCACCCAAGCTCATCCACACACTGTGTTGAGCTCCTGAGTATAAACTCCTGATTAATTGAGCTCAAAAGGCCATTTTCACCTGCCAAACCCAAGTCTGAAGTTTTATTTTTTCCGGCCTGATGGCCGAACCTACCTAGGTCGCCAATTTGAATGCCGGTGCCCCTTTGCCTTAAAAGTTAAATTTCCTCTAACTCACTGCAAGTTCTAGCTTTCTCGAGGTCCCACCGCTGCCAGGTTAAGACTCATACCTTAACCAGAAAGTGTTTATTTCCCCGAACAAGTGTTCTTCACTGGAAATAACCTGCGAAATGGGCAAGAAGTCCACAAGAAATGTGTTGTGCTGATGGTGCCTGGTTTGGCGACTTCGAAGTTACTAAATGGCAAGCTCACCCCCGCTTGCTCACCGACCTCTTTCAATTGCCTCCACCATGCACCATTACAGGCTCTGGATTCCTTGCTGCGTCATCTCAGTTTCTAATTACACACTGCATCTTTCCTCGAGTACTCTTTGCTGGCATGCTCCAATCGCACTATCATCACCGGTGGATAAATAGTACCAGCAAAGCCACAATTCCAGATTGACAGGCTGCATCAGCCATTTGACAAAATTGTTGGCCGATTGTTGGTGTTGTTTGGTGTTGTCACGTTGCCAACAACGTCGCAACACCTCGAGCAAAAAAAGTCCCTGCCAAAATGAAAAAGGTACTGCCATGAAATGGCAAACTCTCCCCAGTACAATGGGTTTTTTCTTTTTTTTTTGAGGTTGTCAAAATTGGGACGGCTGTTGTGAGTTGTGACGTTGCGAGGTTTCTTGCTGTTTTTTGGTGTTGTTTGGTGTCACAACAAAAATGTCAAAAGTCTGATGTGCACCATCGCGCGTTCCAATTTACCCAAAGGAACAATGTCGTACGAATATATACAACAGTGTTTCGCCGAATATAGCACCTACGATTGCATCTCGCGTACCGGGCGGTCCAAGGGCACAAGACCAAGACAGTAAGTGCATTGATTGATTCAGTTTCTCAGCATTCACCGAACAATTTCTACATGGATAGACCCGGTGCAATCTTGACCACCATGTTCAATCTGTACTTGAAGAAGGACAGCGGCCGCTGGAGACTCATAAATCGAGGGGCTTACATGGGTGGGCACTCACTGAACACTCAACTGTGAGCGTCGGCGTATGCCATATGATGCTGTATGAGATGGCACGTGCGGTTGTGCTTCTTGAAGTTAAAGTTCTCCAACGGCACGCCAACTGCCAGGCCCCGGGAAGCTCCACCAAAGCCTTGTCCGGGCAAAACCCCACGTTTTGGCGAGTTTTGGACCTGAAAAACCTCAAGTCGGACAAAGGTCATCACGTGGGTCACGTGTCACATGCGTGACTCCCCCCCCAAAATAATGAGAGCTGTCAATCAAAACCTGGCCGCTCTGGGCCCGGAATTTGGGAACAATTCCTGGGAAATTTCCCTCAAAAACCCCAACTCCGGACAAGGCTTGCGATTTTTTGTCTCAAAAACCCCAACTTCGGACAAGGAAATCACCATTTTTCGGCCTCAAAAACCCCAAAATCCGGACAAGGCTTTGGTGGAGCTTCCCGGGGGCCTCAACTGCCCGTTCTCATTCTCCGACGGAATCCCGGCCATTGATCCATGTCCCAGGCGAGTATCGAAGCCCACGCTGCGCAATGAAGGAACGCAATGTCCTCATAGTCGGTGCAGGCATCGGCGGGCTGCAAACCGCACTAGCCTTGGCCGCAGATGGCCACACGGTGACTGTTCTGGAGTCTGTAAAGGAGTTTCTCGAAGTAAAACACTCTTATGGTCCCGGAACATAGCAACTGACAGCGCCTCAGGTCGGCGCGGGTATTCGCGTACCACCCAACTCATCGCGGCTCAGCCTGTCGTGGTCCGTGGATCTGGACTCGGTGCAGAAGGAGATTTCGCGCGGGAATCGATTCGTGGACTGGCACGGGACGCGACTGCTCGATTGCGCCTTTGACAACGTCCGCACACGCTATGGCGCACCCTACTACTTCATCCACCGTGCGGACCTTATCGATGCGCTCGTTGCCGCCGTGGGCGCCCACGCGCACATCACCTTGCGCATGGACACACCCGTCGCCGCTTACGATTTTGACGCGCCCGCGGTCATGACCTCAGCCGGGGAGCGTCTCGCCGCGGATCTCGTCATTTGTGCAGACGGCATCAAGTCTGCCGTGCGTAGCGCCATCAACGGGCATCCCGTCGATCCCGTCGACACGGGCGACGTCGCGTACCGCATCCTCGTCCCCGCAGCGCCGCTGCTCGCCGACCCAGAAATGCGTCATCTCGTGACGAACGCGTGGGCGGTGCACTGGATGGGCCCCGAGGGCCACGCAGTCGGCTACCCGCTGCGCGGCGGCTTGCTGTACAACGTAATCATCGACGTTACACACGGCACCGACCTCGGCGAGCCCATCGGACTCGACGAGTGGCGCAGCGAGGCGGACAACGCGCATCTCGTCGCACGCTTTGCTGACTGGTGTCCCGAAGTGCGCAAGCTCTGTGCGCTCACAGGCACGTACCTCAAGTGGAAGCTTACGGACTTTGCGCAGCTCGAGCGCTGGGTGCACCCGTCGGGGCGCGTCGCGCTGCTCGGCGACGCGTGCCACCCGATGATGCCGTACATGGCGCAGGGTGCGGCGCAGGCCACCGAGGATGCGGCGACGCTTGCGGCGGCCCTGCGCATGCACGATGATATTCCCGCTGCGCTCGCCGCGTATGAAGCGCAGCGCAAACCGCGTGCAGCGTATGTCGCACGGAACACGCGCGTGCTGCAGGAATGGTTGCACCTGTACGATGGACCAGACCAGCAGCGCAGGTGAGACGCCTTCCGTTAAATTTTATCGTATTTCTGTTCGCCGACTTCATCCTCATCGCAACAGGGACGAGCTGATGCGGCATGACAACTCAGACAATCCAATGTTCTGGGGCTATTCCGAGCGCAGGGACTGGCTCTTCGGTCACGATGCGACGGTGCTGCGGCCCGAGACGCTTCCGGGGCTACCGCCCATGCCGCACCCGGAAGCGTCGGTGTATAAGGATAGACAGCAGCTTTGAATCGACAATGATGGCATATGATATCTGACGAAGTCAACAAAGCCTTTCTTATTTGTATTATTGTGTGAGAAGTAATGGGGAGCCACCAGAACGTAGGCATATTGAGGTCAGAAATTACTCAGCCCATTGCCGTGTAGGCATCGGGATTCCTGCAGAAAGCTTTCGACTTTACTGTACTAAGTTGCTATTGTGTAGTGCGAATTATTTGCTGACATCTTGATTATCGTAGGTTCTCTACGCCAACTATATCTATGTACGCCTCCACTTCTTCACTCTATAGTCTTGTCCTGATTGTTTGCTGTTGACGGCAAAACCTTTGCAACCGATTGAGGTTACCTCAATCGGTTGCAAATGAGGTACGTATCGGCCATTTTATACTGATTTCCTTTGTGCTTGTGACTTACGCAGATCTTTATCGCATCCTTCAATTCTTTGGCAGTGCGTAAACCTATCTTTGTCGTGAACTTTGAAAATTCGTTTTTCGTACAGGTTCGGCGCCCAGCGGCAAGTATTCACACTCCAGAACTTCTCAGACCTTGGAGATCTCACACCGTACGACCCGAATAATTGCACCGGTGGAAGTATATCTTACCGCATCTCTCGTAACTCCCTAGTATATCTCTATCGTCGTCGCTACGCTCCTCCTCCCCCGAATAACTGCGCCGGTGGAAGTGTATCTTAGGAACCGTGGCCAAGGGAGTTCGAAATGGGGACGGCTATGGTGGGCGCGGTGGAGCTGGAGAGGGGGTAGTGGTGGGGCGGCATTGTATTAGATGGGTTTCAATGGAATTCGATAAAGTGACAAAAAAAATATCAAAAAAACGAAATAAAAACGAAGAGTGTCCAGATAGGCCCCGGGAAGCTCCACCAAAGCCTTGTCCGAATTTTGGGGTTTTTGAGGCTGAAAAATGGTGATTTCCTTGTCCGAAATTGGGGTTTTTGAGGCCAAAAATGGCCAAGCCTTGTCCAGATGGGGTTTTTGAGGGAATTTTCCCAAGAATTCTTCCCAAATTCTGGGCCCAGAGTGGCCAGGTTTTGATTGGCAGACATTGTTTTGTGACATTTCTGGGCGAGTCACACAGGCGACGCGTGACCCACGTGATGACCCTTGTCCGACTTGGGGTTTTTGAGGTCCAAAACTCGCCAAAACGTGGGATTTTTGTGGCCAAAATCTTGGGTTTTGCCCGGACAAGGCTTTGGTGGAGCTTCCCGGGGCCTGTCCAGATTATCGAACACAAATCGAAGCTGTTCGATTTTGTTCGTTCCCGTTTGACCCGCTAATACGGACTTCTCACTGGGGTTCATGCCTCGCCCAAAGGCACCAAGTAACGGCGCGCCTTCCTGTCGAAGACGTTGCGAAGGCGCCAACCGATGAAGCGAGATGGCTCTCCTTTCTCACGCCACCCTCCGGCAGATGCCGACGTCCCGCTCACTTCTACGCCCGTGGTCCTGCTCCCTCCCAGCCGCTGTATCCTGGCCTTAATTACATCGTGTTGGTCTCACAGTGATTCTGCGGGGAGTGTGGGCCCGCTAACTTACATGGCACAGGCACAGGCCTGTGCGCACCAGATTCAGGGCCATACGGACGGACACCACCTCTGCTTCCAGCTAAAACACCCTCGAGCTCGCTGGCGCAGATTCGAACACCAGCCGCTATGCATGGAGCAAATCCGAAATTGGACATGCCCACGTATGGGACAGTGGGAGCGGGGGAGGAGGAGGTAGGGGGGTGTATGGAGGTTAGCCTTTTTTCCCTTTCTTTTCCTTCTTTTCTTCGCTTTGGGACCCACACCCCCATCTTCTCGCTCTTGCTGCGCGGCTCGGACGATTCGGCCGCTAACGATGAGCAGGTCCGTGGGCCACGGTATTGGTGGGGCGGCAGAGTGGCAGAGAGCACTCGACCACGTGCCTTCTCCCTTTCGCCATCCCTGCATACTCACTCTTCCATTTGGGGCCCCCGCCCGCCCGCCCATCGTCTCGTCTCCTCCCGGTCGCCCGCACCGTGCGCCATTACGCCGCTCGTTTGAGCGGGAGGTGTCGGCGGAGATGGGGCGGGGTATTGCGGGCGATGGACTACGAGCCGCGCCTGTGCGCTTGCGCCTCGCATGCGCATCGCCCCGCTCGCCTATCGCCCGCCCTTTCCACCCCGTGTCTCCACGTCCACCCCGACTATTCACAGTCCACCGCGATCTAACGCACGCACAACGCTGCCGAATCGACGCGGCTTACCTCCTGCGTACGCCGACTCCGCAGGACGCGCCCGCACGCGACCGACCGGCGGCAACCTCCACGCACCGAGGTCTCGGCGCTGCGCGTACGGACCACGTAAGTCACTCCCTATTCTCCATTTCTTACTTTATTGGGATACCAATTTATTTTGTATTCTCACCCGCCGGCAAAGCGACGTAAAACCGTATGCGTCTCTTGGAAGGTCCAAGCCCTCACAGATGGTGTGCACCGCACACCACCCACTTGTCCATGATTGGCGCGCATAACTCATTCCAGTTCCCAGTTCCCTCTTCTCTTCTACAAACCTTGACCTCCCACGCTTATTGACCCAAATCCCCTTCACCAAGACTCCGATAGCACGGCAAGCAATCTTATCTCACTACAAAAGCACATTGATGGATTTCACTAACGAGCTAAATACAGGATCCGCCGTCGGTCGTGATCCACTGTTCATGACACCGTTGTGCAATCGACGTGCACAAGTGCCTTACGGTCTGCGATCGATTGGGTGTGTGCGTGGGCACGGCGCGTAAAGTATATGGTTTCTGGCAGTGCCAAATACATGGCACAGATGTCTGTGTTGGTACCGTGTGCGGACGACTGGAGCGGCGCAGCTGGAATCGCTCCCTTCGGTCGAGTTAGGCGTGGGCAGCTTAATGCGCAGGGGAGCGCGGTTGATCGGGGTCGCCCTGAAGGCGCACCGGGTGGCGCATGGGCGAATTCGTGGCGAAGCGGAGCGCAGTGGGCGTTTTGACGAGGCAGACGGGCAAGAGGTCGGAGTCGGGTGCCGTTTAGAGTGCTGACTAGTCTACATCGCGGGCGACGGGACTTTACTGGGTGGAGCATACCGAAGTGGCGAGGTTTGCGCAGCCCTCGAACAGTCGAGTTGCGCGTGGAATCATGCCAGTGAGCAATCGCACTTGCGTGGTGTGTTCGAGGTCGGGCGTCGGGGGTGAGGTCGGGCAACTTTGGACGATGGCTTGGCTAAAAGCAGCGTGTAAGCGGAATGTCGTTGTCATCGAGAGCAGGCTCTGAGATACGGGAACAGGATTCAAAGGCGGTACTGTATATGAGAGAGGGTGAAAGTCTGAGAAGGAACAGGGTCGTATCCGCTGCCCCCGCTCAAGAAGCGAGAGATGTGGCTCGGCATCTGCCGGAGTGTGGCGTGAGAAAGGCACGCTCATCCAGCGCTAGTCGAGTCGGCTAGACTGGCAACCAATAAGACTGCTGAGCCAGTCTACCAGAAGTGGCCCTCGTTGAAGATGGTGATGAGGTAGGGTTGCCAGACTGCCTTCCGAAGGTTTTCTGACCGGAAGGGAAATTAGACGGTTTAGATGATGAGTTGAGCTTCTGTGTTCTTTTGACTGGTGACCAGAATTCCCGGAGCTTCTGGAATTTCCGGAACCAGTACCACCACTGCTAATTTTCTCATGCTCCCGCTCTCGCTGCTTCTCCAACTCGTGTTTCCAATAGCGAGCATCAATCCGGCAGGCAATATCTTTGACCCCAAGCAAGGTGTTGAGATAGTTGTGATGAACCATTTCATCCTTGAGCCGGCGAGGAAGACCCTCATAGAATTGATGCCGCAGGGCATTGTCGCCCCATTGAGTAAGGACTGCGAGATGATTGAAACCGATGATATAAGTAGCAATCTGGTCTCCGGATTTCATCCGGCAAGACCGGATGAGATCTTCAGCATCTCCCACCAGATCTTGCGGACCAAAATTCTCCTGGAGTTCTGTTATATCCATGAAACTCGGAGTTCCTCAGAGCTCTGATCGGACTTCCTTCGGAATTTCCGAGGGGGACTTCTATTCATCGCAAGGGACATTACGCGATGAGGGATTACCAAGTGGATTCCTCTTACTCATATTCCCTTACTTCACTCTCGGAGTTTATCCGACATCCACTTATTGTCCACGGACTTATACTTACTCATCATTCACAAGATGTCTTGACGACTTATTGTCACTTATACTTACTAATCCTTCACAGGATTGTCTTGACGACTTATTGTCCACGGACTTACACTTACTAATCTTTCACACCTTATTGTACTTCACTAAACAATTAGCTTACTAGTATTTAAGCTAAGTAGTTTAGCCTCTGTTCTTCAGTTTGATAATTATATATGTTATTGTGTTCTCCCTTCCCAACGCAACGTGAGTCGGACTTTCCGACCTATCGGATATTCCGTGCCTCCTCCGGCCCTCCTGCATCCTTACTCGTCCTCCTGTTCTTATCTCTGGACTCGACTCTCCTTGGTCGCAAGCCGGGTAGTCGCACACTCTTGTTTGTAGTGCTTGCGAGAACGACCTTCTGACCCTTCGGAACTCCGTGACGAACTCCGGTATTTTACCTTTGGACTTTCTCGGCAATTCCGATTCCCTCGGCTCAGCACTTAACAAGTTCCTGAACAAAACACGGAAAATTTCCGTCCCAAGCCGGAACGGAACCGGAGTCGTAAAGGTTAGGTTCGAACCACTGCTGAGCAGTGCCCCGGAGATATGACATGATATAGAAAATCTTGTCATCGTCCGAAATAAAATCCTGGTGACGTTCCGCAAAATGCAGGTAACACTGAGTGAGAAAAGACTGGAGTTTCGGCAGAGTCGGAGCCATCAAAAGTATCAGGATTGCGGAGATTCGAGCGAGTAGAATGAGGTGGAGCCGAGGAATGTGTGACATAGGACTGAATTGCATCCCAGAACGTATGGATAGTGCTGACAAGCAACTGTTCCGCAGACTCGGGATCTGGAGGAGGAGGGCCCACCGGACCGGGTGCAGGACTGGGACCGGGACCAGGACCGGGTGGAGGACCGCCAGGACCACCTCCACCACTTCCTCCAGGATGATCACCCCCACCCACCACCATCTCCGGGAAGATCACCTCCATTATCATCATCGGGATCAGGAGGGTCTCCATGCTACGAACCGGAGGGTTAATGATCACTACTGCCATCACCAGGTTCCTCGGCCTGAGGAACCAGAGGTAGTCCAGTAGACCCGGATTCCTCTACATCCTCAGCAATAGGAGGATAAGGAATCGGTGATGTGCTCTGCTGGATGGCTCGAGCACAACCCGGATATGGAGATCATGGAACAACAGTAGGACTATCTGGAGTGTGAGGACTTTGAATGAGTCCCCGAACATTAACCGGAAAGATTGTCAGAGCGGAGAGGGAGACCAGAGCTGTTGTTGCAGCTGTCCGGCGTGTGCGAATAGCGACGTTAGGAGGAAGAGCAATTGGACCAGAGGGAATATTCGACATGGAATGAGAGGGTGAAGACAAAGGAACAATCTGCGAGTAGAGATGAGATTTCAGACGACCCTCAGAAATATCGGGTGCCACAGGATTAGAGGGTAAGTGTGACATAACCAGCCAGGATAGGTGAATTTGATAATACTGTTATATACCGAGCCGAGGGAAGGACTAGATGAGAGACTCCGGAGCCGGAACCGGGAACCAGAGGATCGGAACTTCCGGAAAGTATATGGGGAGATAACGCAAGCACCACAGGATAGTAGGATGTGGGTACTACCGAGGCCGGTGAAGGAAAGAAGACCGAGGAATTAACCGGAGGACGACTCAGTGAAGGACCGAGTAAGAACATGGATTATAAAGACGGATAAACGGGAAACACTCAGTAATTCTTCATTGCATAAAAACCTGATGATCCACACTGGGTCCGAAGATAGTCTGTCCGGTTCCAGACTCCAGTACCGGACATGGACCAGAAAGTCAAGGACCGGGAAAGCATGGATATAACATGTCCCCATCTAAGCAGGCGAAGCAACACGAGAAGAAGAAGAAAATCAAGCAGAAGAAGGGCGAGGGCTGGATCTGGCTTGACAGGGTGACAAGGGGACAAACATTGGGTGATGAGGGTAAATTGGCAGAGTACAAGAAGGAAAGTAAGTGGAATTTTGTATTTATTCAAGTCTCAGCTGTATACTGACACTTTGCTAGGTGACCAGGTGCAGTGGTTCCGCACCGAAGCGGAGATGTACTGCTGGTTGGAGCAGTATGAGCGCAAGCACACAGAGCTCATGTGTGTCATCGAGAGGTTCCGCCACGACAGCGTCGTGTGGGCAGGACTGGGGGACTGTGAGGAGGAGCGGAATGGGGGCGCCAATGGAGCAGTAGCTTTTGCTTGAATGCAAGCCTCTATGTACCGGCGGCTGGAGCACAACACTGGGGTGATTTTAAAGGACCCCAACTCAGGTGCACATCACGATTGGGTTTCGGCCGCAACATTTGACGAGCTTGTGAGCAAGATCGACACGTGGCAGGATGTAGTCTTCAAGTGGATGGATGAAATGGTGCGTGGTACCGGCTTTTCTCATCGATTGTTTAGCTGACTATAGATTATGTAGGGTATACACAGGGCATACAAAGACTTTTAGGTGAGTCCGAACAACTACCAATCTGACGACTGAACCTAAGCGTTTTAGTAGATACAAGACTATACAATGTCTATTGAATTTGTTTCCCGCTGCGACTTGAAGACTATACATTAATTATTCGATTTGTTTCACCACTGCGACTTGTCCGAGCAATTCCATCCAAGATACTGCCAAATCCACCATTCCCCCAACGCCTTCAAAATCAAAAAACTCTCGATGACAGTGCATGCATGAGCATCGGACTGCAGGAGTCTTGCATTTGCAAAGCTCCTCGTGGACAAGGCCCTCTGCATTCGTCGTTGAACTCAGGATATTGAAAGGAAAAAGTCAGAACAACATACCACGAAGGTGTGTACACCTTGTACTTCCAATGCAACTCCCAATCCCTCTCACATTTCTTGTACACACGCTGGCGTCGCGCGAACTCTTTAGAATGCCCGGCCTTGACCTTGGAGGCCGAAAGGTAGGCAGATTTCGATATTTTTCTGCTCTTGTAGCTGCGCAGGACTCTGCGACTGTTGCGCCGCAGAAAATAAATGTCCCGGGTGCATCGTGTGGATACAGATTTGTGCTGATCAATACTAACTCAACCCGCTAGGGAAAGAAAACAAGATGAAAACGAAGCGCTCACAGGTGGGAAAGCGACCCGAAGGCGGGATGAGGCCCGAGCGCGCTGCGGGCGGCAAAAAATGCGCTGAGGCGGGAACACCGAGAGCGAGGCATGCTGGTAAGACGTGAGTAAACCACTGAGCTCAGCCTATTGCATTTACCTCGTGGAAGTTGTAGGGAAGATGGTTGAGAAAGTGGGAGGAGTGCAAGAGAGATGGAATGACGAGACGGAACGTAGTTTCGAAACGAATCGGAACTCATGGAAGTGAAGCCCGAAACTCAGAAGGTGCGCAAAAGTTAAAAACGAATATATTCAGTAAAACGACCTACAGGGCATCGACAAAACGGGACGCGATAGGACACACTTTGACCGACACCGATTTGCGTCCTCTATCCACATCAGGTAAGTGGTTCGGTCATCCTGCTTACTTGATCGCCTATCCAACCTCTAATGCGTATCCCCAGACAACGTCGGCGCCTGCCAAAGGGCACCCATAGGACTGGAAGAGAAGGGACTGAAGAATGTACCGATGGAACTTAAGTTCCACCACGGGGCTCTGACAGTGCGTACAAATATTTTTAGAAGGTGGCGCGTTGAATTCAGGCGGCACGTAATCACGTCAGACTTAAGTTGGTGGGACTCAAGTGCTGGAGAACTGAAGTCAGAGGAAACTCAAGTTCTGTCACGTCCCGTGCCTTTTGGATGCTGCGGGCATCTGTTTATCAACACTTCGCCAAGTTCCTCAGACTTCCGGTGGAGTTCCATTCATGAAAACTGTTATATACCGAGCCGAAGGAAGGACAAGATGAGAGACTCCAGAACCGGAGGATCAGAACTTCTGGAAAGTATATGGGGAGATAACGCAAGCACCACAGGACAGTAGGATGTGCGTACTACCGAGGCCGGCGAGGGAAGGAGGACCGGGGAATTAACCGGAGGACGACTCAGTGAAGGACCGAGAAAGCATGGATATAACAAAAACTCCACTCATCCAATTGGTTCTTATTGTTCTGTGTGCCCTTGTTGTTTTCTTTATGCTTCTTTCCTATTATGTGATCATATGACCTGTCACATGCACACGGAGGTCTCGGACCTCCGGCTCTTTGACAATTACTTTATTCTTCTTGCTAAATTCTTCATCCCCATATGTACTACAATTAGTTCATTGTTTTAATTGTTTTGCACGGAAATATCTCGGACTCCGAAATTAGTATATATATATCACCATGTACTTACACTTAGTTCAGTTTGAATATCAACTAAGATTGTGCCCTATCTCTGTCTCACTCTCAATCTGTCACTTCTTGAAATCAGGCCTTGGGTGTAGGGAAAGGCGCAGCGCACGAGCTGAAGCCAAGCCCGCTCCATTTGTCGGCACCTGCCTCGGACCTCCGTTCGGACTCTGTCCAGACTTCACCACACCTATCTACGAAGTTTTATCACAAGAGAGTCCCCATCTGTATTGCTCACTTCACATCTTCATCTTGAAAGAATGTCCTGGACTTCCGTCAGCCTCCGAGAGTAACCGACTCTTGACAGACAGACCACACAGAATACCCTAGAAAGTCCCACTAAGAGACCTTCCCCCTGCAGTGGTCACCACTGAAGAAGATAGAGGGAGCGGGTGCATAGGTTCTTGGAATGGGTCTGTGATCCGATAGTTGTGGGGTGATTTTTGGAGTAGAAAATGGATAAAAAGGCCTCGGAGGCTGGAATATAAAAGACGGTTGACGAGAGTGTATCAGCAGAGTAGTAAATCGTGCACAAAAGAGTGTGAGATTGAGACATGTGATTCGAGGTTTCATAGCTCTAGGGAGCACACTGGTGACAATCAGAAGACTGAGGGGCGAGGAATCCGATGATCCCTCTGGGTGAATGCCCTACACTGGTCATGATAATGGAAGTACGAAGCAAGGGAGGTGTTCTTATCCGATGTGGGTCCTCTCAACTCAATCCAGTTCGTGATGTTGTTTACCACATGAACATTTGGCAAGGTTTAAATGAACCTGTTATATCTGTGCATCTTATTTCCGGTCACACTCCGGTCACAATCCGGTCACACTCCGGTTTCCGGTAAACCGGAGTATCTCGGAATGATTCGGATCATCTCGGATCATCGGGCCTATGACGCTACAACACTTTACTAAGTGTTTTCCTGTTTATCCGTACTTCTGTTCTTCTGACTTATTGTCTTGGACTTCTCTTCTCATGATTGATTACATAACCATCACTTCTTCCGACACCATCTGACTCCGGTCGCATGAATCCCTTATTGTCCTTTATTCCTGACTTACCAATCCTTCCCACCATTATTGTCTTTCCTCCTTTCATTCCTTTTTAGTATCAACAATTAGTTTGGTAGTATAAATATGTCTTAGATACTTCCAGTACTTCATCTGGAAAATTAACGTTGTTTCCATGTTTTCCTTCATGGACTGAGTCTTAACTTCTCATCTCATCTGCGACTCGACTCTGGGGTAAACTCAGTACCCTCGGATGTCTTCTTCTTCATTCGATCTTCCTTCCGGTCCATTACCGGTCTTCCGGTTCATCTCTGGTCCATTACCGGTCTTCCGGTTCATCTCCGGTCTACCTCTGGTTGACCCCTGGACTTCCGGTCGACCGCCGGTTGCTCTTCTTCGCCATTCTGGCCCTTCTCTTATTTTCGGCTCCTCCCCAGACAGTCGCACACCCTTCTGAGCTGTGGTGCTTGCGAGAAAAGCCGACTTCTTGACTCCGGCCCTGTTCCGGTTATCCGGATCAATTTACGGTTCCGGATCAATTTCCGGTTCCGGAGCTCCGCCGGGCTGGTCATCTTCATTCCGGCTCAGGATATAACAGAACCATAGGTAACTTGTTTCATATAACCAAGAGGTATGCATGGCTAAAAATTGCTACACAGGGTCAGAAAAGTGAATTATAAGGTGCTCCAGGGCCTAATAAAGCTGACCGCTGGGAGGACCTAGAGGAATATTGGTAGACCGAGAAAGTCGCCGCGAAGGTGACAGGTGAGGCAAAAATCATGAGAATCAGGGTTTGTCAATGAAATTGACATACCCGTGAAGGATCGGCTTTGCGTCTCGTCCAGAACAAAGATTCACTAGCAACGTGTGGAGTTGCAATGAAGCGCAATGAAGGGATAAATGCTTGAGGAGGTTCTGGAATGAGAGAATGTCAATTTCAGGATGCAAGGCGCTCCGAGACTTTAGGAGAGAAAAGATGAAGCCCGAGAACACCAACTCAGGAGCATAGCTCCAAAGAGCAAAGCTTGCTGAAGGGCGAAGTCTATGAACGACCAAAACCCCAAACAGGAGCAATGCGAATGAGATGAAGAGAAGAATAAAAATGATTAGAGATTGGATAAATGAGCATCCCATCCCCAGCGGTCACCACAATAGACCAAACTGAACAAACTAGTCAAGAATTAGAGATTACAAGTCCATTGGACCTGCGAAGGAGAAATAAGAGACTCTTCCAGCGATTAATGTGCCGGAGTGCTCCGAATCTGAGAAAATAAGAGACTCCTCCAGTCTCCGAGAATGGACATCCTGGAGTGCTCCCAATCTGTCTGAAGAACGATAGGTATTCAACAGACAGACCATGCTGAACAATCTCGATTTTTTAACTAGTTCAACACACAATATTGACATTGCATGCCAGTGATGAATCAAAACCATGGATTTAATGGGTGACCATGAGTTAGGAATCATGATACAAATTCAAAGGGATGGGATGTGCCAAACGAGCTCTTAATTGGAGAGTTCAAATGTGAAAGACACATTTGGCAAATAAATGAACAATAAATGCTCGGGAACTACCCGAAGCATGGAAGAATGATGAAACAAAGAATGGAATAAAGATACAGAAGAATACACTTAGCTTGGGTTCGAAATACAGAGAGACCCAGAGCTAAGTGCGCCGAAATGCAACCAAGTGTGACAAATGGTCACATAACGCCATCCGCAGATTCCAGGTCGCATCCAGCTCAAAACGCATGAAAACGGCCCAAAGAGAGAACAAGTTGAGCCAGAGGTGAGATGGAAGCAAGGGAGGCAACACAGCCTCGAAATTCTGCGAAGCAAGCTCGACAGCGGGCAAGGTGGTGAGCGCAGCGAGAACAAGTCACGAGACATTGATTGATTGAGTGATGTCCTCCACATTCGGTCGCTTTATCTCTCACTTAGGCTAGCAAGCTCGTCGGGATGGACGAGACCCAGCCAACACATACATTAAAGACCCAGCACATTTCAATTCAGACCCGGCACATTCTGGGGATTTCCGACGGTGTGTTGCCGCCCCTGCCAGCTCTGTTGTATTATTTTTTGAATAGCTTTCTATTTGAGTATTCAGGACAAACACAGAGTATATATGTGCATCGAATCTTGTGTGTATTTTTTGTTCTCTCTCACACTCCAGACTGCTTGAACTTCATTCATCTGCGGTAAGAAATAGATAAACTGCATTAGCAGGTGGACACTGTGCATGTTATATTTGTACAGTACACCCCCAGTATAGACCAATTTGCCAAAACAAAACAATCTCTCCCTCTCCCAACAACACCACCTATGCAAAGTCTAAATGTGTTCACGAAGTCGACTGAGCACAAGATATATGCCCCTAGTGTCCGCGGGGCACAGCCTGCTGGACGTACATGGAGGATAGCAAGTCCTCTGCAATATTCTGCATCCATACCCTCGTGGAAGCGAGTTACAGGCACTAAATGGCGAGTTGTTGGAGAGATCGAGGTCTGGGGCCTCTCGAGTAATATGAATGGGTGCCGAATGCGACTTGAAATGCGGTCTCAGCAGGCCATCCATGCATGGAAAGCGGGTCCTTACCTATTCCTGGGAACCCGCCCTCAATGTCCTTCCCGGCTCCGCGAGGTGTCATCATCGGCACCCCAGAATCTGAGAGAATTCACTTGCCTCGGTTCTTGCTGCCTCCGTCCTCCAGTTCCTCCGTCTCCGTCCTAACCTATAGAGAGCCTATCCCTCAACGCTGTTGGAGATCTCTCAGCGATGGAAACGAATTCTGCGTAGGCAGGACGTACCTGATCTTCTTGAAGTCCCCCCGTACCCGCCTAAGCGACACGAGACGATACCCACCCTCAACTGTGTGCTCCCTACGCCGAAAAATGTGTCTTCGACGCATCGGTGGTGCGATTTGGGTGGGGATGGTGGTGGTAAGAGGAAGAGTGGGATGCTGACAAGTCATCGTTCTCGCAGGCTGAGCGGAACATTTCGAAAAAGGCAAGTGCCATGTCTGGTTCAAAGGTGGCACATTGATTCGAATGTGCCGCCTCTGAAGGAAATGTGCCTCTTCTTGAATGTATGTGCTGGCCGGGTCTTGTATATCCTCCAAGCTCGTGTAGCTTCAGCTCTCACCTACCCTATTAGCCGAGTTATGTAAGCACCAAATCGGGTAATTTTCCCAGGAAAACGATGGAAAACAATAATTTTTGGTCGCAATCGGACACCTATCCGTAATCCAAAAGAAGGCGCTCCACGAACATGAAAAAGTGTTCGATTCTCGGAAGCGTATTGACACATTACGTGACCCTCTCTTCCCTTTTGCCTGCTTTAATTTTTTATGGCAGGGTGTTGGTGTTGGGAACCAGTTGGAAAGCCCACTCCTCGCGTCCTCTCGGTTTCTTCTGGGAGCTTGTGCATGGAAGCCTGCTTATTGTTTGTGTCTAAACTGCGTATCCCGTACGACTCGACGCCCCTTCTCCCTCTCGCTTTGTCTTGTCTCTTCTTGCTTATCTCCGGCGGTTATCCGGCGTCTAACGCGCTCAGCTACAGATATCCTTTTCGGCACCCACCATTTTATTTCTGTGCAACGAACAGGAACCCCCAACGCTTGCGATTCTTGTCGCTGCCCACAGAAGTTGACCCGACTTTGCGCGGTTTCGCTTTTCTGGGATTCAGGCAACTTCTGTGCGCCGTTTGTGCTGCTACTCGGACATGCGTGTCGTGTCGGTGTTGTGGATTTGGAAACATGATGTTGAATATTGGGGCTCTTAAACCAGGGCAATTTCTCCCCTTCTCCATTTGATTTTTCCAAACTTGAGCTCGATCCGCACGGGGACAGGGCATGTGCACGTTTGGGAGGTTGATCTTCGGTTGTCGCAGACCATTGGGGGGGCTTCCTTTGTTTCCTCGCATGTGGTTTTTCCTCGGCTTCTGGTACGTCTCTTCATGTCTTCACTGGCTCACGTGGGACCGATTTATCATTGCTTTTCCAAGAGGTGCTCTGGGAACCTTTCGTCTGCCCTATCGGCCCGAAAACCAACACCGACGCCTTTTCGCAGATCATGCACCTCATTTGCGCAACATGGTCGCAGGCGCAGGCGAACGACTCAGCCGCAGCGGATTCAGAGTCATGGATATACTTTTGTCTGTCGTTGTTGTGTCCATAGCACGCAATGTAGATCTGTTATCCTTCAGCTCTTTGCCTTCATAACACTCTTTGCATGGCGGCGAGTTTAACTTCCCGCGGATGCCAATTCTCACGTCTCCGTTTTATACATCGATGAGCTGAAATTGGAGGGAAGACAAAAAGAATAAGTCGTCTTCATCTTCGAATCCACCGCTGGGTCCAAGCTGCATCACGTCAACAAAAAAATGATTCAACTTGCTATTGTATATTATGTTCTGCACGCAGTCGTTTGGGCCCATCTCTGGACCGAATCATTCCAAATAAAATGTTAGCATGGACGGTGAGTAATTTCATGAATTTACAAACCATTCGTCGCATATCATATGCAGACCATTGCCTCGCAATGAATTAATTCGACATTTTATGAAAAATCGAGTCTGTGGATTCATCCTTTACTGAGGAATGGTGTACACAGCCGCAAAGTACTCATAAATGCGACCAGATTGATATCTTGATTGACCTATATTGATACGGATTTGAGCTCACACCGGGGCATACAAAATGGTGATTTTGATCCGCTTTGGTATCTAGCCACTAGCAGTCACGCCAGGCGGAGTACCGGATGAGGTGCGGATTCTCTACGGGTTCATTGTAGAAATACCGGTCCTGATCCCCCTCAGCGAAATTCTTGTCGTAGTCGGTAAGCTCATTGATGTGCCTTGCGAAGATGAGTGAGTGAAAGGGGAGAGGGTGGAGGAAGAATATCCGCACCATTGAGTGAACCCGGGAGGAGTTGAATCACTGAGGGATCGTCCGGAAGGAGTGCGCAGGAGGAAGGACTGCCAACGATCGAAATTTCGTTGGCCCACCGGGTTAAAGCCGAATGAGCCCCGACGCAGCGCAGTCATGTGCTGACTGAGTGCTGTCAACCAGCCATCGAGGAAGTCAAACCATTGTTTTTGGCGGGCTTTGCTCCGCCGATGCGAGGGCGAGTAGGCGGGCAGGCCATTCCAATGCGGCTGCTCGATGCACAATGTGGAGAGAGTGTGACGAATGGGGGAGAGGGCGTCCGCGAAGTCCTCCGGAGCAGGGAGGAGGAAACGTTCGCGCTGGAAGTGCAGGTCCAGCCGGGCAAGCTGGGGGCAGGCCGCCGCAAGGGTATGGAGCACGTCGAGAGGGAAATCAAAGTAGTAAAAGGGACCGTAGCCTTCGTCGCTACGGTAGGATCGGCTGCTCTGCTGTCCAGTTGAAATGCTGATGCGGAGGTACGTCAAGCCCCCAAAGGAGTGGGGATTCCTCGACACGATGGATGCGATTTCCGTGTGCGTAGGCCAAGTCCGATAGTTCCTGTCGTACCCTGGATCAACAAAGTTACGTCCGTATTTGCGAAATCGGGTATCGATGACCGAGAGCGAGTCGAGGTCTGCTGGAAGATGAGAAAATATGGGATCCGTTGAGTCTACATCGATGAGGGAAAGATGTTTGAGCTGCGACGGGAACGTCGCTTCCTCGGAGTTAACCCAAAGATATTGCGGGCGTTCGATCAGCGATGGGTCAGTGCGAACCACCTCCATCTCCAACGACTCCAGATGAGGGAATAACTCAAGAATGGCCGATGTAGGGCGCCGGTCAATTGGCAGGTAACCGCGCAGGCTCAAGATACGAAGACGAGTCCATGGGATGCCACGCAGCCGCTTGAGGGGAAAACACCATATCGGAACGTCGAGAGTTTCAAGGGTCCCCTGGAGTTGTCGCAGTATGGAGTGGAGCGCGGTGGATACGGTGGAAACCTCTTCTTCATCCGCAGGATCAAAGACTAGCGGGTCCTGTACTACCGCCGGTGGAACGACTTTGGGTTTTGGTGTAAACGAAAAGTGGCGTACATGACGAGGAAACACGCCCAAGGGAGGAACCAGGGGACATGGGCTATGCATTACATCCACCCTGCAAAGCAGAGGAAGCCCTGCGAGCACCGTGTTCACGGCATCGAAAGGAACCGTGTACGTGTACAAGAATGTCAACGACTCGAGCGACTGCATCCGAGACAACCATGAGAGCAATGTACTTAGCCTCTCTGGCCGAACCCGGACTTCAGGAGGTGCGTAGATCGAGCAATGTCTACGAGCTCATGATCAGAAGAATACACACCTTGGTAATACTGCGCACCTAAAACAACGAAGGATTTCGTCCCCTGGATCGCAGTACGGCTCCTCCGACAGCCAAAGGTAGGCACGTCGAAACAAAACAGGGAGGCAGCAAGCGCGGATATGACGGGAGGTCGAAGCAAATGAAGAACACTCACTCCACCAAGTGAGACGCCCAAGGACGCGTAGAACACTGAAGATTTCAAGAATGATATCCAGCGGCATTGTACTGATAGTGAATTCGGCGCGGGAGTTGGTAGCTCGAGGCAAGGACTGGGTGAAATTGAATTATTCTTCCATAGCCATCAAAATTGGTGAATTTACCGATCGTTCATGCGTAATACCTGCTCGAAACGGTGAGATGGGGGTACAGAGCATCGAGTCATCTTACCAGGCGCCACCGTTGCTCTAACGGCGTAATCAGCGACGAATTGCGCATGTCGGTGAAACTCAGTTTGCAAGAGTTTCAGTGAAGGTTCCGCCGTCACGACTCCAGAGGTGACGCCTAGATTTGGCGGAATTTGGGGTGGCACTGTGATGGCATTCTAAATGAGGACGCTCTAACACCTGGCAGGAGTCATACCGTTAATGCTGGCCGTCGAACGGGAAACTACGCGGAGGAGGTGGGCTACTCCCAGAGCCAGGCCTGACAAGCGCCTGCTACGCTGGCTTTCCGTACGGGTGGTCGCGATGATTTGCAGACATATTTTGATGATATCGCCGTAGATGAGTGGAAGGACCAGCTTGACAGGTTCGTCTTCGAATAATGCGCGGTGAGGGACGACAAGTCGGCTTAAGTGGTCTGAAATATCGTCAAACAATTCAAGGATCGTGTCTAATGCCAATCTGGTGTGCGGTGGGGAAGAAGTGAGCAGTGGCCACTCTGAGCCTATGAACAACTATATCACTGGTTTATCAACTTTAACCAGGAGGATAGACAGTTCGCATACCTGGAGAGCGAACACGATAGGGCCCCACATTGGGGCGGATGTCGGTGGCGTAGACGAGATGAATGGCTCGATAATGATCGAATAAGTGTCAAAGAAACCCGACAGGTGTGGAGGTAACCGTCGGATTCTTTCGATTCGCCGGAGGACCAAGGAAAGGTCCTTTCCCTCCCGAGGGGCCGACAAATCTGACCAATCCCGGTCATCAAGGGGAAGATTTTCCTCGCAACCATGAACTGTTTGTGCAGTGGACTAGGGGAACATTAGCAAAGTTCAGGCATTCGGGAGGCACGCTCACTCCGCAAAGTCGTCCGGAGGGTTCATTTGAACTTTCAAGATGGATGTTTGTGTGTAAGATGTAGGTGACGTGGTTGTGACGCTTCGTGACGCTATGTCCGACTCTATCCAAAGATCACAACTGCGGATCAACGGGCCGAATGCATGCTTCGGCAATCCTTTCCCAACCACGACTTCGCAAGACCTCGTCATCGACGCCACGGGCCTCGTCGACCATCCGCGGCGTCAGGCGGGCCGCGGCCCAGCCCCAAACAGGGTGCGGATCGAGGCCGAGCCCATCGAAGCAACGTACTGTATCCTTTCGACCAAAGGTTCACGGTATGTCACCCGTCACCTCAATTGTTCACTGTGTTTGATGTTCATTTCTCGGCAATCATGAGAAAATTACCATAAGTGGTAGTCCGGCAAATGCCGGACTGAAAATTTTGACAATTTTGAGCCTTTTGGGGCCCAAAAATTGCGCCGTCACCGTCACCTAGGCCAAAATTGTTCAGTTCACGACCCTCCGTCACCTGTCACCTGAACCTTTGGTCGAAATGGTACAGTACATCAGTAAAACTACATGTTTGTCTTTGACGTCTTACGTCTTTGGGAGACATCTTTGGCTATCTTAGTCTTTGCGGGACATCTTAGATCTTGGGGACTGCGTCTTTGGAGGTCTTTGTCTTTGTGACACATCCTGGATCTTTGGATCGAAGTCTTTGAGGTTGCCCAATTTGGCACATAGTCAAAGATGTCCAAGACTTCGAATGTTTCCCAAGATGTAATTAGTACAAAGATTCTAATGGTATATGGGTATCTAAAAGGCTATTTCGTTTGCGTGGTGGTCCACATACTTGTTAATATAAAATGCTTTGAAACGGTCCAGTGTATCGGAATATTTAAAGTGTTGAGGAAGGAAGGTATCACCGTAAATACCTATGAGATGCACGCCGTGCAGTATTGTATCAATATGAATGATGTCCATCATCTGCCGCCTGCGGTGGTCGACATCGGGCTCCACCATCCACATGCCGACATCGGGGCAAGGCTCATCCCCCATTGCCAAAAACCAGGTCACAAGGGTGCATGGGTATGTGATGCTGGCTTGAATGACATGAATAGGAGGACACGAGCAGCTAGAAGGCCCCAAAAGCCAGGGAGATCAGGGTCACCCTCGACAAATACACAGTCATATCGAGGAGCACCGCCATGCCACGGGTGCACTGCCCTAATGTGCTCGTGCAGCATGCCAGGAACACCAGATTGATCACTCGGTAGAATTTGGCGGTAGCCGAAGGAAATACTTTGACGCTGCTCAGAGCATCAGGGCAGTTGTCCAGTGGGACATGTGTGAGAGGAATATCAAGATTGTGGTCAGCTTGTAAGTAAAGGAAGCAGTGGATGAGGGGAATGAGCTGAGGGAGGTTGAGGTGCTGAGCCAAAGCGATGGGATTTCTGGGGTACTGGCGCACTGCAAAGGTGTGAGTGAATGCATATACATATCTACAAGAGAATTTACTGGGAATTTTTGCCAATATGACTTCCCCAAGGATTTTCCTCTTGTCACTTGCACCACCATCATCGTCCTCGTCCTCATTTGCGACCAGAGGGGGAGCAGGGGCAGAGGGGGGCAGAGGGCGAGTGGATGGACCAGCCATCATCCCGCGATCCACAAAGTCCATGCAAGCCACTGCGAGTTTGTTGAGCCGGTCATTGATAGTCAGCATTTGAGAGAGTGCTTTGTATTGACTCGATTGTCGCCACAGCTCCTTGACAGCCTTGATATGCTTCGACTCTGTAATGGACAAGCACAGCCCGTTTGGAGTGCCGAATTCTTGAATGAGGTAGCAGTAGTGGGGGAGCGAATGCTGGCGGGGGAGACAGAAGCCATTTGGGGCAACCCCGGATTCGGTTAAGATTGCCTGCTCTTGGTGATAGCGAGCGAGCGCAGCATCGATGGCAGTGAGTGTGGCTTCATCAACGACATTCTGACAGACCAGATAACAGAAGTCGAGGAAGGCACTGAAGGTGTGGAGCATCTGGGGTGGGACATGGCCTTCGATGGTGGGGAGATATATGTGGAATTCAGAAGCATGTTACCGTAGGACAAGAAGGTAAAGATGCATCTACTGACCTTCATTAGTGCCTTGGAATCGTCCCCTGTCCATTGCTTAAAGCCTCGACCTTCAGGAAATCTGCGAAGCCCCAGGAATGGAGGGACAGCCATGATGCTGGGAAGAGAGTCACGGTGAGTTAACAATATAATCTCAGTGTCGAAAGACTCACCGTCGGTCAATATCTGCCATGATCTTCTTAGCTTTAGCCTTGCCATGCTCATTCTCAAGATACTTGCCGACCCACGCAACGAGGTGGTCTTTGAAGGCACCCTTGATAACTTGGTGTAAAAGATCGGGTGAAAGAAGTTCGTAGATATCTGCCCGCGGAAAATCTTAGGTGAAAGGCTATGCATGCAGCGCTTCAGTAAGGATCACAAGAAGCATGAGATATGCACAAGGACATCAGGAATGACACCATATTGGTCCCACATTGTGCCATGATCAAGCATGTTGAATAAAGTTTCGGTATTGTTACGTATGTGCAACTCCAACCGGTTATCAGCGATTAGTCAGCTTAGCCGATCGTGCTGCCATCTCCGGAGTTTATCCGGTGATAAGGTGTGTATCCGTACACACGGGAAAATCGCATTTTTGTGAGCTTTCACAACTCATTGCTACCCGCAGAAAGGGGTCTAACCAACCTGCATACCTGAGGATCAGAGTGGCGTGCTTATTGTTCCTTCGGCAATTCGGCTCGCTTAGAGATAGTATTGGGAACCCAGACTTAGTTGGAGTGGACCCACCCACGGAACTTATAGTTGCTAGGGAGGGTTACTTTGACAGGCAACTGACAGACCGAGGCATTGGGGAGAAGCCTCCCACATTGCTAACTTGATTGATATCAATTTTTTTTATCTCTGTTTAGTTGTTGTGAAGTGTTGTAGTCTACTTCGTTTGGAGCAGTAGACCTCACCCCTAAAGTATCGGGCTCTGAGTAGCTGCTGGATTAGAGACATATTTAATAAAAAGAACTTGTTAAGCTTGAATAGTGATAACATTGGGATTGACTTGAGCGTTTCAGACAAAGCATTTATAGAAAGAGTCTTGCTCCCTGCAGAAGTGCTCATCGCTTTAAGATTAGTAGCCAGCAGTTTGGACCTTAAGTGCTCTATAGATATCTGCAGGTCTACTCTTGTACACCATAGATTAGAAGCAGCACAGTTGCATTTCAACTCCTGGGAGCAGGAGCTCGGAGTTCTGTCTTGCATGGTTCTTTTATTATTATATAAAAAGCCAGTGTCGTGCACTCGTAGCTGTTCTCCCTGGTAGCTTTAAGCTTGGAGTCAGTTTACACTTGCCATACTTAGTTAGCTGTAGGCTCAGGTCACTCAGTTCGAAATACACATCCCTACCCTTGGAGCTGTAGATCTCGGGAAGGTTGTGGGTCTGTTCTCGAAGCCACCCACCACTCCTTTTGGATTTTGGTTTAAAAGATAGAAAAAGACTATCAAAACTCTTGCACGCAAGTGCAGCTCATATTAAGATTTGATTGCTCTCCCACAAGACTCTTTTGAATTGTGCATACTTTCTTGAAGGGCAAGTAAAACTCCCCTACTGTCCCCCAAGCAAATACAACCTATGGGTAGCATCTCTTTATTTAAGTTCCCTCCCCTGTGACTTATCTTTAGCGTGTCAGCACAAGATTTTGAGACTTTTGAGATTTAGTTGAGTTAAGTTGAGTGTTGAGTTGGTTGAGTTTCTTGGGTTCGCTCAGACTTGCTCTCACATTTTCCGAGCTCACTATTTTAGAGATTTCAATTTCATGGCTGCACCGGAGTGCACCGTTTCACCGGGTTACTCATTCCAGCTTACTCATTGGCTGTTATATCCATGCTTTCCCAGTCCTTGACTTTCCGGTCCATGTCTGGTACTGGAGCCCGGAACCAGACAGAATATCCTCGGACCCATTGCAGATCATTGGGTTTTTACGCAATGAAGGAGTCCTGAGCGTTTCCTGTTTATCCGTCTTTATAATCCATGCTCTTATTGTCAATTTCTCCAACATCACTTCTCCATCCTTTTTGGAACTCGTATTATTGTGATGTCCGACAGGTCACCTGACTCGCACCTTTTTAGGAATACAATTAGGACTTAGCTATATAAACCCTTAACATATGCCATGTACTTCAGTTTGATAATTAATGTTGCTTTGCTCTCCGCTTTGCACTGAGTCGTCCTCCGGTTAATTCCCCGGTCCTCCATCCCTCGCCGGCCTCAGTAGTATGCACATCCTACTGTCCTGTGGTGCTTGCGTTATCTCCCGATATACTCCCTGGAAGTTCCGATCCTCCGGTTCCGGAGTCTCTCATCTTGTCCTTCCTTCGGCTCGGTATATAACAGTATTATCAAACTCACCTATCCTGGCTGGTTATGTCACACCTACCCTCTAATCCTGCGGCACCCGATATTACTGAGGGTCGTCGCAAATCTCGTCTCTACTCGCAGATTGTTCCTTTGTCTTCACCCTCTCATTCCATGTTGACTATTCCCTCTGGCCCAATTGCTCTTCCTCCTAATGTCGCTATTCGGACATGCCGGACAGCTGCAACAACAGCTCCAGTCTCCCTCTCCGCTCCGACAATCTTTCCGGTTAATGTTCCGGGACTCGTTCAAAGTCCTCACACTCCAGATAATCCTACTGTTTTTCCATGATCTCCATATCCGGATCGTGCTCGAGCCATCCAGCAGAGCACTTCACCGATTCCTTATCCTCCTATTGCTGAGGATGTAGAGGAATCCGGTTCTACCGGACTACCTCCGGTTCCTCAGGCTGAGGAACCTGGTGATGGCAGTAGCGATGATACACCCTCCAGTTCGGAGCATGGAGACCCTCCTGATCCCGATGATGATAATGGAGGTGCTCTTCCTGGAGATGGTGGTGGCGGTGGTCATCCTGGAGGAGGTGGAGGTGGTCGAGGTGGGGGTGGTCCTGGCGGTCCTCCACCTGGACCCGGACATGGACCTGGACCCGGTCCGGCGGGCCCTCCTCCCCCAGATCCCGAGTCTGCGGAACAGTTGCTTGTCAGCACTATCCGTACGTTCCGGGATGCAATTCAGTCCTATGTCACGCATTCCTCGGCTCCACCTCGTTCTACTCGCTCGAATCTCCGCAACCCAGATACTTTTGATGGCTCCGACTCTGCGAAACTCCAGTCTTTTCTCACTCAGTGTTACCTGCATTTTGCGGAATGTCACCAGGATTTTATTTCGGATGATGACAAGATCTTCTATATCATGTCATATCTCCGGGGCACTGCTCATCAGTGGTTCGAACCAAATCTTCACGATTCCGGTTCCGTTCCGGCTTGGGACGGAAATTTTCCGCACTTTGTGCAGGAACTCCAGGAGAATTTTGGTCCGCAAGATCCAGTGGGAGATGCTGAAGATCTCATCCGGTCTTGCCAGATGAAATCTGGAGATTGGATTGCTACCTCTATCATCGGTCTCGATCATCTCGCAGTCCTTACTCAATGGGGCGACAACGCCCTGCGACATCAATTCTAAGAGGGTCTTCCTCGCCGGCTCAAGGATGAAATGGTTCATCACAACTATGTCAACACCTTACTTGGTATTAAAGATATTGCCCGCCGGATTGATGCTCGCTATGGAAACGCGAATTGGAGAAACAGCGAGAGCGGGAGCATGAGAAAATTAGCAGTGGTGGTACTGGTTCCAGAAATCCCGGAAGCTCCGGAAATTCCGGTCATCAGTCAAAGGATCACAGAAGTGTCAACTCGTCGTCTAAACCGTCTAATTTCCCTTCCGGTCAGAAACCCTTCGGAAGGCAGTCTGGCAACCCTACTTCGTCACCATCTTCGACGAAGGCCACTTCCGGTAGACTGGCTCAGCAGTCTTCCAGTCGGACTTCAAAGCCGTATGCTGACAAACTCAATAAGCACGGGAGACTCACCAAAGACGAAAGGGAACACCGATCCAGACTCAATCTCTGCATGTTCTGTGGAGATGCCGGTCATTCAGCTTCGGAGTGTCGGAAGCATCTGGAATACACTCAGGCCAAGGCGGTATCTGCGACAGCCGAAAAGCCTGCTACAACCACCGAAACCTTCGAGTCAAAAAAGTAATCAGTAGCTCGGATACCTCAGCATCCGGTCCGAGTTGCGTTGACTCTGGGGTGCTTCCTGAGGTTTGCCTCAACGCTTCCACTCTTTCCCCTAATGCCCTTTACGTCGATCTTCATGTCTCTACGTTCCGGTCGGACTATACCCATTCCGGTCCGGAAGAATATGCAACCATATCTCTTTCCATACTATCACGAATTGTGTCGGGATTCAAAATCCGCTTGTGAACTCTTATTGATTCTGGTTCTTCTCATTGTTTTATATCATTGAAAGAATGCGAAAAAAATGGGTTTTCACCGTATGCGGTTGCTCCGGTTAGACTCCGGTATCTTGACGGCTCTTCAACAATCATTAATCGGCAGCTCCAACTGCTAATCCGATTCCCATCTGGTGATGTCCATCCTATGGAATTTTTCGTTACCCATCTTGATTCGCCTTGTGACTTGGTTCTGGGATACAATTGGCTCAACCGCTTTGATCCGTTGATTAACTGGTCTGACGCTACTATATCATTCCGTTCCAGTCAATCTGGTGATTCATCATCGACATCACAGACAGCTATGCCTGTTCCAGCTACGGTAGTTCCGATTACGGACGAGGAATCTCCGATTCCGGTTTTCCCGGACGAGAAACCTACACCGACTCCAACGTCTTTGCCAGATTCTGGTCCTTCTATGTATACTTCCGAGGCCTCTCCACCTCTTCTGGAGGCTTCTAAGCCTCGTCCATTCACTTCTGTTCCGGTATCTGCTGCGGCTTATAGTGCTATTATTCGAGACAAGGATACTGTTCAGTATACCGTGCATGCTTGTCCTACAGAGGATGCCCAAGCTCGTTCTGCTTCAGTTGACATTCCAGACCTTTCTGGTCTTCCTCAGGAATACCACGACTTCGCCGACGTATTCTCGGAGAAGGAGGCGTACAATCTTCCTCCTCATCGAGAATATGACCTTAAAATCGAAACCCAGGAAGGCGAAGTTCCTCCGGTCGGCCACGTCTACTCTCTCTCCCAGAACGAGTTAGTTGCTCTTCGGGAGTTCATTGACAACAACCTGAAGGCTGGATTCATATATCCATCTCGGTCTAGTCATGGGACTCCAATCCTTTTCGCTAAAAAGACGGATGGTTCTCTCTGGCTCTGCGTCGATTACCGAGGTCTAAATCGGATCACAAAGAAGGATACCTATCCACTTCCAGTTATCACCGACCTCCTTGATGCTCCCGGAAAAGCACGAATTTACACCAAACTCGATCTCTGGCACGCCTATCATCTTCTCTGGATTGCTCCGGGCGATGAGCCCAAAACAGCTTTCCGTACTCGCTGTGGCTCGTATGACTTCCCAGTTGTTCCGGAAGAACTTACAAATGCTCCGGCCACTTTTCAGTAATTCTTGAACACTATTTTCGCTGATCTGCTGGACATTTACGTTGTCGTCTATTTGGATGATATCCTCATCTATTCCGACGATCCTTCCCAACATACTAGTCATGTCCGGGAAGTCTTACGACGTCTTCGGAACGCAGGACTCTATTGCAAACTTCCAAAATGTGAGTTCAGCGTAACCACTTGCGAGTATCTCGGATTCATCCTGTCTCCGGAAGGGTTCTGGATGTCTCCGGAGAAAGTCTCAGCTATCATGGACTGGCCTACTCCCCGCAAAGTCAAAGATATTCAATCCTTCCTTGGTTTTTGCAATTTCTATTGGCGTTTTGTATGGAATTATTCTTCCATCACGATTCTACTCACCCGGCTCACCCGGTCGAACGTCCGATGGAATTGGTCAGAAGATTGTCAACTATCTTTCGACACACTAAAAAACGCCTATACGGAGGCTCCGGTCTTGCACCATTGGATTCTGGGTCGTCAAGTAACTGTCAAATCTGATGCCTCCGATTATGCAATCGCAGCAATTCTCTCAATTCAAGGAGACGATGGTGATATCCACCCGGTTGCGTTCCAGTCACAGACTCTTGGTCCGGCGGAGCTCAACTTCGACACACACGACAAGGAACTCCTCGCTATTCTCGATGCCTTCACCATTTGGCGACATTATCTCGAGGGATCAACCTTTCCGGTCGATGTTGTCACGGACCACAAGAACTTGGAGTACTTTGCAACGACGAAAATTCTTACTCACCGCCAAGTCCGGTGGTCCGAGTACCTTTGCCATTTCAACATGGTAATCCGGTTCCGGCCCGGAAAGCTCAGAGGTAAACCGGATGCATTGACTAGACAATGGGACGTCTACCCTAAAGAGGGGATAGGGCTTATGGCCAGCTTAATCCGCAAAACCTTCACCCAATTTTCACCCAAGTTCAACTCTCTGCATCTCTCCGCGCTACTTTTCTCGAGGAAACGTTCTTCGAGCTACCATTGTTATGGATCTTGAGAAGCTTTACTCAGATATCCGCAACCATATCAACGATGATCCTGCGGCTGTTTCTGGCATTAACGCTGGGAACTCTGTTGCAATGAGATCACCAGATGGAAGCCGAAAAGGCAGATATAGCACCAGATGGAAGGCGAAAAGCCCTGTCACATTGTCACACCATGACTAAATATGTGACAGAGTACAAATAAGGAAGGCAGACCCGTCTGAACCAAACACTACCAAACCCCACTTCAACACTCCCCCCTGGGACAGACGGAACACCAAACACAGAAGAAAAAGAAAACATCACAACTCCCACCGAATGCGACAACTCCCACCCAATTCTACAATCCTCTCCTAACTAGGTGCGAATCGGCGGAAGACCAGGGCCAGAAACATCGCCGTAGCCACCTCCTATGTGTTTCTCCCACAACCCCAAGAATGAATCCACGTCGAGACCAGCATCGATGGCAGAAGCGAAAGCCGCAGCGTGCGACTGAGGAGTGCGCAGATTGGAATTGATCCAATCCTTGACAAACGCAGGCATCGAATGCATGCATTTCTAAGCAATATGGCCTGCACGACCGCGCCGATGACAGTCCAAATTGGTAGGATCGCACCAGCGATGTCCCTGTGAGTCGAGAGGGAAGCCATCAGAGATGGTGCCAGTCAAGGGGGAAGAGGAGGTAGCGGCAGCAACACGGCGGGGGGCAGAACCATGGGCGACAAGGGCGATGGACGAAATCCCGTCATCCTCCTGCTTGATCCCAGGATCAGCAGCAGAGGCGGAGAGTAGGCTGGTGATTTCTTCCAGTGCAGGCTCAGTTGCACGTGCGAGGCGGACGGTGCGAACTGCACTGAAGGATGAGTCGAGGTTGATAAGGAGGAGATCCTTATGGGTAGTTGCATCGACAACGACACCCATCGCAGTGAGCCTCGATACGGCAGCAGCCATAGCGCGGATATAGACGGTGATGTCCTTAGAAGGATCATGCCGAACGGCGTTGAGCTCCGCACGAGCAACAACACGGTTGGTCATGTTTGACTTCTCGAAGTGACCCTTGAGTGCTTTCCAAGCCTCAGTAGCAGAGACCTGGTCTTCGACTAGATGCTGAAAGTCATCGCTGACCTTTCCATACAGGTACGGAACAAGCATGTGATCAAGGACGATGTTGTCTGCATCTGTGCCAGGCCCAGTGCCATCCTGGACCCAAAGAGCATCTAGTCCCAGCAAGAAGACTTTCACATTCTTCCCAAACTTCACCCAGTTGGATGAGTCGAGAGTAACAGTGAGTACAGACGTAAGAGCAGAGGTGATGTAGGGAGGGGACATGTGATCTGTGACGCGTGATGTGTGACGTGACAGAAAAGCGCAAGAGGAGGTTATCCAGAAGGTAAAGGATGAATCCACCCAAAGACAGACAGATTTTTGAAAGAAAAGAGGCAGAGGAAGATGATATGAGGTATAGAAGACTCTGAGACAGGGCCCGTAACCTGTTGCAATGAGATCACCAGATGGAAGCCGAAAAGGCAGATATAGCACCAGATGGAAGGCGAAAAGCCCTGTCACATTGTCACACCATGACTAAATATGTGACAGAGTACAAATAAGGAAGGCGGACCCATCTGAACCAAACACTACCAAACCCCACTTCAACAAACTCCGGTAACCCTTCCTGCTGGACTCTCGATCCTTCCGGTCTTCTCCAGCTCGATGAGCACATTTATGTGCCTCTGGTCTCTGGAACCTCTCCCTACAGTACTTGCATGACCATGTTCTCTCCAGCCACTTTGGTCAGAATCACACTCTAGCTCTCATCCGCCGAGAATATACCTGGCCGGAATGCTGGAACTTCGTCCAGGACTATTGTCGATCTTGCATTATTTGCCAGCGCAACAAAAAGCCTCGGCACCGTCCTTACAGATTGCTTAAGCCTCTTCCGGTTCCCATCAGGCCATGGGATTCCATTTCTATCGACTTCATCGATCAATTACCGGTTTCCAGCGAGTACGACACTATTCTTGTCATAGTTGACCGTGCTTCTAAGCAGGTTATTCTTGTGGCTTGTGACACTCATATCGACTCTCCGGAACTTGCCCGGCTTTCCTTATTCACGTTTTCTCAAAGCACGGTGTCCCTTCCCATGTCACTTGTGACTGGGGCTCCGAATTTGTTTCATCTTTCTTCCGGTCCTTGGGTGAACTCCTATCTATGGAGCTGCACTATACTTCCGCTTATCATCTGGAAGCGGAAGGACAAACGGAACACATGAACCAGACTGTGGAACAATATATCCAGATGTATACCTCGTACCAGCAGGACGACTGGCATGAACTACTTATAATCCATGGTCTTATTGTCAATTTCTCTGACATCACTTCTCCATCCTCTTTGGGACTCGTATTATTGTTATGTCCGACAGGTCACTTGACTCTGTTATATCCATGCTTTCTCGGTCCTTGACTTTCCGGTCAAGTTCGGTACCGGAACCCGGAACCGGACGGAATATTCTCGGACTCATCACGGATCACTGGGTTTTTACATCAGTAAAACTACACATTTGGCTTTGGCATCTTTGGCGGCTTTGTAAAGCTGTCAAAGCCACCAAAGACGTGTTTTTCTCAAAGACGCACGTCTTTGTCCAGGCTATGTCGAAAGTCTTATCCAAGACTTTTTGTCTTTGGAAAGACATCAAAGATGCGCCGTGGCTTGGGAAAGCTACTCCCAAAGATGTTCAAAGCTCGACTCAAAGCACTTAAAGCACGATAAAATGGTAGAATATATCCATATATTGGGGCATATGCAGCATACACAACACTATACAAGTGCAGGCATAAAAACAATACAACTCCCTCGTGCACAACATCTCCAATAACCGCAGCGCGCAGACAACGCCACACCATGCGATGACGGTCCCGACGTGCCCAGTATCCACAAAACGTGCACACAGCGCTGCCATCGATGACGCGTGCACGCCCCGGCGTCGCAGACGTGCATGTCGAAACAAGCATGGTGAAAGCACTCGCGGTGGAAATGGACACTCGGCGTCAGATTGGGGCCCTCGGACAACAGGAATGGTCGCGAGCAAACTGGAATACATGGTGTGAGACCGTGATATAGTGTCCCCATGAGTGTGAATGTACATACTTGGGATGGGTGCTTGTCCCGAGAAGGGCTCAGAAAACCTGCAAGAAAAATGAGAAAGGCAATGTATAGAGTGATGGGAGGCGTACCATAGGGCTCCAATGCACATGGGAAGACATCCACTAGGTTTGATGAGCTGTAAAAGAGGCCACAAGCGGCAGAGGAGTGCGAGACAATGCACGGGGAAGGAAAGTGCCACATGCGGCCAATGCGACACAGCGCGAGCAGAACGACATGTGCCATGGGGCTGAAAGGGAACCACAGGCCACGGACAAGCCTTTCAGTGCTCAAGGAAAGCCATAGGCAATGGACATGCAACGTAGCGCCGAGCAGGATGCACAGTGCATGACATCTTGAGTTTGCTTGAGGGGAATCAGAGACTCTTGAGAACCCTTGAGGTGTTTGCAGGGAACAGCTTGATACAAGGGGCCAAAGCAGGGAGAGGTGGGCAGAGGTGGGGAGGAAACGGGGGGGAAAGCGACAAGATGGAGGGAAAGAGCGACCAACATCTTGATGAAATCACGCCATCCCACGAAACGTGTGTGCGCATCATGATGGGGCGGAGTTTGAAAGACTTACAGCATTTCAATCAAGCAAGATTATTGAGTCGAACTACTTTGCGCAGTGCCGGAAAGGCCGCCTTCGCCGGAATGCAGTTCCAGTATTCCGGCACACCTCGGGACTTCAATTTGGGTAATACGCTCCCAGCCCAGCTCCAAGATTTTTTTCTGATCTTCACTTCAAGTTCTTTTCAATCAAATCCCTCGCAACCCTGTTCACAACTTCTCATAGAACAAAATTTAATCGGTATCGGTACATTTTGAACTCATTCAATTGTTCTGTGGTGCTGAATTTCATCTACCACCAAGAAGATGTTCGGACAATCACAAGACTCTGGCCCAAAGACGTAAGATGTCATTTCCAAGACAAAGACCGCCCAAAGATCTGATGCAAAGACGAAAGATATTGCCCTAAAGCCAAAGATGCTCAAAGATGTCTTCCAAAGCCGAAAGATGCCAAAGCAAAACATGTAGTTTTACTGATGTACGCAATGAAGGATTACTGAGCGTTTCCCGTTTATCCGTCTTTATAATCCTTCTTCCTATTGTCCCTTTCTCCGACATCACTTCTTCATCCTCTTTGGGACTCGTATTATTGTTATGTCCGACAGGTCACCTGACCCGCACCTTTTTAGGAATACAATTAGGACTTAGCTATATAAACCCTTAACATATGCCATGTACTTCAGTTTGATAATTAATGTTGCTTTGCTCTTCGCTTTGCACTGAGTCATCCTCCGGTTAAATCCTCCGGTCCTCCTTCCTTCACCGGCCACGGTAGTACGCACATCCTACTGTCCTGTGGTGCTTGTGTTATCTCCCCATATACTTTCCGGAAGTTCCGATCCTCCGGTTCCTGGTTCCGGTTCCAGACTCGTTCATCTCGTTCTTCCTTCGGCTCAGTATATAACAGACTCGCACCTTTTTAGGAATACAATTAGGACTTGGCTATATAAACCCTTAACATATGCCATGTACTTCAGTTTGATAATTAATGTTGCTTAGCTCTCCGCTTTGCACTGAGTCGTCCTCCGGTTAATTCCCCGGTCTTCCTTCCTTCACCGGCCTCGGTAGTACGCACATCCTACTGTCCTGTGGTGCTTGCGTTACCCCCCCATATACTTTCCGGAAGTTCTGATCCTCCGATCCCCGGCTCTGGTTCCGGAGTCTTTCATCTTGTCCTTCCTTCGGCTCAGTATATAAAAGAACCCCAGAACTATGGCCTCGCACATGGCGCCCCAGATCTCGGTCCACTCTGGGGAATATATAACCGCCATCGAGCCCTCTCATGTCACCGGTCGCTTTGCAAATGAAAAAGGCTATGAAGAAGGTGTGTTGCACGATAACGCTATTAGCAAACACGCTGATTATCACAGATCATGTATGGGTCGTGAAAGTTGTCAGTGTCCAAATTTTCTCCTCTGCCATTACTTGAATCCTGATTTTGAGATTTGTATGAACAGGGAGTGGACACTGAAGGAGCTCCGGATTACATGGCTTTCGCATCGACACTGGATCCTGAAGATTGGTGAGCGGGATTTCTTGCCTGTGATGTATTCTAATCATCAGCGCTTAGATGGTGTTCAATAAGGAATACCTGTCCACGTACAATCCGAGCGACGACGAGTGCCCTTGGGAGAACTCCCCCGACAAGCAAATCAAACATAGACACATTCTACTGGAGTACCTAACCAAATTGACTCTGACGAATTCGAGTGAAGAAAGGGAAGAAGTGGTTAGGCTTGAGAGCTATGCGGGGGGGACAATCTTCTGTATGTTTTCGATCTTGTCTGCTTCATACTACTAATTAGCTGACGCACGCCTCCCCACCAATGACTTTCCTTAAAAGGCATGTCCGATCAAATGTCCTTGGAAAACAGGTGAAGCGTGGGTTGACTGGGCTGCCAAACCATTCTGCTTGGCTGCTTTGCTCTAGTGGTTGTGGGTGCGGTGTATTGTGTACGTAATATGTTCGCTGCGTGTGTTCGATTCCTTTTGCACCGCTTGTTTTTATTTTTTTATTTACTTAATTCTTTCAGCCCCATGCAGTGGATAAGCCTTTTAATTGTTAAAATCACACAAAAAAAAAAATTCCCAAGCCCCACACAGTGGGCCTCCGCGGCGAACGGTTGCTCCACGCAGTGGGCCTAACGGCAAGCGTAGGGGGGTCCGCAGGGGTCTCCCCCACGCTAGCAACTGTAATAAACTGAGAATAAGCTCAATAAATTAAAAACTGAGAAAAAGCCTTGAATAAATAGATTGAAGAGGGGGGTCTGGGGGGAACACCGTTCCCCCCAGTGACGAATAAGGCTTAAATATGCATCTTACCTGTTCCTGAGACGCGTTGGCCTCACACGTGCTGGGGAAAATATCACGTGATTGTCATTGGGGCGAGACGTTGTGCGTAGATTTTGTCGAGGATAGAGGGGATTTTCGCAGCGTTGGCAGAGTTGACTGCTATACCGGTAGGAAGGACTTCCAAAGGGAAGGGTGGAAGGGAAACATCAAGCACTTTGCTACATGGGATATGGTTGAGCGAAATGGATGGGATTCTAGGACTGGAGCCCAATTTCAAAAATCTCAAGGCGGACTTCATCAAACAGGTGGCGCTAGCCAACCGCCTGGTACATTTTTCTTCTTCTTCTGTTTTTGGATCTCAGGTGCAATTGACTCACGCCGCACAGACCCCCGATGTTTTTATTGATGTCTACCCGGAAAGCAGCCTGTTAGTGTTGCCCTAACGGCATTCATTTTGCTAATCGAGTTTTAGATCGGCCACTGTGAAGTCCCGATTCCAAGTTGGCGATTATCCCCCAGAGATGATCAGCGGTGGAGCGAAAAAGCTCAAGTTTTTGGCGCTCCAGAGCGAGGGAGACAGAACCTATTGGAGGCTCAGATTGCATGCCATTGGAGTTGGAAAACATCTCATCACGTACGAAGCCAAAGTTGAGCCTCGGGCGCTGGCGGATTCTGGTGTGTCATCTGGATTTCTCGGTCCTCGTCAACTGAAATTGTTCGACGCAGGCTCCGTCTTCTCCTACTTAGATACGAGTGTCGTAGACCTGTTCTACCGATTGATTCCTGGCGCGGAGCAAACTGAAGATGGAATCTGGACATTCCCCTATCCCGACAATCCTAACGGCTTTCCCAAGATATCCGTGTATTTCGTATTTAGGGCTGAGGAACCGGCCCAGCATGAGCTATCACTGGCTCAATTCGTCTGGGAGAAAGGTACCATTAGCGCAGGTCAACGTGTCCACGGTGTCTTCCAGAAACACAACATCAAGAATCGCACCGTCGCGGAATTGTCATCGGAGAAATTCTCACTGCAAATTTTGGGACAGGTTTGTTTTTTATCTAATTTCAAAAACCGCCCAATGACACATTTTCCAGTCATTTCTGTGCCACCGGCCAGTGTTCTATTCCAGAACGAGACGCGCGATCGCCTTTGGAGAACGTCATCGTTAAGGGCATTGTGTTGGCATAGGATCGGTTCTCCAGCTTTTGGTGAGAATGATTCCGAAACTACGGCGGAGCAGAAACGGGCGGAACGGAGGTCCTTACAGATGGGAATCGCGTGTGCTCGAGGTATTGGAATCTATCATAATTGGACATGAACAAATCTTTCCATTTTTCTTTTGAAAGAAAATTCGGGCATGTGCTTTATCTTCCCATCCGAAGTCAAGAGAAATGCCAATATCTGACGGGAAAGGGCTTCTGTTTTGAGGCGTTGGACGCAATTATTTCGAAGAGCCGGTGGGGGCCTGGAACACGGTCAGTCGAATAATACTCAGTAGAAGGCATGAGATACACCCGATTGACAAAGGAGGGCCAATCTTGCGTCGGTCGCACACACCGGTCCCGCAAAATCCAGCAGGAAGATGATCTTCCGAGAACACTTGCACCCGACAGAGAGACCTTGACCTGGTGTTCGGAAACGTAGGTCGAATGGTAACAAATGGCTCTGATTCGATTTGTTCTCCTCTCTCCACGTATACTCGAAAAGAAACGTCATCCAGCGAAGCCATGTCCGTCAGTCTGGCACATCGCAGACAGAGAAACCATATGGTGATACCGTATATATTTTGAAGACAGATTAGCGTCGAACCGCCGTACATGTATTTGCTGATATTCTGAGATCGCTGCATAGGTGGAAGTCAGTGGCGGGACTCGTCGGGGATTGAGCCTCTCTGTATCAAGTACTATGCGTCGGCTTCCCGATCCAGGGCAAAGTTCGGGTCTCATTGGATCGAGTCCCTGAGTTCGTCGACTCACGGCGCCCGGCATTCTTTCATCCCCATGTTCGCCATCTGTGCGTGCAGGATCCGAGGATAGTCAGTCCACTCCTCGCTGTATGCGATGCCACGACCAATTTTCAGCTATTTAACGGACACCCGCATCTTCTACCACTCCTTGGAGCACTGCCGTTGCACCGACTCTCCACAGATTTACCGGATCTGTCCCCTCTGGCCTGGATTTCTCTCACCCTCTCTTGACTAATATCACGCATCTGGACGTTCACGACTTTCCACTCGATAGTAACTGGGACACATCTTTCATTCCTTCACCAGTTCGCCCAGCACATCAGCCTTTTGACATTTTGATTGCGCCTTGTTCCGGCTTGTGGGCTTGGCAACGCTAAGCGACAGGCTGGCAAGCTCGAACAAGGCCGCAAGTCAAAAAATAACCCCCCTCCGAGGTGAGGGATTGACCTGCAATACAACAACTAAGCTCTACAATTGTTAGCACATGCCCCAGCACACGCAGCAGCACACAAAAGCCCTCGTAGCATTCGGAAAACTTGCCATTTTTGGACGAGATCTCCGAGCTTGTGAAATTCGGACATAGGTTTGTCACTTTGTGAGCTTGCCGGCTTTTCGGGCCTTTTTCGGGCTTGTTTGGCCTTGTACAAGGTCACAAGTCAAATGTCAAAAGTCTGATGCATTTCTTCCAGGATTATTCTACTGAGAAACCCGGTTTCCAATGGAAACCCCTCTAAAAAATGGTGTGTTATTTGGAAACCCATATTCTAGGGGTTTCTCCCACTGGTGGTGGTCCGAAATTTTGGCCCACGGACCAACCATCACTGATGTGATCAATGGATGCCTAAAGAGGACCAATGTTCAATCTGAGCATCCAAGACTCTTGCCACAAGGGTTGTTGAAATTCTATGTCTGGGTGAATTACAAAGTTGAGCAAATTTTGAACCCAGTCATCCATACAAAATTAGCTACTGCTGTAATGGACATCTAGAACGATTGTGCCCCTCCTGTCGGCATAATGCACACTTGTATGTCCTACCAACTCGTGATTTCTTCGGTGGAGGGCCGGAAGCAGCCTGAGACTCGGAGTCTTCTGACTCTGCCCGAGGTCGAGTGTGGGTCTTATTTGTTGCACCCCCTCCACGTTGTCGGCCTTCCCTGGCATTCGTGAGGCGTGTGGTACGTGGACGACCCTTGGGATTGATGACAGGTGGGTCCATGATCCGCTCACGTCGAGTTTCATCAACATTCCTCTGACTGTTTGATATGGGCACAATAAATTCAAAGAATGAGTTCAACACGTACTGCAGATCTTCAAGATTATGTATGAGCTCTGAAACCTGTTCACGAGTCTGTATTCCGGCCATAAGGGGCCGGATTGCAGCCTGGACATTGTGGAACACATCGCAGGCTGAAACCGTCTGCGTAGAAGGTGGAGGAGTTGTATCATGTGATGTCGTGTCCAGAGGATTTGACACAAAGGCGGATCTTATTGTCCTGGTCAGCAGCCTAAACTCTTGAGGAGCCAGTTCACGTGTTCTGCAAACAGCAGGGATTTTCTCCACAGTGAGTCCAGGGTCTTGGTACCACCTACAAATGCTCGTTAGTTTTGTGAGGCTAGTTGAAATAAGTACATGTACCTTGGCCGTATCAATGAAATGTGGAAGGGCAAATTTTGCACATCAATCCAGAGGCAGAAGAAGTGGCGACAGGGAATGCTGAGGTTAGCAGGCATGCAACAGTCACAAAGGTAGCGGCCATCAGATAAAACTGCAACATAATGCATGACACCTGTCGATTCATGCTTTACCAATAGTAAATGGTGCACGGTCAGTCCTTGCCGCATTACCAGTGAAATCAACCATTGCATCGAGACATGTGCCTTGTCATTGTTGAATGCATTGAACATTTGCTGAAAACCTTTTGATTAGAATGCAGAGAAGGATAAATAATGAGCCACACATTTTCTTCTCCTGGCAGCCACTTGAAACGGTCACCCTGTGTCGCTTTTAAAACATATTCATGCTGATATTGTGTCGTCAATAAAGGGAGTATGGAGGAGATTTCAACGTACCCAGGAGCTAACTTCGTTGGGGCGTTGGATAACTTCAGTTGAATAAAACATGCTGTCTCCCATTTGGTTGTAGCAAGTCTGAAGCGTGAATGGGCTGGCATGATCACGTAGTATTTTTACTGGTGCAGCAAAAAGAGAGTCCAAGTTAGATTCATGTCGACGGCGCGAAGACTAAGAAGGAATTATTTTGGTCCAGCATATGGGAACATTGCACCACTCACCTGTTGCACTTGGATGAGATCCTTACTTGTCTGCTCTTGGGTTCGGTCGTTGAGCCCATTGAAGAGCTGAAGAAAAGTTTTCTTCGGACCCCCGATAGCTTTGTTGACTCGGTTTTCCCCTTCTACACGACCGGTGGTTCTCACCCCACCGGTGAAGATAGTGCTTACCCAAGCCCATGCCCAGTGATATCGGCAGGAGTAGAGCTCTTCGTCAAGGTATTTCGCAGCGGATGGATAACGGGTTGTCAAGACATTCCACTCCCTTTCAAACTCCTCGGGAGAGACGGCACGATACACTACCCAGAAATCGCGGTTGAACTGGTCCCAGTCGGAGCAGAGAACCGGGCGGAGATTCGTCGCAACATTGCCACCAAGATGGTGGAGGCAGTAAAGATGGAAGGCGAGAGGAAGAGTGTCAACCGCGCTGGCAATGAGCGAAGGGTGTCAATCAGAACCCAGGACTTCAGGGGGCCGACGAGAACCTCGGAGATGATTTTTGAAGACCCAGTTGTGTGTTTCTGTGTCTTCAGTTCGATGAATGGCATACCAACAGTTGCGAGTGCGTCCGAAATTATCGATAACACACAGGGGGCAAAAGAGATGGCACCTGTCATCACGGCAACCTGGTGGCACTCGCTCCAGACTCGCTCCGTCCTGGCTGCGCTCAGGTCACACACTTGACAGAATATGCCGTAAACCGATCTATATCAAGAATGTCTTTCACACGAGTTGGCCCCAGCGTTATCTCGGTGTGTTCCAAATCAGGTAAACCCTTCCCGCCACTCAACCTGGCCATTTAAATAGAGAGATCATCAGATTTAATGACAGAGTACATGTAAATTATTTACGGCCTCTGCCCAGTGCTCAACAAACTACCATAAATTGTTTGCTAATCCCAGGATAAGTCTGTGAGGGTCTTATCCATGTGGATAAATGGGTAATGATGTGTTTAGGTTCAACAACCACCAAAGTCTTGTAAGGTTCCACCTCAACCAAAGCAGCCTTCATCCGAGGACAATGTTTGTACGGTGCATTGTGGATATCAATAGGTCGATGAGGTGCCACAAAGATAAATTTTCTCAAGAATCCATGGAGAGGTATCTCCAAAATGGCCCTGATAACTCCCGTCATTGGGGCCTCATCGGTATTGGGCTGGCGAAACTGGACCAAGCTGTTGGAATGGTGTGAAGAATGGCAGCTGTACGTCTTCCCATTCTCATGGTAGTTCTTGAGCCGTTTCGCATTTGGTGGAAGAACCATGGCCTGATACTCTGGGTCTGGATAGCTCAGCCAGCTGAGACTTGTTTTACTGGAAGAGTTAAGGTAGCTCAAGATTGACTTGTACTCCTTTGGAGTCATCTTTGGTGCTTTAGAAAGATAGAGGGCTATAGCAAATCCATTGAGTACTTCAGGTTTCTTTGGCTTGGTGGTATCTTTGACATCTAGAATGTCTGCAAAAGCCTTTAACTGTGGATCCATAAATTCCGAATTGTGGAGGTAAGCCATGAGCCGGCAGCGACACGCCATTTGGCGTAGCATTGTGTAGTCCATATCATCTATTACATGGAATGAGACAGTGAGAACTTTAACTTGAAAGAACAACTCACAAAGGTGGCGGTTTGTCTTAATTCTCTGTAGCATTCCATTCATTCTTTCACCCCAGAACTCATTCAAACCAGCCATCGGACCCCAGTATTTGAGGATGGGCTTAAGTCTTGAGCAATACTCACATCTCTGATCCCTCATCAATTTCAGACTGAACATTAAGTAGTTGACCCCGCTGCTGGCACCACTGCTCAGAATGTCTCAATATTCAATGAGGGCCTTGTTTTGATGCCAAAGACCACATTTTAATTGTTATATGGTCCCACCAAATTTATTCTTGGCAGGTATTCCACAACATTTTGATCCCTCATCAATTTCGAACTGAACATAAGTAGTTGACCCCGCTGCTGGCACCACTGCTCAGAATGTCTCAATACTCAATGAGGGCCTTGTTTTGATGCCAAAGACCACATTTTAATTGTTATATGGTCCCACCAAATTTATTCTTGGCAGGTATTCCACAACATTTTGATCCCTCATCAATTTCGAACTGAACATAAGTAGTTGACCCCGCTGCTGGCACCACTGCTCAGAATGTCTCAATACTCAATGAGGGCCTTGTTTTGATGCCAAAGACCACATTTTAATTGTTATATGGTCCCACCAAATTTATTCTTGGCAGGTATTCCACAACATTTTGATCCCTCATCAATCTCGAACTGAACATAAGTAGTTGACCCCGCTGCTGGCACCACTGCTCAGAATGTCTCAATACTCAATGAGGGCCTTGTTTTGATGCCAAAGACCACATTTTAATTGTTATATGGTCCCACCAAGTTTATTCTTGGCCGGTATTCGGCAACATTTTGATCTCTCATCAATTTCGAACTGAACATAAGTAGTTGACCCCGCTGCTGGCACCACTGCTCAGAATGTCTCAATACTCAATGAGGGCCTTGTTTTGATGCCAAAGACCACATTTTAATTGTTATATGGTCCCACCAAATTTATTCTTGGCAGGTATTCCACAACATTTTGATCCCTCATCAATTTCGAACTGAACATAAGTAGTTGACCCCGCTGCTGGCACCACTGCTCAGAATGTCTCAATACTCAATGAGGGCCTTGTTTTGATGCCAAAGACCACATTTTAATTGTTATATGGTCCCACCAAATTTATTCTTGGCAGGTATTCCACAACATTTTGATCCCTCATCAATCTCGAACTGAACATAAGTAGTTGACCCCGCTGCTGGCACCACTGCTCAGAATGTCTCAATACTCAACGAGGGGATTTTTTCGATGCCAAATATCATTTAATAATTGTTCTCTAACAGATCTTATACTTTGATTTTCACTCATTTAATAGTCCAACATTGTTCGAGGCTGAAACCTCTGGACATACAAGGTGGTTGACTCATACACATATTGTAGGATACAGTGACTCCGTGGGCTGGATCGCACCTTCACAAGGATATCCTTGAGGCCGTTATCCAAAGTGCAGCGGATGATAATCAGTCTGCACCCATATTGTCCTTTGTTTTGATGCTCGCGGCCATTCGGGCATCGTCAAAGACCTGCCTCAGCATTGTCGACCAGTACCCTCCTTTCTGGCGCTGCATCCTCGTCACTCCCCGACTGGCCGGCGAGGTGTTGGTTCAGCAAATATTGCTGTCCAACGACGAACCCATGGACATCGTGATCGTTATCTCCTCTCTCGCTGGTTTAAATACCTTCAAATTCTGTCGAGATGTTTATGCAGTGCACTATCACCATTCTCGATTGTGTGTTCACCGCCTGCACATCACTCTCTGTACAGGCCATGGACAGAGATATGCTACACATTATGCTCCGGTTCTTGGTTCTAATCCGTCATTCTTCGCTCACTGATGTCTTACCTAGTACTTGGACAATAAGGATCAACAAAGATTTTGGTGCCGTTCGACATGGAGTGGATGGCCTGGGTTAAAACCTTGTATGTACCCTACGTAAAAGCCAGATTGCAGTCGATCTGTCTATCCAGATTTCTGTGAAATGTCCTAGAAGACATGATATTCATTGATTTTGCTTAGGTGTCCAAGCTCTCCGGGGGGGATAGTATTGCTGAAACTTCAGAAGGAGAAATATTATACATCAGGAACTCTCATGTTTTTAAACATCCATAGGCTCCCGATATTTCACAGGGCCCAATCTAGCCCCGGTCCATCGCATTTCGATTATATACCCTGCAATCTAATTACGTGCATCGGCCTTGCCGCCTCGTCGACGTCGCTCAGTGCTATCCCATGCGGATTCCTCCAGTGTGGAAGGGGAGGATGACCCACTCGACGCCTCTTCCCCATTCCGTATTTACTCGTGTACTCTTCAGTATATCGGACTTTGGTCCGCATAATTGTCGCCAGTGAACAGAATCCACCCGAGCCCCGTTTTACCCCATCTCCTGAGCCTTTCCGAGCTATATGTGTACTCCGAGCCCACACGGCACTTTTCCCAGAATCGACCCGATTTTCATTCTACGCTTCTACAACTTTCCCGGGACCTTTTGCTGACTTTCTACTTCACCTGTACACCCCATTCCCTGGATGACCGACCCAATATTCTGTCTACCGGCCCCGAACTCCGTTCTGCGACAGTGGAGCCCACCGCGAGGGAAGGTTCTTCTATCGAACCTTCTCTGGGTCATTTGTGTTGTCTTTCCACGAGTTGTGATCCATCCCTTCCTTTATTCAGAGCCATGTCGAGGTCGACATTATAGTTCTTTACGGTAGACCAGTCTTCGGACCGTGTATTTGTTTTGTACGTACACATAGCCAAATATACTCCCCTTACACCAAAGCCACCACCATCTCCGCAACCAGTGACCTGAGCAGCCCACCGAGGCTACGTCGCCAGTGAACAGAATCCTCCTGAGCCCCGTTTTACCCCATCTCCCGAGCCTTTCCGCGCTACACGCGTACTCTGAGCCCACACGGCACTTTTCCCAGAATCGACCCGATTTTCATTCCATGCTTCTACGACTTTCCCGGGACCTTTCGCTGACTTTCTACTTCACCTGTACACCCCATTCCCCAGACGACCAACCCATTATTCTGTCTACCAGACAAGAACTCGCTACTGCGACACCGGCGCGCACCTCCTTCTTTGTCTCCATCATCATCCTGTGCCCCCGAAGCGGCGCCAGCAGTGGCGGCTGCTCCTCCGCCAGTGCTGCTAGTGCCTGCAGTGCCTCCTGTGTCGGGAGCCTTCCCCTTCCCGGCTGTTCCGCGCTGTTTCTTTGTGCTCGAGGACCCGCAACCCGGCCCGGTGGATTTGCATTTCTGAGGAGAGGTTCCAGCCATGGTTTGAATTGGTGGCCTTGTAGTGTACAGGAGCGGGCAGCAGGAACGAATACAGGGTGCGGGCAAACAAGGACTGTGGTAGTCAGAAATAAGTGCGAGCACAAAGAGGATGTCAAAATTATCTCAATTATCTAATCTGCATCGTGGTCTAGTTTGCTGCACGCATGACTGCGGGCGTCACTTGGTATACACCTAGTCACAAAGAGTGCACCGGCACCTATTGGTACGGTGCTGCGATTGCGACCAGACAAACCTGGGTGCGCATGCAGCCCACCAAATCATCGCCAAGATCAATAGCCTGTATCAGGGCAAGACTGCTTGAGGGAGAAGTTGGGTGAGTAGCATGTGTGTGAGAGCTGTGGTGTCGTTGTTGTTGTAAGGGAGGATTTGAGGCGGGATGGAAGTGAGAGGAGAGAGAAGAACTCGAGGGGATATTCGTCCCCATGGGAATTCGAACCCAACAGATCAATAATGGTCTGTGGGAATATCAGAACTAGGCCGCAGGCTGTCAGCTGTCTAGTGTGCAACCCGGATACAGTGAGGATGGAGTGAGTGCCACCAGGTTGCCGTTATGACAGGTGCGCACTCTATGGCCCCCTGTGTAAATGATATTTGATATCGAAAAAAGCCCCTCGTTGAGTATTGAGACATTCTGAGCAGTGGTGCCAGCAGCGGGGTCAACTACTTATGTTCAGTTCGAAATTGATGAGGGATCAAAATGTTGCCGAATACCGGCCGAGAATACACTTGGTGGGACCATATAACAATTAAAATGTGGTCTTTGGCATCAAAACAAGGCCCTCATTGAGTATTGAGACATTCTGAGCAGTGGTGCCAGCAGCGGGGTCAACTACTTATGTTCAGTTCGAGATTGATGAGGGATCAAAATGTTGTGGAATACCTGCCAAGAATAAATTTGGTGGGACCATATAACAATTAAAATGTGGTCTTTGGCATCAAAACAAGGCCCTCATTGAGTATTGAGACATTCTGAGCAGTGGTGCCAGCAGCGGGGTCAACTACTTATGTTCAGTTCGAAATTGATGAGGGATCAAAATGTTGTGGAATACCTGCCAAGAATAAATTTGGTGGGACCATATAACAATTAAAATGTGGTCTTTGGCATCAAAACAAGGCCCTCATTGAGTATTGAGACATTCTGAGCAGTGGTGCCAGCAGCGGGGTCAACTACTTATGTTCAGTTCGAAATTGATGAGAGATCAAAATGTTGCCGAATACCGGCCAAGAATAAACTTGGTGGGACCATATAACAATTAAAATGTGGTCTTTGGCATCAAAACAAGGCCCTCATTGAGTATTGAGACATTCTGAGCAGTGGTGCCAGCAGCGGGGTCAACTACTTATGTTCAGTTCGAGATTGATGAGGGATCAAAATGTTGTGGAATACCTGCCAAGAATAAATTTGGTGGGACCATATAACAATTAAAATGTGGTCTTTGGCATCAAAACAAGGCCCTCATTGAGTATTGAGACATTCTGAGCAGTGGTGCCAGCAGCGGGGTCAACTACTTATGTTCAGTTCGAAATTGATGAGAGATCAAAATGTTGCCGAATACCGGCCAAGAATAAACTTGGTGGGACCATATAACAATTAAAATGTGGTCTTTGGCATCAAAACAAGGCCCTCATTGAGTATTGAGACATTCTGAGCAGTGGTGCCAGCAGCGGGGTCAACTACTTATGTTCAGTTCGAGATTGATGAGGGATCAAAATGTTGTGGAATACCTGCCAAGAATAAATTTGGTGGGACCATATAACAATTAAAATGTGGTCTTTGGCATCAAAACAAGGCCCTCATTGAGTATTGAGACATTCTGAGCAGTGGTGCCAGCAGCGGGGTCAACTACTTATGTTCAGTTCGAAATTGATGAGGGATCAAAATGTTGTGGAATACCTGCCAAGAATAAATTTGGTGGGACCATATAACAATTAAAATGTGGTCTTTGGCATCAAAACAAGGCCCTCATTGAGTATTGAGACATTCTGAGCAGTGGTGCCAGCAGCGGGGTCAACTACTTATGTTCAGTTCGAAATTGATGAGGGATCAAAATGTTGTGGAATACCTGCCAAGAATAAATTTGGTGGGACCATATAACAATTAAAATGTGGTCTTTGGCATCAAAACAAGGCCCTCATTGAATATTGAGACATTCTGAGCAGTGGTGCCAGCAGCGGGGTCAACTACTTAATGTTCAGTCTGAAATTGATGAGGGATCAGAGATGTGAGTATTGCTCAAGACTTAAGCCCATCCTCAAATACTGGGGTCCGATGGCTGGTTTGAATGAGTTCTGGGGTGAAAGAATGAATGGAATGCTACAGAGAATTAAGACAAACCGCCACCTTTGTGAGTTGTTCTTTCAAGTTAAAGTTCTCACTGTCTCATTCCATGTAATAGATGATATGGACTACACAATGCTACGCCAAATGGCGTGTCGCTGCCGGCTCATGGCTTACCTCCACAATTCGGAATTTATGGATCCACAGTTAAAGGCTTTTGCAGACATTCTAGATGTCAAAGATACCACCAAGCCAAAGAAACCTGAAGTACTCAATGGATTTGCTATAGCCCTCTATCTTTCTAAAGCACCAAAGATGACTCCAAAGGAGTACAAGTCAATCTTGAGCTACCTTAACTCTTCCAGTAAAACAAGTCTCAGCTGGCTGAGCTATCCAGACCCAGAGTATCAGGCCATGGTTCTTCCACCAAATGCGAAACGGCTCAAGAACTACCATGAGAATGGGAAGACGTACAGCTGCCATTCTTCACACCATTCCAACAGCTTGGTCCAGTTTCGCCAGCCCAATACCGATGAGGCCCCAATGACGGGAGTTATCAGGGCCATTTTGGAGATACCTCTCCATGGATTCTTGAGAAAATTTATCTTTGTGGCACCTCATCGACCTATTGATATCCACAATGCACCGTACAAACATTGTCCTCGGATGAAGGCTGCTTTGGTTGAGGTGGAACCTTACAAGACTTTGGTGGTTGTTGAACCTAAACACATCATTACCCATTTATCCACATGGATAAGACCCTCACAGACTTATCCTGGGATTAGCAAACAATTTATGGTAGTTTGTTGAGCACTGGGCAGAGGCCGTAAATAATTTACATGTACTCTGTCATTAAATCTGATGATCTCTCTATTTAAATGGCCAGGTTGAGTGGCGGGAAGGGTTTACCTGATTTGGAACACACCGAGATAACGCTGGGGCCAACTCGTGTGAAAGACATTCTTGATATAGATCGGTTTACGGCATATTCTGTCAAGTGTGTGACCTGAGCGCAGCCAGGACGGAGCGAGTCTGGAGCGAGTGCCACCAGGTTGCCGTGATGACAGGTGCCATCTCTTTTGCCCCCTGTGACAATTCCTGGCAGGGGGTGTATTATTAGATTAAGTCTGAGAGTCGTAATGTTGAAAGATACCAATATTGAGTGGATAGCCATACTGGTTGTGACAATAGGTGTTGTCGTTGATTAGGATGTCGTAAAATCGTTGGGACAATTCCACCTGAGTCGGAGACTGCCACCATAATGCAACAACCACCCCCTTCTCATCCAGCTTGACATCCCAGTCCACTGGGCATCAACGTCCTTCAACTCGCGAAGTTTCGCAAGCACTGATGGAATATCACTGCCAAGTGCCTGCACTTCCTCATTTGCTTTTTTCCGAGCACTGTTGATGAGGTTGGAGACCTGGCGGGGCTCCAGAACGCTGTCAGGATATAGAGCTCGGAGAATAGATGATAAATGGGAACAGGTAAAATTCCCACTTGATGCATACTCTGCAACCAGTTCCCGTTGACCCTCCATTGGGGGCCGGGGAATGTGGCCTCCAACAGGCACCCAGGGGGGATGGTTGTGTTCCCAATCGATGACAGTGATCTGCCATCCACCGCCTGGAACACGCGCCAAATTAACATGTGCAGAGCAGTTTGTCCGGATTGTGTGGCCGGCCCAGTGGTCAGAGGGGTCAATATCGTCTCGATGTGTCGGATTTGGCTGACCGTAGTGGTTGCATCGATATGTGATCCGGCGGATAGAGCCATTGCCAGCACGCTTTGTCTGACCACAACACCAAATATTGCCTACACAAGTGTCAGCAGCAGCAGCGTGCATTATGGGAGACTGACCTAGGCGACCTTCACGTGAATATATTGCCCTTTCCCCCTGTTTATCATCGGGGAAAAATGTGCCAAGGCGGAGATGATCAAGGGGAACCAGTGTACAAGTGGCAGGCTTTAGCTCAGGTGAGTCCGGCAAATTCTCCTTGTCTGAACCAAAAGGCGACAGAGGGGACAGCGGGGGATCAACAAGCATGGCATCTGGGTCCAGCTTTGGATGCAAAAAAGTGAGGACTCGGTGGGGTAGTGGACGAATAGGTCTACGAGCCATGGGGGAAGTGGTCAGGTCGATTATGTTGTCTGGACTCTCCCTTTTAATGAATGTATGTTGTGGGCTGGGACTAGGACTGAAAAGATTGATCACACTGGAGAGCAGTTCCCTGTCAGCTGGAGTCTCCATTTTAATTGCCGTACATCCTGGGGTTGGGCTGGGACTGCAAAGATCAATCACACCGTTGACACCAAAGAGCTGACAGACGAGGGCACCAGGAACCCGGTCCCACGCAAAACCCACTGGAAAATCGACAACAAACTCCAGTCGGGCGAAGGGTGCATGGAATCTGCATATTTGAGTGTGGTAGAGTCGTCGCAGGCGCTGTACACAGAATAGTGGCTTGAATGACAGTTGAAGGAAAATAACTTGTCCACTGCTGTCTCTTCCAATCTGTGGCGCATGGCAGACAGATTGGGAGAGAAAAACAAGGGTGACTGGTTGAGAGATATTTGGTGTCATTCAGGAAGTTTGTGGGAAAGATAAGAGTCGATGGTGTTCCGGATGTTGATTTGGCCACCTCGGTGAAGTACAGCAGCTCTGCGAGCACATTGACAACGTCCTCGTGCAACCAATCCTCATTGAGGAGGCACCCCAGCTTCCAAAGGGGAAAGTCAATGACACAAAACCCAAAAATGGGCTGCCGGATCTGCAGGTCGAGAAAATGATCCAATGTTGACGAATTAAGAAGTGAAATGGAGGAAAGGTGCGCCACGAGAGCATGCGCAGAGTGAACCACACTTGTGTTATTGTTTAGGTGGCTGAAGAGTCAGATCTAAGTGTGCTGTTGGCAAACAAAAGCGCAATGAACACAAAACAAAACTTACCTTGGAAAATCCATACATCTGATAGATCGTTCCGCCTGAGAGGTTGATCGAGACGGAAACCGAACGAGAACCTTCCAAGAATGCCGCCTCCATGTCTCGCAAGATAGGAACAAGGTCAAAGATATCTGGAATGCCCTCTCCTGGTTGAACCTCGCAATCAGAGTCGGCAGGAAGTTCATTCGTGAAAGTCCATTGTGAGATGGTATTTGGCGGGTAAATGGTGGGAAGGACGAGTTTATCGGCCTGTCTGAACGTAAGGCCATCAAAAAACGTGGAGGAATACAGCATAGAGTGGTGAGGGGTTGAATATTTCAGGAAGGGGGAGAGACCTGTAGCCATTGCTGGATAATTGACTGATAGAACAGGCTGGCTTTTATAGCTTGCTGTGGGCAGACTATTGTCAGCAATATTATTCTGTAGGCTGTGTAAGATCCGTAAAAGACTTACCTGAATATAGTGTTGCTATAGAGTCACCTCTACACGAACAAGGCAATGTGCTGCAGCCAACCAAGAAAGCACAGTGTCCGCTTAGATATTTGAAAGTTTTCGGCACCAGCAAAAAGAATGTGTAAAAACCAGGGTAATGTTCAATTATCACGGTAATGAGTGAACATTAGAGGCATATATGTTTTGTGACTTTAAAGGTCAGACGCACTGATCTATAGCCCATACGCTAATGGAGGTTTAAACACCAGAAACAGTAAGTAGGAATGGGGATATATCATAGTCTCTGCGGGATCCGACAGTCCAATGTGAGCCATGGGTTGAAGCCAGGTTGTGGGTTAGTCAAGACCCGATGCCAGCATTGAGCTAATGATTCAATTCATGACTCGAAAAAACACGACAGATAAGCAGAAACAGGCCCAAACTCCATTTTTGGAAGTACATACTTGGTAGGAACTTACGGAAAGTGCATACAGTATTTTTTTTGGAACATGGAATGAATTGTCTCCAGAGTCCAACAGACTCATAAGCCTCTTCTGCTGCCTCTGGAGTTTGGGGGGAAATTGACGGCAGGGATGGGTGTTGGTTCGAATTTTGCTCAACTTCTGAGGTCACCTGACTATTTGAGTTGGATCAATTGATCCGGTAGCCTTGATGCGCCGCCGGAGGGGTTTTCAATTAGACCTTTTGGTGGGGTCTCTCGGCTAGTGGGGTTTCCATTGAAAGCCGGGTTTCTCATTAGAATCATCCTTTCTTCCATGCTGTCCTCCTCCACTGCAAATCGCTCGAAGTTCTGGCTATATATCTCCTGGATGACTATTACTTGGGGACGCCAGTCCCCGACTGCGCAACTGTTGCGGTCAATCCACGATTTGTGCTTGTAGTGATGGATTCCCTATGGGATTGGGAGAATGGTGGGCGAGGTGGCGAGGATCATTGGGGCACAGCGGAGGATCTTGCGGGGAAACGGTGTTCAGGGGAGACGCAAAGTGAGTGATCCATGCTGCTGTGGAACGATGCCCTGATTATGACCCAGAATATCTTTTCCATCGATGACGCTTGGGGCCATATATCACAGCACCACCGAACAACCGGATTTCTATGCCGCCAGATGTGTTTCAATTTGATGACGATTAGGATCACATAATTCATCGCAACATCAGTCGAAACACCCTGTCTACGGACATTTCCCGTTACTATGAGAGACTTCCAGATTCGCATTTGACCCATGTGCAGATCCAACTTGGGGGCCCTGGGTCTCACATATAGTGAAAGAGATATTTCTTCCTCATTCAAGCTGTTAACCGACAGGAAGATTACGGACGCAGGGCGCTTCCGTGTGCAGATTTATATGACGTGGGTTGAACCTCATGAAACATCGGAGGGACTCTATTCAGAGAACCGCCGTCCGTGTGGGATCGGACCACCTCGCGACGAGCCACGGCATACATAAAGAAAGAAATACATTTGTTCTAAGCCAACGCAGCCAGCACCTGGGTCGAGTTGGTCACCCATCCCAGCACTGAGCAATATCAGCTGGCGGTCAACCGGGAAGAGCGGTAAGCGGAAAACTCACGCTGCGAATTATATATGACCATCTCCGTGGCGGAGGGGGGGCTGACTGTCGCGGAGATATCGGTGACGAGCACTGTGTCGTAGCCCTTATAAGCGGAGTCCTGTGGAACTCCATTTCAACGATGTGCCTCAGAGCGCGACACGGGTGAGGCGTACTAGGAGAGTGCCATAGACGCATTGGTCGGTGTTCACTCCGCCGAAGAACAGAGTCGTTATGCCCTCGTCTTGCAGGAACATCTGCAGCGGCGTGCTCGTGCCCCACATCCCGCTCAACCGATCTTCGCGCGCATTCACCCTTAGTCAAATCCTAAGAAATTAGAGCAAGCGGTAACGCACTTTTGTTGAAGTGGAAGTCCGTCCCATTCGCGATTCCCGCCTGCTGTAACGTGAAGAGCTCACCCCACGCCTGCGCGTTCCAGCTCCCGCGCACCAGCTTTGCGCCCATGTCGACGAGAGTGCCGTTATCGTTAATCTCCCCCATCTCGGTGCCGAGCGTCTTCTCGGAGTCCCCATTGCCGAAGGTGTAGAGGAGGTTGGGCGCCATGCTGAGGACGTCGTTGGCAGTAAGCCCCCACTGGACCCACAGTACCTTCATTCCGCTGGCACGGAAAGCCTTGACCATGGAGATTGTAGCGGGCACGATGTCGCGCCCGACGGAGGAAGCGGAGAGGTTCGGGTGGAGGAAGAAATCTGGGCGAGTTGTTATTGTTATATCGCCGACGGACGAAAGAAGGAAACGCACTCTGCATGTCGATGATGAAAAGCGCACTCTGATTCGGCGTGATAAGGATGGGACTAGGCTCGCTCGCCGTGATAGAAACGCCTCCGCCCAGTCCGCGCGTCAAATCAATCCCGGACGCCGTGCGCTCCCAGTAGTTGTACACATTCCCGAAAGTCCCGTTGGGCATGACCGGCGACACCGCGAAGGTATGGAGCGCGGAGAGCAATATTGGAAGAAAGGCAGCAAGACGCATTGTTGAGTGGGTGTATCAAGCACAGTACGAAATACGATAGCGGGTCACGGTGATCTTGTCCGGGTTAAATACCTGAAGGGCTCCAAAGTAAGTTTAGCTCGAAGGAGAGGCTTGGAGTCCGGTGCATCCTTATCTGCGGCACTCCAGCGCGCACCCGACGGATGCCCGGGGCGAGAGAAGCAGAAGAAGCTTAAGCGGCATGGTTCGTCACTGGGCAAGCGGTGCCGTCAATCAAATGCTCCTCACCTAAATATATATCGTCGAACCAACCACCTGAGTATCACACCCTAGACGAGTGTTGATACGGGTTAGAGGGGTGGAAGGAAGGGGGCGCATTGGCGGGGAGCATTTTGGTGTTTGGAATGTTATGTTTATAACGTGGCTGCGTGCGCCTCCGAATAGATTCTGGACGCACCGTTCTCTCCGATTCAACAAATGTCGGGTAGATGTGGATTGCGATGCGGAGACACAGAAAGACCGCGTTGCATATTGAAAAACAAGACCTGGCATTGTGCGGCTGATTTTTCGCTTGCCGCGAGAGCTAGAGGCATTGAGACCGGACAGCCGATGCTGCAGCAGAAGAACTGGGGAATAAAAAATCGCGGTTCTTCGAGGCTGCAGCAAAATGGTCTGTGGCTAATCGTCGTCGAATCCAAAGCGACACTCTGACTGATAATGAGGGCGTCGTTCTGCATCAGCATGGATCACTCACCTTGCGTCGCCCCTGAGCGCCGTTTACCGACAAGCTCGTCTGCTGTTACCCAACGATCTTCGCCGCCTCGCGCACCAATCTCCCAATCCCAGGGGAGATTCGCAACCGCCAGAATCATGAATCTCGGATCGATGGCGGCGGTTGCATAGTCGGGTAAACCCCGGTTAGCATTATGTTTTTCGACGCAAATGGCGAGAGTTTCGAGGGATTTACAGTGCATGAGAGCCTCATGGCAGAAGGCAGGGTCGACAGGGCTGTTATGGAACGATAGATGTGTCAGGCAAGGGAGTTGGGCGAGGCCAGACCAGGTGTTCCAATCACGACTGCCAGAATTGTAGAGGGCCAGATGTGTGATGTTCCTGAAGAGGGGGGGAACAGATGTGATAAATCTGCGGACAGTCGGCGCAACGGCAGTGCGCCGAGAAGGGGTAAGAGATTGGGGCTTCTGCAAAAAAAGCTGAAGATCGACCGTGGCGTTGCATACAGCGAGGAATCGCATGACGGCGTCCACATCACTGGAATCGACAAAGAGGCTTAGATGCCGGAGATGGTCATGAAAGAACGACAGCGGCCGTGATTCGATTAAGCGAGGGATATACTGCACAGGGACCCGACTTTTCCCTGGGGTGTGTGCCGGATGAATACGGAGCATTCGATACAATAGTGGCTCAATCCTGTTGGACGAAGATTCAGCTGCTTTGCAAACGCGTCCAAAGCGAGTCCGACGGAGAGTCGGGGACATTACCATATTTTGGCGCGTTGGGCGACTAGTAGGAGGACTGGCATGCACGGTGGGTGGATGAAGGCCGCGATCTCAAATATATGTCTCTCCAGTTCGGGGGGAAGGTTAGGTGCTGGTTCCAATGAGGAATGCCCGCTGCGACGAGATGGTGAAAAGATAAGGCTGCGTCGCGTGACTGTCACTTTATCACATCTAATTGGCGCCTGTTGGGTGCTTGGGGACTGGTGGTTGAAAAAATGGCAGGATCGCAGAAACATGGCTCTTCATGTTTAATAAGGGAACGATGCAATAAATTGGTGCTCATGGGTAACGCACATGAAATGCGCGGATGCAATGCATTAATCCTAGTATATAGCGATCTGCTTCCGCTTTTTATTCAACTGTCGCTGGGATCAACTATCGCAATGCACTATGCAGCTCATTCTCAGGCTCTGCGATTTCATTAGAAATCAACTCACTGAGGAACCGACGTTGGAAATATTCTGAGCTGGACCATGCGAACAACATGAAGCTCGAGCTCGTCGGACTCGTCGGATGCACGGACGAATTTCGGCATACCACATGAAGTTCCTCGCTAGTCGCTTTCATATGCAGTTCCTCGAATCAGATTCGGGGTCGACTCGCAAATCCCAACATATATCCTCATTCGACTCAGTTTGATATCGGAGGCGATTACTTATTCATCGGCTGGCAGGTAAGCTTTCGGTTGGCAATTCGAGCACCACAAATGATGCTCCGTGGGACGTGTCTCGCCTCCCCTCCTCTTCCGACTCTTGTCTTCTGTCTTCAGATACTAGAAGGTGTTTTCTCGGACCTTCCGGCCAGCTTGAGCTCGGATCTCTCATCAATGCGTTTAAATTGTAGCCTCGGGCCCAAATAAGCCTGGAAGAGCCGGTTGAGGAGATAGACAAGTACCTCGCGAGTGTGGGGTGAAATAGTTGATCCGAGGGTGGATCAAGAAAGTGGAGAGGGAACAAATTGGTTGATGTTATAATCTCGCCCTTGTTTTGAATGTATGTTGTGTGTGTGTTCTCTAACGGCAAAGGTCTCGCTTGGGTTCAAGAACAGTAGAAAATTCTAATGCATGGCAGGAAATAATTTTGCGGAACAGGCAACTCTGAATCTCTCAGTCATGTTTCCGACCAAATCCAACCGCATCCTTCTAGATCGCGATACTCTTAATCCCATCTGCCTTCAATTGAACCCAGGTTGGTCGCGAAATGACGTCGTTCCACCATCTTATACCAACCAGCACGCGGTTAGCCCACGAAACTACAGAACTGAACCCCTTCGCACCTAGTCACATTCGGGCGGTCTTCGCTCGTCATGATTTTGATGCCTCCCTCTGCCAGCAATGGTGCGTGATACAGGTGGAATATATCAGCGAGCGTGAAGTCCTATCCGGGACATAATTCAGGCGGCATTGCTTAGGATATTTCAGGATGGTAAACGCACATTTCCACCGATGAACTTCTGCTTCGCGAGAATGACTTCGTACACATCGAGCTTCTCAGCGAGCTCGGACACGGCTTGTGCGAGGGCGGCCTCGTCGACGGGGAGGTTGTGACGACTGTAACCCACGCACTCAGCATTCCACGCAGCCAATTTACCAACCGAAATACCCACTGTTTCCCAATGCTCTCCATGCCCACCTTCGTCACCGATGGCAAGAAGTTCGCGAATTCGACCGAGGCGGCCTGCTCGACCAGCGCCTTCTCTTTCAGTCCGGTAGGGATCAGCGCCGTCCCCTGCGCCGCGTACTTCTCCGCGAGATACCGGCAGATCGCGCGGCTCTCGTACAGTACGAAGCCGTCGTCGTCCTGCGAATCCCAAGGCTAAATTGAGTAACAAGAAAAGTTAACAAGGCCGCGTACAATCACGGGGACCTGGCCGAAGGGGTGCTTCGCGATGTATTCAGCGGTTTTGTGGTCTTTGTTGGGAATGTCGATGACGATGAGTTCGAACGGTCTCTGCTTCTCGGCGAGGACCATTGCGACAAGGCCGCAGCCGGCGGAGGCATATGGCACTGAGTACAGTTTAAGCACCATATTGGATTTGAATTGTTCAATGTGATGGCGGTTGATGTAGAGGGAAGTACGCAAGCGTCGCGTCTAAAGAGGAGGCTTCTTATATATACGGGTTGATAGATTCCTGCCTAATTTCAGGCCCTGCAGTGAGTCACAATTTGCTCATTTCCTTTGCGTAAGCCTCGCATCGCTTCCGGCTTCCGGCTACCTTTACGGGTCTTATGAGCACCCAAATCACAATTTGCTCATTTCCTTTACGTAAGCCTCGGATGCGACATTCTTGCCAGCCACTGTACGCATGTTTACAAGTTTACAAAATTGATATCTATCTACGTCTAACGACTTAGGGTGCGGGCATCCTCGACAGAAAGTAGAAGAAAAAGGGGATAAGCTAGTTACGAAGGCATTACAGCCACTTGCGGAACTTAGGGCGCGAGCAGATTTGTTTTTTCCTTTTTGAGCTTTTTTTGATCCTTTTGACCAGATCGCTCGTTGCGAGCTCAATTCCCAATGAATGTGTATAAAAACTATATGGACCGAACCGCGTTGTAAATACGGAGGGCTTGACGTCCTCAGAAATTCTACTCGGAGATTGTAGTAATTATAATATATTGTTTTGGATGTTTTACGGAGATTGTCCATTGTGTGGGAATTTGAGAGTTGGGGGTCATGATTTATGGCTGGAAATTTACTTATTTACGTAGCGGAGGGCACCCCATTCTTATATTTGGGTAATGGTGCCCAGATCGCGGAACTGGTGGGATTGAACTAGTTGAATTGTCCTACAGGCTAGGCCTTATATATCTATGTCCTCTGACATCCATACAGTGAACCAGCCATCTTATATCGTACTTAGAGGTGTCCCTTAGAGATCTCGGAACCCATCTCAGCTCTGTGCCTCTCAGTTGGGCGACGCAAAGTGTTCCAATGTGATCACAACAGCGGTCACGTGCCGGAATTGGGGTCATTGTGCCCTCTCGCCACGCTATACAGGAAGCAACAGAGAAAATCTGAGCCATGGAAATCCTCAAAAGGCACTATCCAAGGATAAGACAGCATTGGTCAACTTATTCAATCCCACATCACATGAATACACAGGGCATAAGCTGTAGGTAAATTCCTCCAAGTTCAAGCCCATAATTCACACGGTACAGGTACCATAAATCAAATATGAGGATGGTAAGCCCTTCGCTATGTGAATAAGTATTTTTCCAGCTATAAATTATGACCCTCAACTCTCAAATCCCCACACAATGGACAATCTCCGCAAAACATCCAAACAATATATAATTACTACAATCTCTGAGTAGAATTTCTGAGGACGTCAAGCCCTCTGTATTTACAACGCGGTTCGGTCCATATAGTTTTTATACACATTCATTGGGAATTGAGCTTGCAATGAGCAATCTGGTCAAAAGGATCAAAAAAAGCTCAAAAAGGAAAAAAAAAAAATCTGCTCATGCCCTAAGTTCCGCAAGTGGCTGTAAAAACCCTGAGATGAAAGCCCAGTGGGACAAAACATCATTGAGGGAAAGGCTTGTTTGCACGGCAACAAACAGGTAGGGTATGCATAAGACGTAGGGAGGAGAGGAAATCATGGGGCGTAATGCACGGGGGGGAACCTTATTGGCAGCAGTTTGGATCACCAAGATAGCCATTACAATGTGATGCCATCTCTCTCTGAAAGGATCCGAATATGCGGCCTGAAAGACGGATGCAGGCAGTATGCCAGTCCGATGCAAGGTGGTAGATGAGCTTGCGGCGAGCAAGGAAATCTGTCTCATTGCTCAGGGCTGGGACCATCCTGTCCAGGTTCGGTAGTTGTCCTAAATAGTAACACGAGTTACCCAATGGCTGAGTCATCTTGGAACAAGGACTTAGCTGTTTGAATGATCCTGTCCCGGGGTTCTGCTATGATCATCAGGAAAACCCTCTTTCCTGAATCCGGTCCAATTTGGCCAAATTGGCAGAATTTGGTTCCATTCTGAAAAATTTTGACCAAATGGTTCACAAATTGAATTCTCAGAATCCTATTGTGCCTTTGCCAATTTTGCACAATTTGGGCAAAATTTGGGCCGATTTGCGGCCATTCGCAGTAGGATGTCCTTCATTTAGATCCCACTTGATTCACAAAAGATGATAAGAGGCAACAAAAATCCATTAAATTCATCCATGCACATACAATATAACAGCTATGAACAAGGTGAAATACATCGCAGGCAATATCCGCACAGCACTGCGCACACCTCATCACACTCTACCCTAGCAGCAAGACCTTCAAGTACCTAGGCCATACTAATGCATCTCTGCTAATCCGTCCAATGGAACAATTCCGCCCTGAGAATGACATAAGATCATAGGAATATGTGGCAGCCGAAACGAAACTTACAAGGAAACCAGCTATTTGGGGACCATGGCAACACTGGGAATTGGTGAATTAGTAAGCAGAAGATTGATGAAACTAGCTGCAACAAAAACTTACCAGGTAAGAATATAGAAGCTTAGATGTTGAGTGGCCCTGCATAAAACATCAGTGAAGATGTAAATGATCATACAAGGCACACACCTATAAGTCTGCACCAGTTGATGGTGACAGAAATGTTAGTGACTGGAGGCTGGATGGGCAGGACAAGTGGCTCTGCACAGAGGCTGGGCATGAGTGCAGTAAGGTTAGCACAAGGACTATTTTCATGGAGCACTGCTGTTGAAGGCGAGCAGGAGGAGGCACGTGCTGCACGCTGCGAGGAAGGCACCAGAGAGGCTGGTGAACCAACCTGGCGTGTGGGGAATGTCAGTCGCCGCATGGAGGAGTGGGGGCGGATGTGCGTACTCTGCCAGTACAGCGCTGTCGAACACAGCGGCATATGTCACTATGTGGCGCGGTCGGGGAGGGCATTGTGGCAGGAACGACGATCGCCGGGATGGATAAGCGTGCAGAGTTGGCATTGCGGATCATCTTGGTCTTGCTGCTATCTGGCGCAGGCAGTTAGCACATGTCGAGGGCAGAGAGGAACACTGCCACTCGATTGCAGCCTCGGGGGAGTCGAAGCCATCAGGGTGTGCATTGAGGAGGTCGTGCATGTGTGGGAGCATCTCCATTGCAGACCCTGGTGATGGTGGGTGAATGAGTGAAGAATGACGGGGAAAGATAGCATACCTTCGACAACATCCAGGACTGCGACACCCAATATCCGGAATTTATGCTCCAGGAGCTGGGGACAAGCTCGAACGACGTCCACGCCACCCATACTGTGGCTGACTAACTGTCACACAAGTGTCAGTACGAGGCTTCAAGTGAGGTGACTTAGCCATGGACCAGCAATGTGGGGGCAGCTGCAGGATCAGGAAACACGACCGCAATCATTGTGCAGGCGGAATTCAGCTTGGGTGATAAACTGAGTCAGTAGTGCATGACAAGGAGATGGAAGAGGACTTAAACAATTTCAAAACTTAGCGCATGGAAATACGACTGCGGGGGACGTCGCTTCGAAGCCTGGGCCAGGGGGCCAGATCGGACTGCTTGGGTGTGGTCATGATACACTGCGGTGTGGGGGGATGGCACTGACACAATGGATACATGAGTAAGAGCGGGGGGAGGAGCTTGAAGGTGGTGGTTTGTGTCCGACATGGATGTCTGTTTGCATCAGCTGTACAGCTGGCATATGATCCACTGATCTTTGATGTCGGACTTTGAATTGACTGGCGCCTTTCCGCGCTAAGTCAAGGCTTGGTGTCAACTCTTGTTGCACATTCCCACATGCTGCCTCAGGAACCCGCCGACACTCCATCACGTCCACATCACACACCTCTGACTGTTGCTATTCTCGAAGCATGTGGCGAAGCAATACACACTCAACCTCTTCAACACGAGGACATGTTGGCATTGCTTAGCTAGGCAAGGGCTGCATTGCTTAGCTAGGCAAGGGCTGGCGCGTGGGCATCCTCTGGAATGCCATGAGCCAGCGTGTGCACACAGATGTCGCAGACAGACGGGACGGTGACATGCACCACAGCCGCACGTGGCAGAGGTAAGACCCATATGCCACATAGGCCCTGCTACTGTTAATTCATAATCATTATTTCCTGTATGTATACACAGTAATGTAAGCAATGTGAATATATTCGTTTGATCATCTGTAGTGTGGGCCATACCGGCACACATCCTGCCATAATTCTCACTTGTTTTTACATGGACCTTACACATCTTCTTCAATTCAGGCTAAATTTGGGGACAGTTGCTTAAATCCTCCCCAATTGGGAGAATTTAGCGACCATTTGGATCGCTTAGCAGAATTTGGCAGAATTGGCCCAATTTGGCCAGATTCTGAAAAGAGGTTTTTCCTGATGATCTTCTGCTCATCCAGCTTTCGTGCCATCCAGGTCTTGATATCTTGACTTGCAGCGACTCGCCACTCCTCGAATCTTGGGCAGTCGACGAAGAGATGATGTGGACCTTCAATCTCGATGTATCCAAAGTGGCAGAGGTTGGAGGCCAAATTGGATCATTGGGCCATCAATTGAGCAGTGGGCAGTTGTCAAGACCTGGTGTAAATTTGTGTCAATGCTGAGTGTGCCGACACTGCACAGGTGTATGAGTATTCTGGCAGAGGGCGAGGGTCATGGATCCATGTCGCCATCCAGAAGCAGTGGCCAATGCCTAGATCCTGAAGGACCTGTCCATGTCAGAAAGAAATCAATGACAGTTCTGATGTTGGCTTCAATCCATCCGTCATCCGCATGATAATATGTGAACTCGTCCATGGAGAAGCTTGGAATGGGTGCAGATGGGATGAAATGCAGTAACTTTTGTGAAGAGGCGTAGTGGTCAGCCTCGTTATTCAGGCGTGCGGGTAACAATGACTCAGCTGAGTGACCGGGAGTGTAGTCGACAGTTGCCCGTTTCTGCTTCACCAGATCCAGAATCCACCTATAGTATGAGTGTCCGTTCATGCGCCGAAGTCGGGTGTCTTGCGAGACAGCTGTCATGCTGTCAGCGATGAGTCACGTGGAGTTCTGGTGATCAGAGAAGAGCTGTGGACGTAAATCGGTGAGGATGAGTGCAATAATGAAACCCATAAGTTCCCTGTGAAGTATGGATGCTACACATTTGTCTAGTTTGAGAACCAAGGTCTTCAGACCTGTGGCTGCTGCTGTAACAGATCTTGTGTCGCTGAGTGTTGCACTTGCTGGTATCATGGATCTGTCAGTTCTCCACTGCTGGTGTCGGTGATTGCCGTGGATCGGTGAGGGCTGGAAGGCTGATGTCCTGACAAGTTTGTGAATGCGCATTTCAGAGCTGATGTGGCGGTCCTGTTGTGTAGTGAGGAGGTCAAGGGAGCCATTGAAGAGGCACGTGATCTTCAGGTATTCCAAAGAATTCATGGTTCGCAGCCAGTTCACTTGCTGAGGGATGGTCCACCATCGATCATATGGTCCTTGCAGGATTCGTCTGGAAGACTAGCTCACCCTTTTCATTGCTTTGCCATGAGCCAATATCACGCTGTTGGAAGATGTGCTTGTTCTTCAAGACCCAGAGGGTATTCCTGTCTGTTTTGCTGGCATTTTCTGGCAAGGAGTGATTGCATAGGGTCAATGCATGGGAGAGTGAGACATCACCTGTCAAGATTGTGTGCTGATCAGTTCGCCTCAAGGAGATCTTGACCTCGCTGAGAATGTGCTGTGCTGTATCCATCCAGACGGTATCTTCCCTGAATAATGACTAAAACCTCTGCACAGACCTTTGCTGTCAAGAGGGTTAACACATTTATCCACGTCCATTCGGCTAGGGTGATTCGGGCCAAAGTGTGGTATGCCATGACCTGATGCTTAAGATTGTGCCGTAAGCCATCTGCTGCAATCTCTGCGTTTATTCGTGCAACAGAGAGAACCCCAAAGCTGTAGTTTGCTACTGGCAGTGTCAGTATGAGGGGGTTCAGCATGTAGGGCATCCCAGTCTGCTCGTGAATCTTGGCTGCAATTCTGCCGTCCAGGCATTCAGGTAACCTGTGGGTTCCAGGCTTTCGATCATCTGGGCGTGTAGCATAAGTGTTAGAAAATGATTGAGGACCAAGCAAGGACAAATATCATGCAGTGCGATCGGACTGGGCCCAACCCCATTAGCCTTGCGTACATTGACAGTCTTACATAATGTACCCGTGGTTCCCAAGGGTGCCCATGGTCAGGATACATGCATTGACTGGCTTATGCTATTGTCTTGGCTCATGAAAGGGTTAATGTGCCGATCAGCTGGGCAGTTATCTGCCAGTGGCTGACAAGATGGCGAGTGGGGGCGGTCTGCCCCCACTCACCATCTCAACACCATCGATCCTGGCCGACTTCAGAGGGCCGAGGATTTATGCATACATGCATGGTAGAGATTTGCAATGGCCTGCCAGTGAGCAGCTGCAACTGTAATATGATCGAGGCAACTGGTGGGTAGATACCCAATCAGGATGCATGCCTGTCGTGAAGGCTTACAACAGATCTCCTTTGGAATATTGCCAATGGTGATGTACACTGGATGTTTTTCTTTGGCAAAATCCACTAATGTTCTTTAGGGAGAGCTGTAACGTTGCAACTATGGGCATCTCGGGCAGTGGTGGAGTTTGATACAACTCCCTCAAGTGGGCACTTCCTGTGTGGCACGCCAGCTGTGAGTGCGGCAAGCACACCCCGGACGAGCACAGCTCGAGCACATGCATCAAGCTATCTCTGCAGCACTGCAGTCTCGCCGTCACCGCTGCCGCTGGTCTGGATGGAGAGTGACAGTGACGATGGGGATGATGCCTCCAACCCCGAGGCTGCCCCCCCCCCATGTACCCAGTCCCTGCTGCCCTCTCTACAGAGCAGCTCACACAGGCATACAGCTTCGAAACACTGTCCACAGCATGCACCCTCCATGCCAGCTGCAACCAAGACACGAGCAACATTGCCTGCCACTTCAAGGATTGGATGGGAGGCACCGGTGGCAACACTGGGGCAGCGCACGTGGCGCGAGATGCACGGAGGCTGCTGTGCAAGTGACAGCTGGGCAGTGCAGGGCAGTGCTCAACAGCTCCGTGCACCACAGCTAGCAGCCATACCCTCGCTCACCCGCTCACTCTCGCTCCTCCCTCATCGTCCTGCCATCCCATTTGCCCTTGCTCCCTCCCTCGCCACCCTGCACCCGCACTGCCTCCCTCGTCATCCCCTGCTCTCATAGTCCACTACCCTGCTCCCCTGCGCTCTCGTGCTTGCATGCCCTTGGTTTTCATTGCAATGCCTGCATTTTTTTAAAATTGTTGTGCACCAGTTTTCTTTACATATTTGCTTGGTGCTTTCAACCCTGCTGGTTCTAAGTTACTTAGCTATGTACTTTTCCTGTGAAATCTGAATCTGTGATTTAACTCTGAGCAGAATTTCGATGTGAAAAAAATTAATTCTGAATAAAATTGAGAATTACTTACAGGTGGTAACAGTGGAAATTGAAACAGACTTCGGAGTTGGCAGCACAGCTAGCACTTACAGGTGCTTGCAGCTGTGCACGTGGTCACCGTTTGTGGTGACAAGTGTGACAAGTTTTTTTTGGTGCTAGCACGAGCACCCGCACACATTTCTCCTGGTAAGTGGGTGTTATATACCGAGCCAACACAGGGGGGAGTGGAGCTAGGTCCAAAGGGACTGGAGCGGAGATCGGGGATCGGAGGTCCAGAGAAGACCGGAGTGTCAGTAAGTATTGCGCAACACCACAGGAGGTAAGGGTGTGCATACTACCGCAGCTAGCGACAAAGACAAAGGAGGTCCAGAGGACCAGAGGACGACTTAGAGCAAAGCAACGTTAATAATCAAACTGAAGTACAGGGGTGTTACTAACTTGTATTTAAACTAAGTCCATTATTTTAATCATAAACTGGGATAAGTAACATGATAGGAGGATGTAACAATAAGTAGGTATCCATATATGGACATGGATGAGTAAGTCGTGAGTGAGACAAAAAGAAAGAAGTTAAGAAGAATGGATAAACAGGAAACGCTCAGTAATCCTTCATTGCATAAAAACCCGTTTATCCGACAGAGCACAAGAAGTCCGATGGACTCCAGAGGTTTGGAGCCTGGAGCGACCGGAGGACCGGAGCTCTTCAGAGGGGCTGGATGCATGGATATAACAGGTTACTACATAGTGCTATGTAGTATTGACTACTACATAGTGCCATGTAGCATTTGACTACTACATAGTACTACTGTAGTACTACAGTAGCACTATGTAGTTTGTGGATTCCTACAGGCACTACAGGCACTACAACAAAAATCAGGTTTTGCTGATGTAATACAGGATCTGCGACCGGTCGTGATCCACTGTTGATGACACCACTAGTGCACGTTGACTGCTGCGCAACGCCCTACGGCTTGCAATTGGGTGCATGCACAGGCACGGCACGTAAGGGTATATGATTTCCAGCAGGGTCAAATACACAGAACAAATGTCTGGGTTGCTGCCATGCGCGGACTACTGTACCATTTCAACCGAGTGTTCAGTCACGGTCACAGGCTGGGCTGAACTGAACCGAAACAATAGATGTCACAGGTCACTGGCCTTCTGGATCGAGGTTTTCGTGTAAAATGGGGTCGGAAAATGCCGAAAAATCTCCCAATATGGGAATTTCCCACGAAATGAACACTTCAAAAGTGAACACTTATGGTCACAGGTCACAGTGGCTGATCACTTGGTCGAAATGGTACAGTACTGGAACGGTCGAGTTGGGCCTGGGCAGCTTGAAGCGCGGGGAGGGCAGTTGATCGGGGTCGCCCTGAAGGTGCACCGAGCAGTGCGGTGAATTTGTGGTGAAGCGAAGCGCAGGGGGCGTTTTGATGAGTCCGAGTCCAGCGCGCTTTAGAGCGCTGACTAGTCTGCAACGTGGGCGACGGGACTTTGTTGGGCGGAGCATGAGCAATCGTGTTTACGTGGCCTGTTCGGGGTTGGCTGTTGGGGGTGAACGGGACGGGCAACTTTGGACGATTGTTTGGATAAAAGCAGTGTGTAAGCAGAATGACATCGAGGGAATCGCCTGCCTGCAAGAGTCGCTGCTGAAGCTACGCGTGACTCGTAGACTCACGCTGACTCCAATAGATTGTGCTACTTAAAGGAAACGCGAATGACAAGCTAATTGTGCGTATAGTACGGCGGGCGTGCGTGTGCTCCTCGACCGCCGCTTCCTGTGGAGCTCCTTAGTCTGCACTTCGGATGTGGGAAGTCGATGGCTTCCCTTTCCTTTGTATTGTGTCTGTGGCATTGCCCTCAAGGCTCAAGTTGGTGATCAAGAACTGTCGCGGAGCCGATGTCTTACCATGGAATTCCTCTCTTCAAATCTTGCAAGCGGCTTCAAGTACCTTCAAGTCTATGCTCCCTTTTCTCTGGTCTGCAATCATCAAAGCCTCAACCCTTCGTGCTCGTGCTCCGCTGCTGATCTGTCTCGTGGACGAAAACATGGAATGCTCCATATCAATATCCACTGGCTTCCAGTTACTTCAAAGCCCACATCAATGTCTGCTTGATTTCGTTTCGGTGAGGATGGTGACAGTGCCCCAGGGTCGGGGACATTTCACGGTGCGTTCTTTTTCTGCCTCTGTTGTCGGAGCGTTCACTGAGTTTTATTTTCTTCCTTCTGCAGATCACGGACGGTTCACCCGCCGCCGGACGCGATCTATTTGACGGCCGACTCGTCACGATGCAATGGGCAATAGGTATCTCTCGTATGTACTTGTCATTCGCTAGTGAGGCCAGAAATATATACATTTTTTTGCCCTATTTCATGTCTTTATAAGTATAGGCTTTGGGCTGCTTTAAGCTGTCTTTGACAGGGTCTTGTGGAAGACTTGTCGCGTCTTGGAAGTCTTTCCCAAGACAAAAATGTCTTGGCCAAGACTTTGTACCTAGCCTAGCGAAAGACGTCCGTCTTTGGGAAAATTGCGTCTTTGGCGTCTTTGGCGTCTTGCCCAAGACGTCAAAGACGCCAAAGACAAACATGTTGTTTTACTGATTAGTAAACAATATAACTGCCTGTTATTCTCCCCAGTGCTAACACATATACTGTAATTGTTTGTTAGTGATCCTCATACCGTATCAGTGGAATGCCAGTCAGAACTTGCGGTCCTCAACCTCAACAAGGTCAAGGGGCTCCAGGACGTATCCGAGCCGCACTTGGTTGGTGGACTCGGTTTTGTTGATCTGTCAGACACCGGTCAACTCAGCGCATTCGAAAGGAAAGGGACGGGATGGGATGCCAGTGGAAGACGCACATATAACTCGACACCGACGATATGGACGAGGATCGCGATCCAGTGCGCCATGCCCTGCACCGCGCGCACGGCCGAGGCGAACTGGAGCTTCCCGCCGCGCGTCGAAGCGTGTACCGCGACCCACACCGTGCTGGGGTTGACATTAGCGCCGACGCACTGCGGGTACGCCTGTGCGTCGGGCATCACGAAGAGCAGCTCGTCGCAGCGCCATATCTGCGTGTGATTGAGGTTCGGGCCATATGCTAGTGAACATGAAGCACGGCACCGACCGAATAGTAGGTTCCGATAATAGTGATGATCTCGCGTGCGGCGAGCATAATCAGGCGCGCGGTGATCGCAGCCGCGAAATACACCACCATGCCTGTATATGTATATTGTTAATTAGAGGACAGAGGTTCGATGGGTGGGCGTACGGAGCATCCATTTTCTGTGCTGCCGAGTGTCCTTCTTGACGTAGTAATAGCCCTGGAGACCGGAGAAGACGACCATGATGCCGAGAATGTAATATGCTGATTGGACGTTGAGTTCACCACCGAACGACCGACGGGCGATGATTGATCCGCCTATGTTTCCAACGATGAGTGTCCCCAAGACACCGTACCCTTTGCGGCAGGATAGTGAGTTCCGCCCGAAGTCGGTTTCGGGTAGAATTACCGTTTATACGGTGGAGCGCCACTCTCGTCTGTAGAGGAAACATCAGGTATCTGAATCAACTCGATTCGCAAGTGGCAGCTCACCCTACGAATTGCTGGAATGAATTGAAGTATGGCACCGATGCCGCCGACTACGGGTCTCGTTAGTCAGAACGTGGAAGCGGTCGAAATACAGACATACTCGTAGTCAGATATACATGGATGAAGAGATTCGCTTTGTACATCGGTTGACTGAACCAGAACCATTCCCCTGCAACCAAGTGTCGGTCTAAGTGAGTTATTTCGCAAGGCAGAGTATACCTGGAACAAGCAGTTTCGGCATGTGCGAAGGATTCATGGTTATACTTCTCGCGAGGCAGAACCCGACTAATGCCCCTCCAAAGATGAAGCCTGCGACGCGATTCTCAATCCAAGCAGCAGTGACGTTCGGCCGAATTGCTCACAGTTTACGAGGCTGTACTTCTCCTTGAATCCAAGAATCCAGCTGATGGAGCGGTAGACAGAACTTTGCGGCTGGCGTCGATCAGGATAATCTTTAGGCCGGGAGGGAGCAAAATTGTGACCCTGTGCGTCAAAGTCCCCGTCCTTGTCTTCGGCCAAGGTGTACGGGCTGAACGAGTCCGGAGCATCGAGGGTACTGGCAACTCTGGCGCTCGTAGTAAGCGTGCTAGGTGGGTGCGGCGACATGGTGTAAAGCTAAGGGCGCGAGAAGGAGCATCGAGATCCTTACTTATGCTCAGGACATTCAAAAGCGGATGTGGATCGGAAGTTCCAATTTGGGACGTTCGATAAACACGGTTGGGCATCAAACACGGCATCAACCAGGTTGAGCCAGCAACAGGCTGTCATACATGAAATATAAAGTGTGTGCTGAGGCGGACAGGAGGCCGGAGGTGGGACACACAGAGTACATGCGATGTGCCCTGATGACAAGATCGTCCACCAGGTTAGCACAGACCCCAGGTAGCATGACAAGACGAACTCACAATGCTCTGAGCCACAAGTGTGACCTTGAGTAAGGATGAAAGGTGTGACACGAGTACGATGCAATTTGCAATAGATTGTATTGATACTACAGGTATTTGTGACAGATAGAGAAACAGTTAGTTTGAGGATATATGGAGCATGCGTGAGTTAGACGTAACGAAAACCTTGTGATGATGCGCCACGAACAGGGTTCCTGTCGTTTACCTAATGTTCAAGATCTCAACATTCAGGAGCTAGCACTTTGTGCCACTTACTTTCACATTGAAAAATTGGCGGCCAATCAACTCAAGTACGAGAGTACCAGAATACTGCTGGCGGCGAACATTTTTTGAAGAGGCCCATGTCCGAATTAGGCCGTTCCTCGGGCGGCTGGGCTCCGGCAGAAATCGGGGCTTCTACACTTATACAGGCGCGCTACTTTCAGGGCGCACAATAGAAGCTGCAGGCGCTGGATTTACAGCACGGCTGGAGGAGACAGATTTGACGGTTTGAATGGTGACGCTGATGGCGGCGCGGCGGCGGCTGACCGCACGGTTGACAGATGCCCTAAAAATCGTTCATTCAAATTTTAAGGGTTTCATTCTGTTCTATTCCACCGGGGTTCAACTGTCAACCGATTCCGTTTTAATCGGTCGTGCCATCAAAATCTATGGTCCCTCGAAGGCGGAGTTGCCCGCTTTAACTACCACATAGGTCATAGCTACCGTAATTACGGCGCCACTGGGTGCCACAGCTAATGAAATATGTCAGCTTGCGAAGCTCAGAAAACACGAGTACGTACGTAGGCGAGAATGGTCGCGGACTTCGTTTTATCGGTACTCGTTAGCGGCGATGTACAACGAGATACCGGCGCCCATACCTCCGGTGCACTGAGTGCACGAAATCCAGCATGAACCACCAAGTCAGAGAGTTCAAAATTCCGCCCTACAATATTAACACGCCACCACAATGATGAAACTCCTCTTTTGATGGCCAAAATGCGGTAGCGTAGTTGGGCGAGTAGGGCGATGAAGAATCCACTGATTGGGGTATAGAATCGAGATTGGCAGATGTCGCTGAAACCGGTACCATACCGATATCGGACTCAGAGGTCAACTGAGACTTGTCTGAGGGATACACCGGAAGAGAAGCTCAAGTAGCTGCGAGATTATAACTTCCATGCGCGTTCGCTCTTCCACCTCGACTTGATCCTCCACCATTATGGAGCAGAAAGCATCCACCGGCATTTGACACAGCATATGTACGGAAGACGGTTGTTGGGGTCAGACTCGTTCATATAGTGAGCTGTATCCTGAGCGAAGAAATGAGTGTCTACCGTAAGATGAGCTCGCGTGACACCACACCATCACGCAGCTCGATATCAAGCTGCGGGATTCGCGAGCATCATCCAAGCGGCGGGAGCGCGTAGCGCGGCTCGTCGAAGGACGATGACGCACGGCTGCGGCGCCGGATCGCCCGCAGGGACGACGTGAACCCCTCGACAAACAACTCGCTGCCACCCGCGCCCGAGGCGTACAGCTCAACCTCCTTGCACAACTGGAGCTTCACGCCGCTGAATGAGGGCGAGCCACCTCCAGCGCGTCAATAGCGCACCGCGTGCGAGCAAGCCGTTCACGAGGCAGAGCACTAGTACAGTTCCGGCAATCGCGAGTGGCGCGGCGGGGGCGCGTCCGCACACCGGCATCCGCGCGAGGGCATGCACCCACCGCGCGCAGAGGAAGGCTGGAGACTAGGAGGTTGACCAATAGTAGCAAACTATTCGGATTCGGGGATGGTGTGCGGGGGTGTTGACACTTATTTACATGGTCCGTGCGTGAGATTCATGGCACCTCCTGCCGACCGAGCTCGTGAGGCGCGTCTGGTGCCATTATAGACGGCGATCTGACCCCTGCGATTTTCTTCCTGCTCGACGTGGCCAGGCGCTGGGCATCTTGGAGTGCCTCTAGCGGAGTGCCTCTAGCAGGAGGGCACGGTGCACGTTCCCGTGTGCGATTTCCGCGACATGGCCCCCGGTGGTAACGCGGGTGAGCGCGTCGTTTCGTTGCGTCCTCTTTCTTTGATTTGGGGACCTGACCGCCACGTTCTGACGGTTCAAGTTCGCGATTTGTGTTCTTGTGTGGAGGACGTCGACTTGCGAGTCGCTTGATATTGCTGGAGGAGCAGTGTGACCCCTTTTCGTTTCCTTCATTCGCCTTTCTTTTTCCTCGATCACATACTGAGTAGTCGAATTATGGGGATGGAACTGGTGTCACTCGATCAGCCAATGGCAGAATAGCACTCACTACTTGGCGAGTCTCGCTCACACTGGATTTCACTGCCTTCGATCTGGTCCTACCGCACTATCGCGGGCGACCGGAGGCGCGGGGCGTTGCATCTTGTTTACCTGCGATCTAGATCCTACGATTAACCTCACTGCCTCTTGCTGGTTGCTTTGACCAGCATTCCAAGTTTGCACGTTAGAACAAAGCCATCATATTCTTATCGACAGTTATTGTGAGTTCTCGCTGAATCTTCTCTTATGTTTACACTACTCTGTCATTTCAGGTCACTATTGCGATGCCAGATGGACGCTAAGAGATGGAACTCTTCGCGACCATGTGTGCCGATCCGTTTCTGACGCCCAATATACAACAACCTTCCGCGCGTTGAATTCCACGTGGGTGTCGTCTTCATGTTTTCGTTACCTCTTGCTTCGTTACTCACGTTCACGATTCACCACTCAATTCTCGTTTCTTACTTAGTTGAAATGCTGACTTGTTTGTTCATTCATCAGAAGCGTCGCCCGCCCACAATCGACGTGGAACCGCCGCAAGGAATGGGTCTCCGCACAAATTCTTCTGAAATCTGCCCGCCTTTAGGAGTAGCGCGTAGCAGAATCCGCCGACTAGACGATAATTCGCGCACGTAAATCATTCGAGTTCCCCGAATCCCATTTTCCCATCCAAAATATTGTCCTCCTCTCGTTGCCAGTCCGACTTGCGATCCAAACAATTTTGATAACACCGTCAGGGATATTTCTTCAACATTAAAAGCACACAAACACTGTACCGACCGACTACGAAGGAACCCACGCCCGCTCCGACGTAACCCCACTACGTGCGCAGGAAGTCCCCGCGGCGACGAATCGCGCGCAGATGACGCACGATTGATCGCGAGTGCTGTATGCGTGAGCGGGGCAGCGCACAGGGCGGTCGGTGAAATCGGGCCGGAGCGGGTGGAAGAGGCGTCTGGCGCGCGGCCATCGTTCAGGCCAGATTTGCATGCGCACGGAGTCTGCCACGCAGGCACTTGTGTCGGTGACTACGGCGGGGCGTGGCGTATGTGGCGCAGTCGGGAGTTTGGGCCGTATTCTGCAACGCGACTTTGCGGGCAGAGCTTAGCAACGCGTGAGGCGGCGAACACTTGCTTTGCGGTCTTGCGAGGCGGTCGAACAAGCGAGCGGCGCGTGGGACCGCACGGGAGAGTGTGCAGTGTTCGACGTCGGGTGTGGGGGTGAACGGGACGGGCTGATTTGGACGATATCGATGTTGATTGGATGATGAGCTAAGTCAGGCGTGTAAGCAGCGTGTCACGTCTTTCACACCTCAGCCCAAATCAACGGTGTTTTGTCGCAGACACCAATCACTCGTTGAATGAGAAAGGCGGTCCATATTGGATCGGTTGGAACATCAACAACGGCACGAGAAGTTGTGTCTTCGTATGCACTTCTGTCTCTCTTCCAGCAGCATGCTGCTTATTCCTCTGGAAACCAGTGTAGGGCCAGACAGAGCAGATATCCCGAGTCCAGAGACATTGAATGATGAAAACCTGGCAATCAAGATATCTGTATCGGAATTTTTTATCCGAGCAACAGCATCCCGCCAGAAGTACTTGACAAAAGCAAGCAGGCCGACATGCAGGATTTCAACTGGGGTATCCTGATGAGGGTCAAAATCTTGACGACTCAAGGGTACAATTCAAACAAACTACACTCGAATCAGGCTACAGAACTAGTACAAAAACCGGTCATCTTGTTGATTGCGCGATCCCATCCCTCGCCGACTCAGGCAGTGATCGGGATGCAGTTGATCGCGATGAGTCCGTCTGTTGAAGATTGATTGAGCCTTCAGCAGATACGACAAATCTTCAAAATACTCACTCCACTCCTGCTGGGGCGCGTCACAAACAACGGTGGTCGAGCCGCTATATTGCGTGTCCATGAATAACAACAAAATACGGTGTGATAAAAATGCGTACCAGTTGTTTCCGACGACGGTGATGGGAGAGCAGCTCAACCCGATAGGAACATTGAGGCTGGAGACGTCGAGCCCGAGGAGGGCGGCGACGGCGGACGCGGCGCTGCTGCTGGAGGGCACGACGCTGTTGCAGCACTGGGGGGAGGTGGGCGTGGTCACCGGCGGGGTGGTTGTGCGGCGCGCGGGGGTGGCGGCAGCAAGGGTCTGCGAAGAGGGTTCAGGTGATGTTCAGAGTACAGGGGAAAGGGCATACAACGAGAACAGAAGTGACAATGACGGAGAGCTTGGAGAACATATTTGAGGCTTGTGAGAGAGCTTGAACTACGGGGAGGTGTTCGAGTGAGGATTGAGAGCGAGACTGCACCTTTTATACATTTCGCGGCTCCGTTTCTTCCTGAATTAGAAGCGATTGGGCTATGTATTGGGGTCCGGAGAATGGAAGCTATACGCCATGAAATGTGGAGCGGTGGAGCCCTTCGACATGCTGTACAGCGGGGAGCAACGAAGAATATCCAGTTGGTGGGCAGAAACTGAATGGTAGGACATGTTGCACCCTCATGTCAGGCGAGAAATGACCCTGGAGAATATCACGAACAGTGGGGCGGTGGGGCCCTGAGCATCGCTTGAAGAGAACGTCCGACATGGTCAATTATACCTTTTTCTGCAATCGACCAAACCCTAGGAAATTACAGAGCGCTCACAGTGCGCCGTTTAGCCACCGGAACTATTGAGCAGGAAGAAAAAGTCCCGCTGATTGAGATGCTGGTCCGTAAAGAGAATGCTCGGTGTGGCCATACGCGACAAGCTTTCAAACCAAGATTGAAGATTGATGTTGAATATTGAATACTTTGCGAGGGCCAGACGTCAGTGATACCGATTTGCGGGGCCAATGCATGACGAACACAAAGCGTCAAGGGTTCTGCGGACTCACATGAGTTCCGTGATGGCTCGCTGTTCCATGGGAACAAGTAGAGATATCTGGAACAATGTCCGCATAGATTCGAGCTGTTGGCCTGATCTATGACGAGGGTCATGTCAATGCCAATTTTGTAACGACGTCTATGACGAGGGTAATGTCAATGCCAATTTTGTAGCGACGTCACAACTCACCTGAAACACGAGGCTGCCCCGCAAGTATTAATATCGCATGTGTGGTGTTCATCTTAGGAGCCGATTTTCCACTAGTACGTTACAGCGATTATCTGTTCAACAATCTAGACGATAGGGTGCCGTTGCACATCGTTCACTGAAGCGCGAACTGCTTGCCAAACAACCCACATCATCGCCGCGAGCCATCATAAGACACTGTGCGCGCCTTCACCGCCTCCTGCTGCGCCCCACGGACTGTGGCGAAGGCGAAGGCAACGCTGAAAAAGAAGGTGGCGTCGGGGTGCCTGCCATTCCTCTTATCCCTCTTCTTGTTAGAATAATGCCAGCGAGGCCATATTTGGCAAGCACAAGGGAGAAGATATGAGCAACAAAGTATTGAATACGTTGGTACGTACGGAGGCAAACTCATGGCGTCCACAATGGCACTATAGGAAAGCTTACGTAAGATGGTCCGTGCTCTCCAACGCGAGCCTCGCCACCTATTCCGGTCCGGCCCGGAATAATTCCAGCACTTCTCTAAGTTCTCTTTTGAAAAATATGGCTAACCGTCCCCAGATCATCCAGCAAAGGACGTTTGACACGGTGCGAAGCACGTACTCTCTGTCCGCGCACTAGCTCCCGTGGCAAGAAGGGGAGATCGCCGCCCGCCACCCCGCAGAGCAGTTCGAGGCCAATCATGTCTCGCCGCGGCCAACTTGGCAAGTCGCTGGCCCCGCGTCATGCGCCCGAGGGCTGCATACATCACCCCCCTCGCATGCAAGGATGGACGCGCATGGGGCGGCCATCAGATATCTGAGACTTTGCGGAAAGTGCATGACTCAAGTGCAAGGAGATGTCGGCCCGAAACGCCGATACAAACAAAACACAACGCAGCCAAGCTTAATCCTGCTTGCGACGTGCCCTAGTCCCCAGCCGCCGAGCGCAACTCTTACTACGCCATCTTGGCCTCATTCTATCCCTCAGCGCTATTCAAGCCTGCTCTGTCCTTTGTGGCTCAGGACGCATCATGTATTTTCGCGAGAGCGTGGCACGCCGGACGAGTAGCAAAGATGACCAGCTCGCCGACCAAGGCTCCGTGTTCTGGAATGCATATTCGGTCAGTGCCCACCTCACCTATCTACACCCTTCTAATGCAGTGTAATGCTGATTTTCGATGCTATCCTCCGATGCTATCCCCCACGGTGCTTCCAACTGGCTGTCGTATCGAGTACGCCCTTGTGCAGGCCCTGGGTCGCATTCGCCATGCCTGTAAGTAGAGCCCGTGAGGCAGTGTGCAGTGCGCGGGGCCGGGGCAAGTATTGAGGACGGCAGCGCGCATGCGTACGACGACTTCGCGATGGACAGCGAGGGGCGGGCGTTGGTTGCGGCGCTGATGTTGTTTTATTATTGACAGCCTCGGAATCGGCTGGCGATACGGGGGGCAGCTCCGTGGGATCCGGTGCTGGAGGAGCCTACATCGGCGGCTTTGGGGTGCGGGGATTTTTTAGAGAAGATGCTTTGTGTTACGACGGGAGGGGGCAGGTTGTACGGGTGGATACGAGAGTACGTCGAGCTCCGAGAAGGAGAACGTAGTGGGCCATAATTATAGTTTACTGTACCATTTCGACCGTAGGTTCATCAATTTTTATCCGAGATGCCCGAGAAATTTTGTTTCGATTTAAGGTGATTTTTGCACCCATCAAAAAAATCTGGTGTGACCTGTGACTGAACTTGCGGTCAATACAGTAATTCACAGACAACGTGAACTTTGCACACTGGCGAGTACAGTAGGCTTGAGGAAAATGCACTGCTGTCTAGTATTGTTTCTCAGTCAACCACATAGTCATCAGAAGAGTCCACCCTTGTTGTTGCTTGTAATTTGTAACCTGCGCTGGTCCTGCAGTGTCATGGACTCATGGTGGGGACATGGAAAAAAAAAAACGCTGTGACAAAGAGATACAAACCGAAAGGCTGTGCTCCAGCGTCTATCGCATCCCTCAAACCACCATGGCAGCTAACCTCCACGAGATTGAAGAGACCACTCTGGCTGCCGTTTCAGTGGGAAAGGTTGTTGTGTGGTCTCCTGTTTGATCTTAGAGGCAAATTGGCCGAATCGACACTCCAAACTGCTTACTATGCCCCCGACTCCTTGCTTTCTGCCTGGCATTCTTTCAGTCCAGCGCAGACACCTCCTCTAGCAATGCAAACCATGATAGAAATTCTGGAAACGACAACTCTTGCTGCAGCTCGTAATGCAGGCTGAAGGGTTATAAACACCCAATAGGTGTCCTCAACTTCACATCAGTGGAGCAGTCTGGGGGCGGCTTCATAAATGGGGCAAGTGCGCAGGAAGAGTCTATTGCCCGCAGCTTGGTGCTATATACATCCCTCATGATGCCAACTGTGCAGCAGTTCTACACCCTGCACTCCACCCATGGCGAAGGAGGCTTTTATAGCCATGTGATGGTGTACTCCCTGCATGTCGTAGTCTTCTGCACTGACAACAGGGCTTGAGAACCCAATGTGATGTCTTTCGCTCTCGGAATGCTAAGCTAGATAAGATGCCATCAATAAACTCGACAACAAAGGTGGGGAGGTGTAAGGGGGGAAGGAGAATAAAATAAAATTCACCAATGTTCAATTTCTTTAGTTTATAACCTTTCCCCTGGGTGGAACAGCCTCAAATACAGTGATCACCTCATAGATGAAGCGCTCTTCGCCATGCTCAGGCAGCAGCCAGGACTTCTCATCACACACGCAAAACCTCTTCGCCTTTTGCGTGAACCGCCCGAACTCCTTGGCCTGCTCGTACTCAATCGTCCTGTTATGTTCTACCGTCTCTCGAAGAGCGAAGTTGAAACATACCATTCAAGTCTGTGTAACTTAAATGGGATCGAATGAGGCACTGGCTTACCCAACATTGGAGGACTGCGATTGCAGCTTTGATCCGTGCGTGGTAGTTCGAAATCACAATGTCCTCTTCCATACCCTCTATGGCCTCCTCTGTTGTGATCCCTTCCTCGACAACCATTTTCTTCGAGATGTCCTTTGCAAAGAGAGCCATCAAGAAGGCAATGGTTGCACGCAATAAAATGGCTTTGAAATCCATAAACCCGCTATACAAGTAGCAGGTGTCAGCCAATGGCTCAGAGGTATCGTCTGCTCCGGGACCATAGGCATTCAGCGAGCTGCCCATGTTTCAATGAGTGGGAGGTGGTCGATAAGTAAAGGGGTTTCCTCTTTTTTCAAACCCCGCTGCCCTGACTGCCCTGGCATACATTCCCACAGCTGTACTCATAATCATTGGCAAAAGCAAAACTAAATTGCCATACACTCCACATTCCACAAAGAATGTCCAAACTCAATGTCTGCTGTATAATTCTGACTCATGAGGACCACCGACAGCACTCGATACGAAATTCGGCTCACCGCTGCATCGGGAACTAAACTGGCAGACGATCAGCCCAATTAGAAGACTTCAAGTGTCGCCCAACCGGGAAAATTAGCATCCTACTCTCATCTCATTCTGCCGACACAGCGCTGTTGTGAGCCAGAAACGAAGCCCCCGACTTTCAGAATGGCTGTTGGTTGACTTTTGGATCCACAACCCATCCAGGTGTCAAGAAGAGTTTTGACTGTTTTTATATAGACATGATTGAATTGACGTTGAGGCTTGCGTGTAATCATACGGGATCGGGTACCCCTGAGCCTATAATGTATGCTGAATTTGTTTGTAATTCATTCCCCGCGCGTGGGAGATCGCAAGGATCATGGCTTCTTGACGCATCGCTACAGCGTCGATTCGATTCCGTCTGCGAAATCTAAATCTGAAAGGTGCACTGCAGTAAACCCTGGCATGGACACATTACTTATCGACACAGTTTTATCACGCACAAGCCTCCTCTGCCAAGTGTTGGCAATTAAGAGTTAAACCTTGGCCATCTGGGGCATCAAGGGTTATTAAGGTTTAAGGGTTAATCTTAAGGGCAGAGTTAAGGCCTGAAATCCATTTTAGGAAATATTTTCATACAGTCAATTTTGCTGCTGTAACACATTGTATACAACACAAACAGAGAGAATAAGTAATTCCAAGGCTGTTGCTCGTCTCCGGAGCCTCCAATTGCTCTGGCATCCGGCCTTCCATCCTGCACCAAATCTTCCAAGGCCCTAAGTTCTGCCTCATGATCGATGTCTGCTTGAATAAATTTAGTGCCAGGTTTTTCGCCACACTGCCGAGAAGAATTGCCAGCATGGTCTTTGCCCATTTCTTAATTGTAAATTTTCGTTGGGATCCGGGATCCCCGGCGGTCCGTGCCGATATCGGCCCGGACCCTTAAGCTTTAACATCTCTGAGCCCCACCATTAAGCCTTATGTTAAGGCCTTGATAACCGTTAACAAGATTAAGGCCTTAAAGCTTAGGCCAACACAGCCTCTGCCCACATGTCTCCTGCGGATGGCCCTAGGATACTCGAAGAAGTTGAACCGCCTGAGTAGAGAAGACGGCCCTCCGTTTGACAGGTGATGCAGCAGCACATACTCGGGCTACTTTGGACGATATCGATGTTGGTTGGATGGTAAGCTAAGTCAGGCCTTTCTCACATTAACCTAAATCAACGGTGCTTCGCCGCGGACACCACCACGCGTTCAATGAGAAAGGCGGTCCATATTCGATCGGCTGGAACATCAACAACGGCACAAGAAGTTGTGTCTTCGTGCGCACTTCTGTCTCTTTTTCTCTTTCTGTTGCATTTTCCCATTCGACGCCGCTATTTCTCTGGACTTTGGCGATTTGCAATCACGGAATCTGCAAAGAATTGCTGCACCAATGACATTGAGCATGTGCGGATCCGAATGGTTAGTGTAAGCCCATCATCACGAGTTGGATCTGACTGCCTGAGAGAGGTCATTCTTGCGTGCTTTTCTGCACCACGATTACGATGAAAACAAGATTTCAAATTGTTCGAAACAGCTAGTTTTCATGAAGGAGCACCACGGAAATGTATTTTCATGCTATTCAACTAAAGTCGCGGGCGGCACGGTTCAGATCGACATCCGGTCAGTTGAAAGCTCAGCTCTGTCCTAATGCCGTCGCGGGACAATTGGAAGGTGATGAATAGATGGATGCCGTGGCACGCGTACCAAGAAGCCATCGGACAATGCACATGTATGTCTTACAAGTCGCGGAGGGCACAAGGAAGCGATATTGGATTGTTCCACTGCGCACAGCTTGTTCGAATGTGAGGCGTGAGTTGGAAAATGGACTGAAAGAGGAGACGCGGAATATGAGCAGGCAGGTGTAGAATGATATGAAATTTCGGTTTGTTGAACCAATTCAATGTGAGTTGGCAAGTGCAATCCAGAAAGTGATCAATCGCTTTCTAAAGATCTGCGTGTAAAATATATTAGCATAGTATATAGGACCATAGAGGTAAACTTACGATGTATTTGTTCAAGTCATTGATGTGTGGCTGCCATACGAGAGTGAAGACAGCACTGAGAGCTGCAAAAGCTCGAATGTTTGCTTCCGGAAGTAATCCCTGTAGAACAAACGGACCCGCTTCCACAATTGCACGAAAATCACGACCTGTCAAGGAGCCCGACTAGGTAACCGGTGTATGGCCAGACAGAGCAGATATCCCGAGTCCAGAGACATTGAATGATGAAAGCCTGGCAATCAAGATACCTGTATCGGATTTTCTATCCGCGCAACAGCATCCCGCCAAAAGTACTTGACATCCTGCATGTCGTCCTGCATGGTTTTGTCATACATCAACGTTCATGGGTACAATTTAAACAAACTACACTCGAAACATCGGACTACGAACTAGAACAAAAAACAAACGTTCATCTTGTTGATTGCGCCATCCCATCCCTCGCCGACTCAGGCAGTGATCGGGATGCAGTTGATCGCGATGAGTCCGCCTGTTGAAGATTGATTGAGCCTTCAGCAGATACGACAAATCCTGCTTCAAAATACTCACTCCACTCCTGCTGGGGCGCGTCACAAACGACGGTGGTCGAGCCGCTACATTGCGTGTCCATGAATAACAACAAAATACGGTGTGATAAAAATGCGTACCAGTTGTTTCCGACAACGGTGATGGGGGAGCAGCTCAACCCGATAGGGACATTGAGGCTGGAAACGTCGAGCCCGAGGAGGGCTGCGACGATGGATGCGGCGCTGCTGCTGGAGGGCACGACGCTGTTGCAGCACTGGGGGGAGGTGGGCGTGGTCACCGGCGGGGTGGTGTTGCGGCGCGCGGGGGTGGCGGCAGCAAGGGTCTGCGAAGAGTCAGGTGATGTTCAGAGTACCGGGGAATGGGCATACAACGAGAACAGAAGTGACAATGACGGAGAGCTTGGAGAACATCTTTGAGGCTTGTGAGAGAGCTTGAACTACGGGGAGGTGTTCGAGTGAGGATTGAGAGCGAGATTGCACCTTTTATACATTTCGCGGCTCCGTTTCTTCCTGAATTAGAAGCGATTGGGCTATGTGTTGGGGTCCGGAGCATGCAGGCTATACGCCATGAAATGTGGAGCGGTGGAGCCCTTCGGCATGCTGTACAGCGGGGAGTAACGAAGAACATCCAGTTGGCGGGCAGAAACTGAATAGCAGGACATTTTGCACTCTCATTTCAGGCGAGAAATGACCATGGAGAATATCACGAACAGTGGGGCGGTGGGGCCTTGAGCATCGCTTGGAGTGAACGTCCGACATGGTCAATTATAACTGTCTGCAATCGATCAAGCCGGATGAAATCACAGGGCGCTCACAGTGCGCCGTTTAGCCACCGGAAATATTTGAGCAGGAAGAAAAAGTCACACTGATTCTGACGCTGGTCCCTGAAGAGAATGCTTGGTGTGGCCATACGCGACAAGATTTCAAACCAGCATCGAAGATTGATGTCGAATATTGAATACTTTGCGCCGGAGTTCGTGCGAGGGCCAGACGTCAGTGATACCGATTTGCGGGGTCAATGTCGTCAGATGATTTTCTGTCGAATATCTGTCAGACGTGTTCGGCGCTGGAATTGACAGCAATTGAATCAGAACGTTCAGCTTCGAAAGTCCAAAATTATTACCAGCCTCCATTCACGAGCACATGACGAACACAAAGCGTCAAGGGTTCTGCAGACTCAGATGAGTTCCGTGATGGCTCGCTGTTCCATGGGAACAAGCAGAGATATTTGGAACAATGTCCGGATAGAATCGCGCTCTGGGCCAGATCTATGACGAGGGTCATGTCAATGCCAATTTTGTAGCGACGTCAAAACTCGCCTGAAACATGAGGCTGCCCCCGCAAGTGTGGTGTTCATCTTGGGAGCCGATTGTCCACTACGTAGGACGGCGATTTGTAGGCGCGGGGGTGCCTGTCATCCCTCTTCCCCCTCTTCCTGTTGGAATAACCCCAGCAAGGCTATACTTGGCAAGCATAAGAGAAAAGATACGAGCAACAAAGTATTGAATACGTTTGTCCTTACAGGTAACTTACGTAGACCGACGTACGGTAGGTTCGGAACAAGCCACTCTCCGGGCCGGCGAGATTTGTTTGACTGAGTTTGTCGCCCGCATCAACAAACAATGAACGGCAGGCTTGATCCGAGCCTAGACGTGCGGAGGCAAACGGCTGGCGTCCATAATAGCAAACTGATGGAATATAAAAGGACAGTTTACGTAAAACCGTCTAACGATGACCGCGAGCTTCATGCTGCTCGCCACCTATTCCGGTCCAGCCCGGAATAATTCCAACACTTCCCTCTTCCCCCTTTTTCTGTTTTGAAAAATACGGCTAACCCTAGTTCATGCAGCGAAGGCCATTCGACAGGGTGCGAAGCACGTACTCACCGCCCGCGCACTGGCACTAGCTCCCGTGGCAAGAAGGGGAGATCGCCCGCCTCCCCGCAGAGCAGTTCGAGGCCAACCTCCCGTCTCGCCGCGGCCAACTTGGCGAGTCACCGGCCCCGCGTCGTGCGCCCGAGGGCTGCATGCATCACCCCCCTCGCATGCAAAGATGGACGTGCATGGGGCGGCCGTCAGATATGCGCGCACGACTCCCTCTCCTCGTAGTTTCCGCGGCCTCGCGAGTCCAACGCCGCCCGCACGCTTAGAAGGAGCCACCCCCCGCCCCCTCGCGCCGGCGTCCTGCAGAACGCCCGCCTGCCAGCGAGCGATGCATGCCTCGCTACTCCTCTCCCCGCTCTGCCTCCTCGAGGCCGCGCACCTCCACGGCGACTATACTCTGCTTCGCGGACGTACATGATGGGCCGTGCAGACTGCGACCGGACTGCACACGCGTCAGTCGTTGTCGCGTCTCCCGCTTCGCGCCCTGCTTACCGCGAGGCGTGTACTCGGGTGCTGCCCCGAGTGTTGGCGACATCGCTTTTTAGTGTCGGAGAGGCGTAAGTAGGACGAATTCATCGCAAGGCCAGAGGTCGCTCATCGCGATAGCCCCGCGCACCCCTTCGGCGGAGCTCCATGATACAGTAGTCGATCCGTGGAGAATTTACTCGCTCCCTGCCCGCCACGGTATGTTTTCATCCGAGCTGGCTAACTATCAGATCTTGAACAACGTTTCTCTCGCCGCCCATCGCTTGAAGAAAACTGACATCGGTCGTGATTGGCTTCTGGGGCTTTATCTAGGGAGGATTCTCGATTAGGTTAGTGGATGTGATGCCCTGGCTGACTACTTGTACATAGAGGGCATGCGAAACAAATTACGCCAGACTTGTGTTTCAGTTGCGGCAATCCTCATTAATTGGCGGTGGTAAGAGCGGTGGCGCGAATAAGTTCCGTGGCGTCTTAAGATCGTGGCCGGATAGCGCACTTGAAGGGAGGGGGAATTTACCAGATCACGGTGAGCGGTATCCCACGATGATCGCACTTGATGTTTCGAGATCTTATGAGCCCCGAACGATATTCACAGGATGGTTCGATGAATCGTTGGCGGTCTGATCGAGCGCTCATAACCACCGGATGACCGCGGAGGAAAATCTCTCCGAATTATGTATCTCTCGACATACTGAATTAGGCAAGACGTATTCTAGCGTCTTTACGACACTTTTGGAACGATAAAGGTTTCGGAGCTCGAATACAACTGGTCGTATCAGCGTAACCGACTAGTACTACATATGTGCATCCAGGTACCGATGGGCTTCAGCGGTCTAGAAATATAAAGTAGGTAAGCAGAAGTTTTTGAGACGGAACTTGAAGACGTACTGTGTAAGCACACTCACTATACTTCTTCTCAACGGCCTTCCATTGCGCTACAAGTTTCTTGGCCGTCCATTCAGACGATACATTTTCTAGCCAATCGGTACTGTAGTCCTTCAAGCTCTCAAGTTGATCAAGAGTCTGGGACCAGTAGTGGATCTGCCCAGCAGTAGCGCTCTGTGCTTGCTTGACAACACTTAGGACGCCATTCGAATCATCGGAGAAGGCCAGCCAGGGTTTGATGGCATTAAGCCCTACAGGTGAATCTCGAAGCAATTGAGATAAATGTGACCCATACCATCTATAACGTTCTGATGGTGTGCACCTGACTCGATGGCCATCCCACCCGCTACAACAAGAGCAGGAGGGAAAACAAGACCTAGTACGCCGCAAAATACCCCCAAAACTGCGTAGTTCTCGCGACGATCCCTCTCTTCATCAATTTCATGTTGGGCTTCTGCAATGGCGTTATCGATCTGCCGCCTGGTCTTTTCTGTTTTCATTTCAAGCTTCAAAGATGAAAGAAACGGTTGGTCAATGACAAGGCAAGGTAATGAACAGGATCATTTTCGATCAAGACATACCTTCTCGAGATCTGTTTGGACTGCTCCAAAATACGCATGCATTTCCTTGGCATTGGCTAGCAGCTCCGTGACGCGTTTGATAAGACTGCGAGCGATATCGGGAACATCTTTGGTGTGGAGTCCTCCAACGATGATTCATCGTTGGAGGAGACTTTATTTATGCCCTGGACCAATTCATCGTCGATGAATTGGTCCAGGGCATAAATAAAGTCTTTCGCCACCTTGACCCCCGACCGGGAGTATGCTTCGCCCGTTTTGACGCCAAAACGAAATTTAACACCGATATCTAAGAGCTTATCGATGAGATCCAAACGCATCGTCTCAATCTTGGGGTCGGGGGATAAACTAGCATAACAGGGAGGAGCGAGACCTTGTATCAATGCGCCCGTGCTAGCAGGGCAGACTTACTTGTCCCTGATGGCCAATGTCTTTGATGCGATGGTGGTAGCTATGCTGAAGCCACTGCAGACATCATTGAGTGCATCTGAATTGGGAGGTTTCATGCTTATGGCGCTGGTGACGAGTACCCCTAAAAATGGCCAAAACAAGTGCATTGCGACCGGATCCAATAGTTGTTAATGAGGTGAGTTGGAGGATACTGGTAAGAAGATGGTAGGGAGTGTGATTCATCGTGTGCTCAAGTATCTACGGAGGCGTGTTGTGGGAGGCCTCTGTGAACTACGTGGACCAGGTGAGGCTTGGGAAATTAATGGAAGCAATTATGATGAATGAGCACCCCACCCATAAATATCGACGTGTGCGGGCAGTGCATATCCTGAACACCGTTAGATCTAGAATGGAAAAGAAGCGTAAATAGGTGAACAATCTCGAATATGCCGGAGTTTGGGCGGAATTTAAGGGCCTCACAGGGTGCCCGGCTTTGCCCAGCACGCCGATTCCGCGCCAGTGCCAGGTGCGCGCCTAGCGCGCCAATTTTACCAACGGCGAACAGCCCTATAAATTACCAGGCCTGGCAAAGCGGGTTTCGGATGAATCAGCGCTTAGTATGCGTCTGTGACGAGGTCAGGGAAAGTTAAACATAGTGCTACTACTTACACGTGGCTTACACGGGGACCACACAAAAGACATCATTTCGCCTTCCGAAATGAAATGAACACAAAGAATCGCAGCCAAGTCGCACGACAGCATCAGAGTCTCGGTTAAATGAACGAAAACAATCGAGCAAAGAGAATGAAGATTCTGCTGGAGAGAGTTAATCCGCGGCCACCGCCCACACCGAATTCAAGTGTTCGACCCTACTTGATCCATGTCGGAGCCTGATTACATACAAAAAGAATCGGCGGAGAATCTCGTTATACCGTGTTAGAGGAGCCTACATCAACGGCTTTGGAGCGCGGGGATTTTTTAGAGGAGAAGATGCTTTATGTTACGGCGGGAGGGGGGCAGGTTGTACGAGTGGATACGAGAGTACGCGGAGCCCGGAGCAGGAGAACTAGTGGGCCATAATTAGAGACAACGTGAACTGTACACACTGGCGAATAGGCTCGACGTATGTGCAATGACGTCTAGTATTGTTTCTCAGTCAACCACATAGTCCGCAGAAGAGTCCACCCTCGTCGTTGCTTGTAATTTGTAACCTGCGCTAGTGTCATGGTGGTCACATGGAAAAAACAAACGCCGCGACAAAGAGATACAAATCGAAAGGCTGTGCTCCAACGTCTATCGCATCCTTCAAACCACCATGGCAGCTAACCTCCGCGAGATTGCAGAGACCACTCTGGCTGCCGTTTCAGCGGGAAAGGTTGTTGTGGGTGGTCTCCTGTACGATCTTAGAGGCAAATTGGCCGAATCGACACTCCGAACTGCTTACTATGCCCCCGACTCCTTGCTTTCTGCCTGGCACTCTTTCAGTCCAGCGCAGACACCTCTAGCAATGCAAACCGTGATAGAAATTCTGGAAACGACAACTCTTGCTGCAGCGCGTAATGCAGGCTTGAAGGGCTATAAACGCCCAATCGGCGTCCTCAACTTTGCGTCAGCGGAGCAGCCCGGGGGCGGCTTCATAAATAGGGCAAGTGCGCAGGAAGAGTCTATTGCCCGCAGCTCGGCGCTATATACATCCCTCATGACGCCAACCGCGCAGCAGTTCTACACCCTGCACTCCACCCACGGGAAAGGTGGCTTTTATAGCCATGCGATGGTGTACTCCCCGCATGTCGTAGTCTTCCGCGCTGACGACGGCGCTTGGGTAGAGCCGATGGAGATCGACGTCGTGACTAGTCCGGCAGTGCACGCGGGGCTCGTGCGCAAGCGCGCCTTGTCGGCTGCGTCGGTGGAGGGGATATCGCGCGCGCAATGAAGGAGCGCATGGCCCGAGTTCTTTTTCTTTTCGAGCGGCGGCAAGTCCGCAACATCGTCCTAGGGAGTTTCGGCACCGGTGTATTCCGAAACGACGTGGACACTGTCGCCGCAATCTGGGCGGAGCTGCTGTGCGGGCCCTCGACGCGTTTCGGGCGCTCGTTTCAGTATGTTGTTTTCGCAATCAAGGACCAGACAACGTACAGGAGATTCAAGCGTGCATTTGAGAGGGACATAAATAGCTAACCCCCTACGTATTCTCTGTATCCGCAGTTGTTTTTTTGCTCGAGATACCTTTTACAGTAGCGGTCTGCCGATGACAGGAATATGAAAGCGATTGATAAGAACATCGCCCTCGCCAACTGCGGTGTTTGGGCGATGTTTATAGGTCATGCGCCGAGGAAGTGCAGTGACCCTGCTGGTGGTTGTAGATGGTGATATGCCCCGGCCCGAAGTATCTGTACACGGATAAAATTCAAGTTTTCGTATTCAGAGGTCCCCCGCAGTCTTAAAAATGACCGGTCGATTCCAAGTTGATCTATGGAAGCAATCACATCATAGGCGTGGCAGGCACGAAGTGACATTGAAATGAATGAAGAAGACCTCGTCATCGGGGTTCGGTCACACTTGACCTCAGTACGGTTTGCCGGAAGGACTTGGATGGATTTCCGATCCATTGTTCCGTTTGTCACGTATGACTGATGGGCCATGGCATCATTCTTGTTACACTCTTCCCATCGCCCTCTCGACCCGCACCCCAATTTCGACTCGCACGCTGAACGCGTCGCCGGCGCTGCTGTCATCAATGATTTGGACCAATGCATGTTTATCTCCCTCAATTTTGTATCATTTCCCTTGAACTAAGTTGCTCCATGCAACCTCAGAACCCCGTGGGAGGGCTGTAGCATATCGTACTAGTAGCGTACTGTAGCATATTTTTTCACTTACATTTCACCTGCGGTGAATTGTTTGAATGCCTATGTACACTTTCCGTGTCCCCGAGGGACATGGAAAGTGCACATAGGCTACTTGTCTATACGCCGCAAGGTACAATCCGGAGAGGTGTGAAAGCGGAGTAAGTAGGAAACTTACCGACCACGTGAGAATAAGTGCGATGAAGACCTCGTCGAAACCATTATATATTTCGACGAGGTCTTCATCGCACTTATTCTCACGTGGTCGGCAAGCAATTCAATAAATATTTACGTGCATCCAAAATATACGCTGCAACCACAGGGTGTACTATGAGTATTCCGCAAACTGGATGAAGTGTAGCTAATCATCCTCATTGTCATCTCCGACTGCGAGATCAAGATTTTTGTAGAAAACATTGCAATCGTGCTGATCCCGCCATTTTTCAATGCCTTTCTCCCCATAGTCCCCAACACCTGAATCCCTATAAATATTGAGTGAGAAGAGGCAATAAGTAAAGGCTGCTAAAGGCACTTACCCATCTGTTGTGTGGGTCATCATGTCGAAGATGATGATGCCCATCGCATTTGTACTGAGTCTTCCCGAGGAACCTTGGAATAGATTAACACAAAGCATAGGAAACAAGATAAATGGATACCTTGTATATCGGCAAAGACAATAGTACCCTCGCTCCATTGGAAGGAATAATGGACAAATGCTGAAAGCATGTGGGCAAGCTGTCCTTGACCCGCCGGGTGGTCCATTGTCCCAGTGTAATGAGTGACGGACGAGTTGCGCAGAGGCTCCAAAAGCCAAACAATGCGACATGTTGCTTCTAATTCAGCTTCGAACACCTCCTTTACAACACCGGACACAGGCGATGGAGCTCCATCCAAAGGGATAACCTCCTGAGCCAGACGGCATTTTGTAATCTCGAAGTCTGCCAAAATTAATCAGGGAGATGCTATCATGCTGCAGAAGAAACAAAGCCGTACTCTTTGCGATAGTCATGTTCAGGTCATCGGTAGCAGAGCGAAAACGGTTCAAAAACCATCGCGCTGTCTCACACCGGAGAGCCTCCAACTGCAGATTCGAAGCATTTTCGGCCATCGTTACCTCGTCCTGTCCAGAACCAATCTCATAAAAGTGTTTAGCGACATATTGCTCTGTGCCAATGGAAAGCTGAGAAGGTTGGATTAGTAACCATAAAATAAAGCCAGATGATAAACTCGCCTTGAAGCAGTGTTTCATTTTCCCGCTATGTGAAATTTCGTCCCCAATCAGTGCCGCTTCGGTTGTGTTGGGATCAATGGCTGGCCAGGCAATGGCTACTTCACAGGTCTCCTTGTTTACCAAAAGCTCTGCAAACGAGAGAGAAATCTCTGTGGATTTTGCGGGATCAGGCCCAGGCACTTTGCACTTAAAGTTTGAACCAACTCCCGAAACTGCAGCCAGTTCAGCCAAGAAGTCCGATTAAGTCAATGTGGTACTCACCGCGGGGACGTTTGGCGGCTGGGTCCTCGTTCTCTTTGGGTGGTATGCTGCCTCTCCGCTTTTTCGCTACTGAACCAGGTGGCGGGGATGTATCCTGAAATAATACTTCATCTAACTCGAGTGGAAAAAATCAAAAGGCAGACGTACATCCTCCGGTGTGTCAATCCAGAGCCACGGAAAAAAAATTACGGCGGCCTGCAAATATTGTTCTGTGCTCGGATCCAACGAGTCCAGAAATTGGCAGCGTTGGCAAAGGCCCGGTGCTGTCTTTGCAGGGAAGGTGAGACCACAACCTTCACCCGGGTTTTCATTGCTGCACTGAATGTTAAGTCCTGGGACCAGAGGTCCAGGGGGCAAAGATGAGGGAGTGGTCATGGAAAAGCGGACAAAGTAGGTGGATAATTTTTTGAAGAGAAATGATCGGGTTTTATACAATATCCTCCCTACTCAGCTCCACCCCCACCATAGTTTGTTTCAAGATGACGAGGAGTCCAATGACGACGATGAGGCTGTTTACACGTCGTGTTTCGGGGGCGCATTCGGGGACGCGACGCGTAGGCTTTTTAGCAAGCTCCATCATTGTGGTGCGATCATGTGATTTCCCCGTATAAAACGCGACCGCAACCGAAGTCAAAAATTAGCATCTCATCGGCATCCACATCCTTTCCGCCTCCTATGCCAGGAAACCCACTACTCCAGGGAGGCGGAAATACTGCAAATAACTCCAGAGGCAACAATGGAGCTGATAACGGGACATGTTAGTTCTCACTTGCGCATCATTTATGCCTTTACAACAGGCTTAAAGTACGTGAAGATCAGCGCTTCAAATTTTCAACTGACCTCTGAGTAGAACTGTCTATGCACCCAACATTGATCTTGCCCGATACCCAGCCTCTGTCGCCCTGAAAAGCACAAACAATACACCGATCGAGAGCCTATGGCATTGGTTCCAAGATCAGTGTGGTAAAAATCTCTTTCTCCACATCACAAAGGGACGCGATGAAGGAATCTTCAACCCAAACAATCCAATTCATGTGTAATTGATTTCATTTTTTCATGCTTCACCTGACTAAATTTACTTCAGGCATCTATTCAACTGGATATGGCCTCCTATAGTCCAGGGCGAGCTTGACCACTTTACTGAGCGCTGGAACTCGCATGTTATTCGCCGTCAACGCAACAAATTAATGCCATCCGATGTGTCCCCGAATGAGCTCTATGCACATCCAGAGTATTACGGTGGACGCTGCTTTGCCATCCCGGTCCCTCAGGCGGCTGTAGATGCATTCCGTGCTAGTATCCGACTCAGCAGAGACACTGCTCTTAGTTGGGTGCCTGCGGAGTTTGATGTTATAGCGACTCAGGTTTATGAGTTGTTGGGCTCTCCAATGTGCTCGGCAGAGACAGCATGGGATCTGTTCTCGAGAATGTCGTCTGTAATGCGCTGAAATATCATATTCTATACGAGGTGTGGCGACGGAAAGTTGACGAGTTCCGAGTATTGAGATTCAGTAATCTCCTTATTCGGCGTGCAGCGTTTGTTTCTTTTCTTTTATTTATATGTTTCATGTTCGATCGTATTTAAGGCATCGTGCCCCTTAACGACCCTCAGTCTTACACTATTCCGTGCGACTGAGGGTACGTTCTTCTCTTACTTATTCACTTACATATTTACTTACTTAACCGTAGACTCCGACTGATTGTACGTCGTCTACAGGTATAAACGAGTCTTACACTATTCCGTGCGACTGAGGACTCCGACTGATTGTACGTCGTCCACAGATTCGCAGTCAGACGCATACAAGTGCTTTGTCCAATAATCAGTTCGCGAACAGCGGAAGCCCGCAGACTCACCTTATTCCCCTCCCCGTATCGAAATACCCCTCGAACCCCTATTCACCATGTCCTCCACCTCGATTCCCATCCTCGCGGCCGACAAACAGATGGACGACGTTAATTGGGGCGTCTGGCAAGACCTCGTCTTGAGCCTGCTTCGTGGAAAAGGGCTCGACGGTTATCCCACCGGCATTATCCACAAAGTTAATCTCACCTCGGTGGCTCCGAGCTTGTACGGTCTCCACGCATCCCCTATAAATTCCCGCAACCCGACCGCCGAGGAGTACGAGCTCCGCGACAACATGGCTGCCGCTATCATTTATCAGAATATCGTCGACCCCCAAGCGCATGGGCTCACCTCGACGATGACTAGCAGGGAGATGTGGGCGGCGCTCCACGTCAAGTTCAATCGATCGTCAGAAGTCTTGAAGTCTGCCGCGAAGGAGCGCCTGACGTCGCTCAAGCTTGCCACGGGACTGGGACTTCCTGCCCACCTCGAGTCGCTCACCAAGCTCCGCACCGACGCTGCTCGCATTGGCGCTAGGATTACGGACGCGGAGATGATCTCCCTCATTCTCCAGTCGCTCCCCGCCGCCGAGTTCGGGCAGTCCATCATGATACTCCAGGTCATGACGAGCCTCGCGGACGTCACGGGGAACCTCCTTCAGTATTGGGACATCCGCTACAAGAAGGAGGCCGAGGCCGCTGCTGAGGGTAGCACCGTCGCGAGCGCTCTTTCTGCGAACGTCCACTCGCGCGAGACGTGCGAAAATTGCGCGTTCACCGGTCACAACAAGAACGGGTGCTGGTCGCTCGGAGGTGGAAAGGAAGGCGCCGGGCCGCCGTGGTGGCGCGCTCCCAAGGGGAAGGAACCCCGTCAGGCGATGGTCGATGCTGCGAAGGCCGCGAAGGCGGCGCGCAAGGTCACCGCAGCTGCGGCGTCCGTCCAAACTCCTGCCGCTCCCGTCAGCGCTCCCACCGCCGCGTTCACATCCCCCATGACCATTTACGCCCTCAGCACCTTCACCGACGACGGCGACGATGGTGCGTCATCACTCGACTCATCATCACTCGCGAACGATAACGTGTTCCCTAGATTCGGATGTGGAGGGTCAGGTCCTCGCGTTCTGAAGGAGCACGTTAGTCGTACCGTAGTCAGTGTCCCCGATTCCCCATCAATATATACCATCGTTCCGTCTTTCCTTGCCGCCGGCCCTAAAATACCAACGTACCTGGATAGCGGCGCGTCAGATAACTGTGTGGCAAATCGGAACCGGTTCCTGACTTACCGGGATGTCAACGTTGAAGGGTCCACCGCGCTGAAGTCTGGCGGTAACTTCCACGTCGCTGGATGGGGTATGGCCGAGTTTGGAGTTCGCTTAGCGGACGGATCAGAACATTCGATCCACGTCGAAGCGATGCACACACCGGAGTTCGGGATGAATCTCATCTCGTTGCCGACGCTTGATACGCGAGGTTTCCGGGGAACGTGGGGAAATGGGCGGCTATCCGTTCTCAATCGAGAAGGGAAAGTAGTCGTCGATGGGCAGATAGCGAGCGAAAAGGGTCGCCGCAAACTGTACCAGGTGGATGTCGTCGATAAGAAGGACAGTGGGGAAGTTGTTGCGGCTATTGCGGGTCGCGATCGAAACCAGCCCACGGATCTCGAGACTTGGCATCCGAGGCTAGGCCATGCGGACGTCCGTGTCATTAAGCGCATGGCCCAGCAAGAGCTCGTCAATGGGCTGAAAATCGTCAATACGGAGTTGCGAGGGATGTGCGAGGATTGCATACTGGGGAAGCAAGATAAAACACCGTTTAATGACGAGGTGGTCCACGAAACGAAGCCCCTCGAACGTGTTCATCTCGACTTGTGGGGGAAAGCCAGGACGCCTAGCTGGTCCGGGGCGGTCTACATGATGCTCGTGTCGGATGGGGGCACGTCCATGAAGTTCCCGCTCTTCCTGAATAATAAACGGAAGGAGACCACCACGGACGCGTTCGAGGCGTGGGTGATAGAAGCGGAAGTTCAAACGGGGGAGCGAGTGCAGTGTGTGCGATTCGACCTCGGGAAGGAGTTCGACAACGACGTGTTCTTGGGGCTCTGCGCGAAGCGGGGAATCCGCGTCGAGAAGATCCCTAAAGACTCGTCCTCAGCAAATGGACATGTCGAGCGCGGAAATCGTACCGTAATCGAGGGTACGAGGACCACCCTCATCGAGAGCAGGATGAGTCGGCGCTTCTGGGCTGAAGCGGCGACCGCGCATTGCTACGTGCGAGGTTTCGTTCCTTCCTCACGCCATCCCGACGTTATTCCGTGGGCCGCGTGGTTCCGTCGCAAAGACGCTGCGGGAAACCTCGTAAAGCTGAATATCTCCCATCTTCGTGTCTGGGGGAGTACTTGCTGGGTGAAGGACTTGGACCACATCGAAGGCAAGCTCGGGGAGCAAAGTTGGAAGGGTAAAATGGTCGGCTACATGGGCCGCCGGGGTTATCGCATTTACGACCCTGCACGCGCGCGCGTATTCGAGGTACGAAATGTCATATTCGAGGAGGCGACACCCCATCGGACGCGTATCCCCGTCGCAGCCGGCGATGAGGAGCCCTTGCCGTCCGATCCAGCCATTTTCGACAACGACCCTGCGCAAAATGTCCCGTTAGCGCCAGGACGTCCCGCGGATCCACAACCCGCACCGGTAACCCGACCGCCTGTTAATCCTCCAGCTCCCGCCCAGGCTCCTGCCCATCCTGCTCCTGCTCCTGCCCCTGCTCTTGCCCCTCCTCAAGTGCCTATCGCTCCGATTCAAGTTCCTCCTCCTCCTCCTCGCCGTAGCACGCGCGCACCTAAGCCATCCGAGAATCTGCTGCGCTCGATGGTGTCGACCGAGGAAGAAGACCAGGCGCGTATCGCCGGGGAAGAGTGGGCTATGGATAGCGCGCGTCCGACGATTAATGCAGTCGATATCGACTGGGACGATTTCCACGAGGATTACCTCGCGTCACCCTGGGCCTTCGCGAGTATTGCGAAAGGCGGCGGCCTCCATCCCATTCCTCGTTCGTACCGCGAAGCGATGCGCGAGCCTGAGAAATGGCTCCCTGCAATGCGCGCGGAGATGGATCAGCTTGAGGAGCGAGGTGTTTGGGAGCTTGTCGACTTACCAAAGGGGGAGCATGCCATCGACGGCATGTGGGTCTACGACGTCAAAGTAGACGGCGCTGGGGAGATCCTGAAGTACAAAGGTCGCTACGTCGCACGCGGAGACGAGATGGTGGAGGGTCGCGATTTCGCTGTGAAGTGGGCGATGGTCGCGCGGATGGAGTCGGTACGCATGGTGTTCGCGGTGGCGGCTGTGCGGAGGTTGCGCGTTCGGCAGTGGGATTTTTCGGGCGCATATCTGAATGGTGAGATGGACACGACGGTCTATATGAAGCAGCCCGCAGGTTTCGCGAAGCAGGGGGAGGAAGGGAAGGTGTGCTTGCTCAAACGGCCGCTTTACGGGCTCGTCCAGGCAGGACACATCTGGTATAAACTCCTCGCGCAAGGCTACGGAGATCTTGGGTACCAGGAAAGCCTCGCAGACCCGTGTGTCCGGACGCGTTTGCGCGATGGCGAATACACCATCACCACGACACACACCGACAATGTTTTGGGTGCGTCGTCCTCCGAAGCCGAGAGCCAGCGCGTAGTGGATGAGTTCGCGGCGAGGTGGGACCTGAAGGAAGTCGACGTCGACTTGTTGTTGGGGCTGACAGTCGAGAAGCTAAGCGACGGATCAACATCGCTTAGCCAAACGCAGTACTTTCTCAAGGTGCTCGATCATTTTGGCTTCTATGATCTTCCTCCGCTGTCAACGCCGCTTCCTCCCGGCTATCAGATCCGAGCTTCCCCTTCCCCGCTTTCCCCAGACGATGCCGCTTTTATGCGTGACAAGCCTTTCCGCCCCATTCTCGGCACAATTATTTGGGGTAGCAGCGGCACTCGACCCGACTTGTCTTACGCGTGCTGTGCTCTCGGACACGTACAGTCCAACCCGGGACCCGAACATTGGACGGTTCTCGTTGGGGTTCTTCGTTACATAAAGGGTACGCTCGACTACGGCATCCGCTATTCGCCTTCGTCGGAACCCGATTCGACGCCTGGGATTGGGATCAAGCCCGAGGGCTACGTGGACTCGGACTGGGCCGGGTGCGTTGATACTCGCCGGTCCACCTCGGGCTACGTGTTCTTCATGGGCGGCGCGCCGGTCTCCTGGTCGTCGAAGCGACAGGCCACCGTGGCGCTCTCATCGACGGAGGCCGAATACATCTCCCTCGCACGTGGCGCACAACAGGCGATGTGGATGAAGAATTGGCTGTCCGAGGCGTTTCTTCCGCAGGAACTTCCTTTCGGCCTGAACGGAGATAACCTGGGTTCCATCAGCCTCACGGAAACGACGAAAGGTCACGGCCTCGCGAAGCACATCGAAATTCGCTGGCATTTCATACGCGAGCGCATCAAGGACGGCGAGATCGCGGTGTCATCGATTCCTGGCAAGGAAAACGTCGCCGACATATTCACCAAAGCCCTCCCTCGGATTACCCACGAGAAGTGCGTATCCCAGCTCGGTCTTGACTGGAGACGCAAGGAGCTGCTCGCCAGGGGGGGTATTGAGATTCAGTAATCTCCTTATTCGGCGTGCAGCGTTTGTTTCTTTTCTTTTATTTATATGTTTCATGTTCGATCGTATTTAAGGCATCGTGCCCCTTAACGACCCTCAGTCTTACACTATTCCGTGCGACTGAGGGTACGTTCTTCTCTTACTTATTCACTTACATATTTACTTACTTAACCGTAGACTCCGACTGATTGTACGTCGTCTACAGGTATAAACGAGTCTTACACTATTCCGTGCGACTGAGGACTCCGACTGATTGTACGTCGTCTACACCGAGCGAATGATACGAGGGGTCCGAGACGCTGATGCGAGTACAAGGCGGTCACATCACCGGCCGTTCCCAAAGCGGCAACTTCGGACATGGGGAAAATTCCATCCAAGTCCTTCCGGCAAACCGTACCTCAGCGCGGAATGTGCAGATTCCAAATACTGTACATAAAGGTCATACATAAGAGTACCGAGAGATGCGGGAAACGTCGAAAATAAACAGTCTGGATCGTCTTTGAGATCAGTGTCGAATTTACATCAATTATTAATCGTAGTTTTAACCAGTTCTCTACCTTTGAAAATGAAAGATTTTTTTAGGTGCAGCTAGAAAATTATTCGGTCGGCTGGAGACAACTCAAATTTTCTACCTCATCTTGCACAAATTTTCAACTTTAGAGATGTGATGAAACTATGATCACGGACCGAGGTAGTCTACGAACGTAAAAGCACCCTGTGATCTCCCCCTTATAAATTCAGTCCCTTTTTGCCCAAGGTAGTTTAAACTTGGATACCGTGATATGCCGGGTGTGGTTGAACTTTTGGGATTTGGGGTTCAGGCACCATATCAGTCTGTCCAGGTATAAAGCTGGATGCGCAGCGAGTACCGTATAGCAAGTCGTACTCGAAAGCGCCTTCCAAACATGAAACTCTCCACCGCTTTTCTCCCCCTTGTTCCCCTCGTCGCCGCCGGCCCTGCTGCGGTACGCAATGGGGTGAGCTACTCTTACTTCTCCTGATCCCATCCTCATTATTTCCCGACAGACTAGCCTTGTTTCCCCCGCCCCTGATGTCCAAGGAAATGTGTAAGCGTCTCCAGCTGACCGGAGACAAAGAAACTGACCTACTTCCACCAGCTTCGTCTGCGTCGACGCCAATTTCGGGGCCCCGTGTGCCACCTTCCACGGTGCCAGCGGCCAGTGCGTCGCCTTCTCGTCCGACTTTGACAATGTCATCTCGAGCTTCGGGCCCGATTCCGGGCAGGACTGCTTCATCTTCGTGCAAGTGTCCATCCATTCTGACTCGACAAGGGGCCACCTTTTGACGATGCAGATGCAGAGAGAGTGGTTGTACCGGCAGGAGTGACGGACCCATCAGGAACCCCGGCATTCCGAACCTCGCCACGATCGGATTCAACGATGTTATTTCGTCGTTCAAGTGAGTAAGCCATTTTCCGTCTGGCAGCAGTCAGATAATGTCCTTTCCAGGTGCTTTTTTGGATGATTTTACTTCACTTGTGCGAAGGTGGTTGACGAATCAGCGACGCTTTTGTGTTCACCTGTCTCAGGGATATGTTTTAAACTTTTGAATATCTGTTGATTTTTCCTTTTTCCTGAATGAAGTCCGTGTAATATTGTGTTTTGAGGGTGCTCGTTGATCTCGCTGGCGTCGTAACAATAGGCCAGACCTCGCTTGCATTCTCGCGTGGCTCACAATCTGCAAACGCAACACGCGAGCAGTCACGGAAAGTACGCGACTTGCGCAGCGTGCCGCGTGTAAAGATTGTACGCATAGTGTGATGCAACACGCAGACACCCGCAGTGAATACGGCACTGCGGGTGTCCTGCGTTGTGCGACAATCCAACGCGCGTGCTAATCGGAGTTGGACGTGAAGCATTGGATCGATGTCCCAGGCTGCGCGTTCGAGTCGGGCATGCGGCCGCTTCATTAGCCAGCGAAAGTGGCCAGATTGCGGAAGGTGCGAGCGCGAGGTGGTGTGCAGTCGGAGCGGGGCCACAGTCGGTTCGTCGGGCACGGGCAGCTAGCTGCGCACTCGGGATTGGACGGGGGCGTAGGCGCAGGGGTCGGGCGATATCGGACCGAGGCGAGCGCAGATGGCGCACAGTCGGCGTCGGCGGACATGCAGAGTCGGCAGGCCCGCGGGTGAAGCTTTGAAGGCTCGTTCGGAGTCCAGAGCGATCGCGAGACGATTGGCGCATGTTTGGTACTCGGCTTGGTAAATGCGAGCTTCGTATGGGCATGCACGGTTTTGCGCAGTACTAGTGGGGCAGGCGCAACCAGTTGGTTCGAAGTGGGCAGCTTTCTGGGAAGAGTCGGCCATGGACGCGGAGCCGAGGTGCGCGCCGGCCCGCCTCGCGCTCGACTCCGACTGGGCCCGCTGAGATAGCCTCCGGCGCCGAAGATGCAACCGCCGTCTTCAACGCAACGAAGGCGCCACGCTGTTTGCACAGAGACGGAGGCTACAGTTCGTTTCACCTAATCTTGCGTGATCGGCATACAAACCTGTCTCGCTGCCACGCGCGCACTGCGGGCGGGTGTTTAGTACACACGACGCGTATATAGGTGCGAAATAACACTTGGTCAGTAAATCCTCCAACGTAGGCCGCGTCACGGCAATGAAATTTTTTGACCTACCTGGAGTCCGTGATTCGGGCTGCCGACTCAAGCGCGAGTTACAGCGCTGTGAAATACCCACTTTAGTTGCGCAGGTCTAAAGCAAAGTGCGAGATGTTTGTGCTGCAGTGCTGAGGCGATTGGAATCCTGAAATCGATGGCGGAGCTTGAAGACGCACGTGCTCTTTGGCGGTAATACGTTTGCTTTTGACGCGCAAGCCCATGATCACAACCGCCTCTGAACCTGCCCGCCGGACGCACGATCTGACTCGCTGCCCCCTAGCACACTTACGACCGACACACGTCTTCGTGAAACCAACCCACCCCGAGAAAAACTCGAGCGCAGGAGTCCGGACGGTAGCGGGGGCGTGCGCGCCATCCATCTCTCACACAGAAGTCGGCCCCTGCAGTGAGACGGGCTCGTTTGCGTGAGATTTTACCAATACGTGCGCGGGGACGTCTCGGGGCCGCGCCCTCGGCGGGATGGACGAGACCCGGCCGGCACATACATTCTCACGGGCGGCACATTCCTATCAGGGGCGGCACATTGCTTGAGACCCGGCACATGGGCCAGCTTATGGGCCGTGCTTCACACAAAGGCGGCACATGTTCCGGGGGCATGCGGTGCCGTGATGACATCAAGGACCAACACCAACACAACCAAGCACGTTAGTTGTTCAAGTCGCCGGCTCAGATCTCAGAGACCGTCAGGCGAAGGGCATGTGGAAATTTCAATGGGACACGGTAGTGCACTTTAATTCAAGAAACATAAATTGCAATGCGAAGGGAAGTAGCTTATCGTGACAATTGACCGTCAAGCCTCCGCCGCCGCAAATTTTTGAAGCTGAACCGATTCAAGCCTATGAAATTACCACAAGTCAGGGACGGCAGGTAGAAGTGTTAAATAAACATACCTTGCCCGCCCTACGTTTCTTTTTGGGCTGCTCCGAAATGTTCTCCTCGGCATCCCGCTTTCGAGAGCTTGGAGCCCTGGACCGCGAAGATCCAGGTGCGAGAATATTTGTCGGCTCGAGCCCATCCAGCCTCGAGCGCCGGGCCCTCGTCAAATGGCTAGGAGGCATATCCGGGGTCAAATTTTCGGGTGCAGGTGAAGATCCACAAGGAGACTCCGCTGGAGGCGGAGGAAGTGAGGGGAGAGGCGAGGCGAATGATGAAGTTGAATAAAAATTGAAAGCAGTGTCGAAAAAGGTTTCGGCGAGAGGCGATTCAGAGGAATTCGCATATGCAATGTCGGCAGGTGCGGTCGAGGGGATATCTGAACTGAAGCCCGAATCAAACCCAAAAAATGAGTTCAGGTCAGCAGCGATAAGGTCGTAAGGGAGATCCAGCGCGGGGGGTGGTGCTACAGCGTCTGGATACATCGTTAACGCCGCCGAGTACAGTTCAGGGTTCAAAAAATCAGCGGTAGCTAGGTCAGTTATTCAGTTGTTTAGGATCATCGAATCTGGATATAAATGACTCACCCGGTTCAATGAAGTTAGCTTCGGACATCGTGAATGCCTGAGACCGCATGCCGTCTACGCTGGTAAATGCTGGGACTGCCGCCGGGAACATGCTGTCCCATCCTGTGGAAAGGATTTGCGGTGTAGCATTTAGTATTTAAAAATGTAGACAGCGTCAAAGTTGAAGTAAAAATGAAGGAACGTACCCAGTTCAAAGGAATTGAATGCGGACGGCGCGGGGCCCGCGGGCTCGGGCGCCTCGATGATGACAGGATTACTCGGGTTGGCCCCTTGGCCTGACCCCGATGAAGTTTTTCGCGCTATAAAAATTATTACTGAGGATCCTCAGAGGTATAGCAAAAAACGAACTCACCCGATTTTCCCGTTGCGGTCTTGACGCGTCCACTGGAGCTTGCAGACAGAATGGCAGACGAACTAGAAGTTCTTCCCTTCTTCGAGGATGACTTCACCACCTTCAGCTGAGCGTTGATGTCCTTTGTACGTGCGCTCGATTGGCGGCGCGTCTCCAGCTCCTCTGCAAGTTGTTCCTCGAGCAGCCTCCGCTCCTCGATCTGTTGCCTCGATTCTCGGGCCCGCTGCGCGGTGTTGGACTGGCGTTGCGAGTTGCGAGCCATACGATGGGCGACTTCGTTGTGTGCGTTAGTCAGAATACCTGTTCGCATGGACGTCTGAATCTCATCAGCAGTTTTTTGGTCAACCACATAGGCACTGTAGGATCGATTTTGATTGTCGTTTGAACGAGGGAATTAGAGGAAATTTACACACCTTTCAATTGCCTCAACGCACGTCAACTTGATGCCGGTCTGAGAGTTCGTCCAGTGGTGTTGAGCCTCATTTGTGTTCGTTGTCGATGGAGTGCTGTCCCAGACGTCGGCAGGAATGCGGGACTGGGATTTCACGAGGCAAGGGATAATCCACTCATTTATTTCCTTGTGAGCCCACCAATCTATGTCGAAAAATTTGGGGGAGATCAATAACGATCTGAGAACAATCGAGGCCAGTCACCTTGAATCTTCTTGATACCTAGACACTTTACGAAGGCAGAAAACGCGTCCAGAGCTTCCTTGGAGTCGATATACACAAAATCGAGTAGGCGTTCGTAGTCGGCACTCGATACCAGTGATTTGAAGTCATGAACAGGTCTAATGAGGAGCATCAGACTATAGATCTCGTGGATCGGAAGGAAATATACTCTTTCGAATGTCGCCAACAAATCTTTATGAATTCTGGCGCCACCTTCTCGGGTGGCGTGTCGTTGGGAATTTTGCTGTACTCGGGAACATTGTGCTTCATGACAGAGCGACAGATTCCAATGATCTGTGCGCCGTCCATGTCAGCATTCATGACCTGTAAATTACCGCCTGGGACGAATCGCTTCAGCGGAATTGGCCTCCCAGTGACCAAGAGCTTGACGCGCTGGAGCTCATCAAAGACTTGCTCGAAGAAGTCGGCGCTCGCGCGATTGATATAGGCTCGGACAACGGATGCCGCTGTACACTATATAAGTCCCGGATTAAAGCTAAATGGGCGAGGAAGCTTACCGCGCAACACCACCTTCGCATATACAGTAACTTCCCATTCATTCATCTCGCCCTCTACCCGTTTGTAAGTGGTGTCATCATCAAAAGCGATCACCCCCGGATCGTCGAGCAGTTTCAAAAGGAATACCACACAAGTGAGGATGCATATACCGCCATCTGGCGTCGTGATGTAGGCGTGGATGTAGCGTTCGGGAAGCGGCTTGGTGAGGCCGTTGAGGTACAGATGAAATGCACCTGGAAACAGGTATATAATAAATGCATAGTTGTTCGCGGATTGTGGCTTACCGGTCGCATCGAGGCCATTTGGGAATCTCTTGCCCTTTGCCTGACGGACGATGTCCCGCTTTGCCCGCTTGGAGGATAGCGCAGGCAAAAAGGCGGCCGGGGTTTTACCCTTGAGAATAAGTTTAGTCGACGCTGCTATAGAGGAAGAATCAGACACGGTCCAAGGGAACTTTAGAACAACAATAAGATCACACCGTTGTCCACCTTGGCTACAGTCGCACCGATACATCCACTGGCTTCCACGCATTCTCGATAGATCTCTTTCACGGCGAGAGATACCTTGGTGAGCGTCGGCATCGGATGATTATGAGCGGTATTGTTCTGAACAATAAGAGCCTTGCGGATCGAGCGATCAACGGGAACATAAATTGAGCGCGTTGCGGGACAAGGATGTTGTCGAATCGCGGCGCGCACTTGCCTCCCATCTATGATGTGAGCATGAGCTGGATAAAAGATGGTCAGGCCGATATCGAGGGGATGAAAATGATGCATCGCACGGCAAAATTGTTGCTTAAGCCCTGTACTTGGATGTACGAGACGGCTACAAGGCCGAGTATCCTTGCCGCGATCGGTGGACAGAGGCTGGTCAGCGAACGCCTTCGCGAGCAGATTTTCGTCGACGTGGTCTGGAATCTGGTGCGTTCGATGGTTTTCCTTGAAGTTCGTGGTCCAACCGCTACAAGCGATGAAATAGTGATGTCCGCGAGACTTTCCCTGGTTCGGGTTGAAAATCAGCGGTGTAAGATGCAAATGATAAGAGAACACGAACACCTGGTTTCGCCTTCATCATCGGTGTGCCCTGGCACTTATTGCCGCTGGAGTCGACTGCGGTACACTTGGCATCGGAGACGACTTTTTTGAATCTGTGGAAGACATTAAAAATGCTCAAAAGCGAGAAGAAATATTGACATGGCAGCATTCTGCTCCGGCGTGGTACCGTCAGTCCGGCGGGTGTCGGCCTGGGCTGATAGGATTGCGTCGCGCGAGGTCGGATCCAACTCATAGCGAACTACCGCTAGAAGCTTGGGATCAATGCGCTCACACGCGAAGGCGCCTCTACAAGTGCCGCGAGCACGTCGGCACTTGATAGCGGGTTCACTGGGTACAAAAGTGACAAGGGCTGTGCTGCTGCCGCTGCCGCTACCTCCCGAATCCCACGAATCATTGTCCTGGAACACCGCTAAACTCAGCAAAATTCTCATCCACGGAAATAGGACACGCACCGCATTTCGAATTAAATAATCGACCGTGTAAAGTTGACCTGTTTTCGGGTCCTCGATGTTGAATTTTGGATCACTGAGGTCAACGACGATGACGGTCTGGTCACGATACATCGGGTAGATTGAGGGGAGCTCGGAGACGTATTCGATGCATTTGACATTCTTGATTTTTTGGGTGATGTCGAAGTTACCGGTGCGCACATAGGATGTAATCGGATCTTGCCACACGGTGTCGGATTCAACGAGTTCGTCGTCAGAGTCTTCGGAATCTCCATGAGCAAGAGCGAGGGCTTTATGAAACCACATACCAATCACTTCTGCGGATGCACGGGGTTCGGAGGCATGAGATTCGCCATCAGAATGATCAACATCTACGCAAACTTTTATGAGATGAAATGCAAGACCATCGAAAGCCCATACCGATATCCTCCGACGGAGAAAATATACTTGAGGCACGAGACACTGCTCGTTCGGAGGTGCGAGATTCACCATCTGAGTGCTCAACCTCTAAAAAAATCGTGAAATCAAGTCCGAGAGCGGCAAAATTACATACCGATTACCGCCGGCGGAGGGAATACACTCGATGAACGAGACACTGCTCGGGTGAGCTCCTCCGAGACCTCGATGTCGGAATCATCTGCAACGTGGGCCTCTGAGTCAGATGACAGCTCCAGCACCTCTCGGTTTCCCTCATACGAGGTCCGTATCTTGACCGAGGTGGCGGTTTTGCGCGGGATAACGACGGACTGGGGCTCCGCCTTCACCGAGCGCGTTGGCGTTGGGCGATCCGGTGCCTCGATTTTGATGCAAACCGAATCAGATGGAGCAAAAGAACATGTCGAAGACGCGACATGGCCGGCATCTGATACGTTCCGGCCGAGAAATTGCTTCAGAGTGGGAACATCGATCCATTCCTGGTCAAGGAATCGGCCGGCATTGGACGTGATGTACGTGGGCGTGTACATCTATCATTTTTGGCACGTTAGCAAGACGCGGCCACGCGACGCGACGCGGCGTGACGTACATAGTTGCGGAATTCCGTCAGCTGCCGACCCGAGAGACCATCAAGGAAATCCCAGTCGGCGGGGGTGTGCTTTGATGCCGCCATTTTGACGCGCTTTTCTGACGCGCCGGGGGGATTATTTGGTGGGGTGGTGGTGGTAAGAGACAGAGAAAATTGGCGGGGCGCTGACGTGTCAATTCCGGAAGCGGCCGTTTTCGCCAAAGGCGGCACATTCTCAAAAGGGAAAGTGCCGTCTCTGGTTTGAAAGGCGACACATTGATCTGAATGTGCCGCCTCTGATGAGAATGTGCCTCCTCCTCAATGTATGTGCTGGCCGGGTCTTGTATATCCTCCGCCCTCGGGCACCATCTCCCATGCAGCCTGGCACTGGCCCCAGGCGAGGATCTCATGTGCACGGCGGTCGGCAGTTTGGGAGCACGCAGGATGCTCTGAGGCGACGGGACGAGGCCGAGGACGGGGCGCCACGGGGAGTGTCTGCGCATCGATGCACGGACACCCGGCTCGAGAGGCAGATGTATGCTTCCCTCCTTCGTTCCCGGCCACCCGCTAACTTTGCCGCACAGCCCGTCCACCTCGGCCCCAGCGAATAGGCACGCGTCGCCGATGGACGCGTAGTCGGCGGGTCGGGCGCGCTCCGGCCGCGGCACACAGGACGGGAGGTACGGCCCCGTATCCGCCAACACAGGTCGACGCGCGTATTCGGGCTGGTCCATCTCCGAATACAGACACGTTGGACAAGTGCGCGCACCGACACGTCGCTCCACACCGCGCGATGAGTCGGCGGTCTTGGGCGCGCGAAAGCGCGGAGGCAATAGGCACGAGCGAGCTTCAGAGCTAAATCATCGCGCCCGCGCCGAGCGCCATATCCCGTCTGCATGCCGCCGCTGCGGAGCGCGACGCATGAACTGAGATGCGGAGGTCCCGCTCGTGCGCCAGTGCTGGCTTCTCCCATGCGGCTTCGCCATGGACGACCTGGATGCCCACAGCAGGCAGGAGTTTCCGAGGGCATGCGTCCCGCAGAACAAGAGGCACGGCCTCGCGGCGCATCGTGTCCGCGCGCTGAACTCCGCGCATTGCAATCTGTATGCCGACCCCTGGGCCGCGCAGGGCGGCAAGTGGAGCACGCACACGGACCCCACTCAACTCGGCTGCAGACATACAAACTGAGATGCAGAGCGCCGAAGCCCTCTTCGGCTCGGGCGCTTGCAGCCCCAGTCGAGAGGCGCGCCGGCGTCCAGGGCGACAACTTCGCGCGAACGAGTCGGTGGTTCGGGTGCGAGTTGACGCGTTGCGGCGCGCGGAGCGGTTCGGGACGCGTCCGGCACGACCGACGCCGCCCAGACTGCCGCCTACTGAACTGTCCGTGCCAGAGACATTTTTTCATCTCATGTCTATTTCTCGAGATCTTCGTACACCTGCTCCGCACGATGAAGATCTCCATGAACACAGCATGTGTTTTTAGTAAACAGTCGGGTTCGTTTTTTTTCTTCCACTCCTTTTTTCTATCTCCCGCATCATCCACCTTCCGAGCGACCATATCGCGCGCAATTGCCCCGATTGCTCAATCGGGAGGTGCATGCGCTTCTGCGGAGATGGCGCGCAGCCTAACGAGTGTGCACACCAGCCGCGGCGGATTTCCGGTGCACGGTGAGCCAACGACGGCTGCGGCCCATCTCATATTCCATGCGCACTTCGTCGTCTTTCCGTCCGCTGCGCATACATCCAGATGTATGTGTCTCGCTTGTTGTGGCCCTCTATGTATATCTGCTCCTTCTCCTTTTTCTCTTCCTGCCGTCCTGCTCTCTCCGACCCTCCTTTGCCTCATGTTCCTCGCTCTCCTGCTCCTCCCCCATCGCGTACTGACCAATCTCTCCTTTCGCAGGATGTCGGACGCGCTGTACGCGTCGGCGCGCGTCGTTTCCGTGTGGAATGTTGCCTCTATCTCGGGGACGCTGTCGCAGTACGGAGTTCGGGTCTGGTAGACAGAATAATGGGGTCGGTCGTCCGGATACGGGGTGTAAGGGTGGAAGCGAAAATGGGCGAAAGGTCCCGAGGATGTCGTAGACGTGTAGAATAAAGATCAGTCTCGAAGCGGGGATATGCCGTGTGGGCGTGAAGTACGGGTGCAGCGCGTAGAGACTCAGGAGGGATGAGAATACAGAGCACAGGTGAAATCTGTTCACTGGCGACGTAGCCGCGGTGGGCTGCTCAGGTCACTGGTCGCGTCAATGGTGGTGGCTCGCGTGTAAGGAGGATATATTTGGCCATGTGTACGTACAAAACAAATACGCGGTCCGAGGACCGATGTATCGTAAGGTACCAACGGAGATGCAGAAAGGGGGGATAGTGACGAGCGGTCCATCCTCCCCTTCCACAGTGGGGGGAACAATAATCTCGACCTCGAGATAACTCGAAAAGAAGAGGGATGGACCGCGGCTCAAGGACTGGTGAATGTAATGAGTAAGGAAGAATAATCAAAGTAAAGGTAAAGAAATGCGCTCGAATACAGGTTGCAAGTGTTGGCGTAGCGTCGAGGAATCTTGAACACCTAGTCGTTCAATCGCGCTCACGATTACACGGAGTTGCGCGCGGAAAACACCGTCGAGAAGGGACTCGAGGAACACTAGGAGCCATGACGCTCGTGCACGAGACTCCACGTCACTAGGACTGCGATGGGTATGGTCGAAAGGGGGAGCAACACATCGGAGCGGGATGTACTCGGGCGCAGGCACAGCACGAACGACAGGCGGAATGGCGTGGGGGGAACTCGAGTGAAATGCCGGTGGTGGGGATGCAACATGATCGCGAGGCGCGGTGGGAGCAGGGCGCGGTGGAACGCGAGCGATGCACGGCGCAGGTGGTGATTCTCGGGGCTCGGAAACGATGCACGCGGGGTTACGGATGCGCGACAGCAGATGCGCGGCCACACCACCCGGATGACGCGTCAGGGGCAGCGGGGAACCGTCGAATGCTACGAGACGCCCATCCTCGTTGATCTTCGCGAGACGGCGGCGGAGGAGCACGGAAGTGCGCGGGCAGAGTCGGAAATCGAGCGGATGCCTCCCTGTCGTACCACACACGAAGCAGCGGCGCGAGCGCGGTTTGGGCATTGGATCACGGGCTAACTCGGGCCGGATCGGCGCGGAACGGCGTTGTTCGACGTGCGGAGATATCGGGTGATCGGCGATCTCGAGTTCGGAGACTCGGCGCGGACGGGGTGATGTGGATCTCGGCTCGGAAGCGATGGCGGGAGTGACGTGGCGTAGGTGCCAGCTCATCGTGGACGACGGACACAGGGAGCAGCGTGTGGACCGCAAGGGAGCAGGGAATGAATGATGGAAGGGTTAGAGGGCACGGACAACACAAATGATGACCCAAGGAAGGTCCGATAGAAGAACCTTCCCTCGCGGTGGGCTCCACTGTCGCAGTACGGAGTTCGGGTCTGGTAGACAGAATAATGGGGTCGGTCGTCCGGATACGGGGTGTAAGGGTGGAAGCGAAAATGGGCGAAAGGTCCCGAGGATGTCGTAGACGTGTAGAATAAAGATCAGTCTCGAAGCGGGGATATGCCGTGTGGGCGTGAAGTACGGGTGCAGCGCGTAGAGACTCAGGAGGGATGAGAATACAGAGCACAGGTGAAATCTGTTCACTGGCGACGTAGCCGCGGTGGGCTGCTCAGGTCACTGGTCGCGTCAATGGTGGTGGCTCGCGTGTAAGGAGGATATATTTGGCCATGTGTACGTACAAAACAAATACGCGGTCCGAGGACCGATGTATCGTAAGGTACCAACGGAGATGCAGAAAGGGGGGATAGTGACGAGCGGTCCATCCTCCCCTTCCACAATGCCGTGCTGATTTGGCGCTGCGGCGCGGGCTGTTATCGTGGAGCGTGTTGTCTATATCATCCTGCATGCTGCTCCCCTGCCTCCACCGCGTCAATATCTGGCTCTGCTTGCATGTTAACAATGCCGCTCAACGCACACTCCTGCGCCCTTTTCGTTCTCTCAAGACATCGAAAACTATCCCCGGGTGCGGTATGCTAATTGTAAACGAACATTTTCCTTCAGATTGAATAGCTTACCGTGAAAACAAAGCTTTCCACTATTTCTGTCGGAGTCGCGCCACGAGAGCGTTGTTCAATTTCTTAATATCGTTCCTCCAGAATTTAAGATTTGGGTGTACCACCCCACATCGATCTTGAGTAACCAGCATGTAATCATCCCGGACAGTGAGCATCAGAAATTCGGGGAGCGATCATTCCTAGAGCCCACAACGCCTTCATGTCTGCAGTCTAACGTTGCGAACGGCTTTGCGTATCAGTGTAATTTATTATCTTGCCAGATTCCTCGCCGTCACTGTACTTAAGACAATGCTTGCTCATGTCGTTTTGAGGCAGTTACGACATCCGCGCCGAGACTGAGGGCCATAGACCACCGGACGACTTATTTGGAATAGTGGTGACTCCTAACCGGAATGCCAAAGTCTGATTCGATAAGAGGCAGTAGTAAGTTGCGGTCAAGGGAAATGACCACCCACTATGTAAATCGCACACGCATGTCATTTTTCTTTATGCAGGACAGAAGTAGATCGGGGCACGGTTAGTTGCAATTGCACTAAGGTATTGGTACAGTTCAAGTCTTTCAAGGTTCAGGCTTTGCTTGAGAACCCAATGTGATATCTTTCGCTCTCGGAATGCTAAGCTAGATAAGATATCGTCAATAAACTCGACAACAAAGGAGGGGAGGTGCGAGGGGGGAAGGAGAATAAAATAAAATTCACCAATGTTCACTTTCTTCAGTTTACGACTTTCCCCCCGGGTGGAACGGCCTCGAATACAGCGATCACCTCATCGATGAAGCGCTCTTCACCATGCTCAGGCGGCGGCCAGGACTTCTCATCCCACACGCAAAACTTCTTCCCCTTTTGCATCAACCGCCCGAACTCCTTGGCCTGCTCGTACTCGATCGTCCCGTTACCATCAGGGAACTTGATAAAATCATGGACTCCGCGCAGACCGAGCTCAATCAGCGAATTGGGGGTGGGGATTCCATCGAACTTCTCAAAGACGAGAGGTGTTTGTGCAAGGAGGGCGGCGATCCAGGAGTGCGGTCCGCCCGAGGGCTGGGGGTCGAATTGCATCTTTGAGGTGGAGGAGGAGAATTTTCTACCGTCTCTCGAAGAGCGAAGCTGAAACGTACCATTTGAGTCTGTGTAACTTAAATGGAATCGAATGAGCCATCGGCTTACCCAACTTTGGAGGACTGCGATTGCAGCATTGATCCGTGCGCGGTAGTTCGAAATCACAATGTCCTCCTCCGTACCCTCTATGGCCTCCTCTGTTGCGATCCCTTCCTCGACAATCATTTTCTTCGAGATGTCCTTCGCAGAGAAAGCTGTCAAGAAGGCGATGGTTGCGTGCAATAAAATGACTTTGAAATCCATAAACCCGCTATACGAGTGGTAGGCGTCAGCCAATGGCTCAGAGGCATCGTCTGCTCCGGGACCATAGGCATTCAGAGAGCCGCCCATGTTTCAATGAGTGGGAGGTGGTCGATAAGTAAAGCAGTTTCCTCTTTTTTCAAACCCCGCTGCGCTGACTGCCCCGGCATACATTCCCACGGCTGTACTGATAATCAGCAAAACTAAATTGCCATACACTCCACATTCCACAAAGAACGTCCAAACTCAATGTCTGCTGTATAATTCTGACTCCTGAGGACCACCGACAGCACTCGATACGAAATTCGGCTCACCGCTGCATCGGGAACTAAACTGGCAGACGATCAGCCCAATTAGAAGACTTCAAGTGTTGCCCAACCGAAAAAATTAGCATCCTTCTCTCATCTCATTCCGCCGATACAGCGCTGTTCTGAGCCAGAAACGAAGCCCCCGACTTTCAGAATGGCTGTTGGTTGGCTTTTGGATCCACAACCCATCCAGGGGCCAAGAAGAGTTTTGACTGTTTTTATATAGACATGATTGAATTGACGTTGAGGCTCGCATGTAATCATACGGGATCGGGTACCCCTGAGCCTATAATGTATTCTGCATTTGTTCGTAATTCATTCCCCGCGCGGGCGTCTTTTTGGGGCTTCTATTCTACGACGATCGCAAGGATCACGGCTTCTTGGCGCATCGCTATAGGGTCGATTCGATTCTGTCTGCGAAATCTAAATCTGTAAGGTGCGCTGCAGTAAACCGTGGCATGGACACATTACTTATCGACACAGTTTTATCGCACACAAGCCTCCTCTGCCCACACGCCTCCTGCGGAGGGCCCTAGGATACTCCAAGAAGTTGAACCGCCTGAGCAGAGAAGACGGCCCTCCGTTTGACAGGTGACGTAGCAGCGCATACTCGCCAATCGAACGGTTCCGATATTTCCCATGGAAGGACAATTTCACCTTGTGGGTGAGTATGTATGGCTTCCACTTCCACAAGTACAGGGTAGTCGATCTGATCCCGGATTTCACACCCGATGATTGGTGTTTCCTCGTTTCAGCCTTCCATATACGCGCAACGCAAATCTATGGGCGATATACTGTGTAAAAATTAGTGTATTTTACAGGGTTTTTGATGACAACTTACAAGCTGGGCACACCTTTGTTGATTGCAACTTCTGGTTCTTGTCGACAACTTTCATTTTGTTTACATCTTCAGTGTACTTCACTGCGTTCCGTGGGCTATCGGCACAGCCTGACGGCTGTGCTGACCTGTGCCGACTTCTGCCAACTCGGTCGATCTGACGTTGGCAGACTCTGCCGATCAGGGTCGGCAGAGGTCGGCATATGTCAGCACAGGTCGACAGGCTCTGCCGACCCACCCAGAGAACGCAGTGCTTACCCACATGTTTGGCTATGATTGATGGTTGATCCCATCACCGCAGCTCGCGGCGACAGCCATCAATTCTTACAGTACAGGGGCCACTTTGGAGCTTCCCTCTAAGCCCGGGGGTATCTCCAGATGTTTTGAATCGATTCATAGCTATCTTAGGCACCAAATGAAATAAACTCCCGTTTCAGACGTGTGAAATGAGGAGGACAAGCCCATTGGCTCGTCCTCGAACTCATAATGTCAATAGACATCTGTTAAGGATAGTTGGGGAAGTAATATTAAATCTTGGCCATCCTGATAGGTACATTTACTGGATCCTGACAGCATTCAGAGTTTTCTTATGTTCTCGTAGTCGTAAACCGTTCTCACATCTGTTTATGGACTTCGGCATCAATCGGCATCAATGTTCCGATCAAGTCCATCAAAATTCATGTTTTTGAACCACGCCGCAGTCCCTTCTGAGGTGCGAGCATTCCCTAAGTTGTACGCAAAAACTTGTAAACATCGAAATTTGTCTTTGTCCGAACATTGTAAGGTGTTGGCAGTTTTGCGGTTTCGGAGCAGGTTCCCAAAGGTGTGGCCATTTCCCAGTTTTCATCTAAAGGTGTGGGTAACTTAATTTTTACACAGTATATGTGCCATACAAATCCCATCAGCTCGGCACATACAGTAAACTATCTCGTGCGTGCCCCACCAGTATTTCTGCGTCCGCGTTGGCCCCAATGACAACATGTTGGACAGGCAGGTGCACACCTGGTAGATCATGCCCGGCACCATTGCTGCCGCCACACACTCCCACGTTGCCCATGCCCACACCAGAAGAGCAGCATGCCCCCACTGCCAAAGGGACACAACATGTGCTCCGCAGAGATGGTGGTGATGCCGACTGCTGCTGCCTCCTCCACCGAATGGCACTTGCGCAGCTCAGGCAGTCATCCACAACTCTACAGATGAGTTGTGTATCTGGTTTATGTATGCCGAACAGGCAGATCGGGTCTGGTGATTAATGGGCGCCAAAATAGAATGTGCTCGGTGTCCAAGATTCAACGCTTATCCTATTTCTGCACATCCCAGGAACTGGGGTATCATTTCATAGTTTCCGATGATTTTTGATTGGGGACAGATTTCATAATAATAGTCTTTAAGGATCAAATGTTGTACTCACCACAACTCTTCACAGTTGTCGGTCATGAAGAAGGCCCATTTAGAATGTTGCGTAGTGTTAGAACACATTGTGAAGATGTTACATGCATGCGAAATGTGTGTACTCATGTATATATAGTCTGGGAAGCCTATGACAGATTAACCTGTCATAGTGGCCTTTTGGCTCAGTTGGTAACAATGCTAGCTCCTGGGCACGTTATGTAACAGAAGATGAGCTTTTCATACCTCCCATCAGAACCTGTATATACAACCCTGACAGGCAGCATTGTGTTTTCGTCGTGCCAGAGCACATTGCAGAGGTGAATTAAAGGCCTGTGCTCTCGGCTCTCTGTTATATTACAAGCTAACCAGCAAGTGATAGATTTCATTCCTGCCTTTAGCCATGATGAGCATGTGAGTCTTTATCTATTTCATGTAGTAGAACCGCTCATTCAATTACTTCAACTAGCATCAATCTTCACGGTAATTATATCTTTATGTGCCCCTGGCCCAACCTGTAATGCACCATGACAGATATTCTCATCAACTCTTTATTTGATCCACATGACGATCTTTGACCTGACATGAAAATGTCCACTCAGCTCATCATCAATAAACATATCATCCTGCAAACAGTGCTGGTGGAGTTGGCGAGAGATCAGAATTCTTGGAAACTGACAGTTGGCTATAAAATGTGGGTGTCTGGACCCTGTCCAAACAACTCATTACAGAGCTCATGTCCTGTGACAGCCCACCACGCACTCTTTACTTCTCTGTAGCAATCATGTGCCATCATCAAGGTATTTGGCTCCTTGGTTCCATAGAAATTCATTGAGGCAAAGTTCTTACATCAGTGGAACAGAAAAGCCATACGTGTAGCATGCAATCTGTACCAAGACCTTATCGCTGATGATTACAATGCAGGTTTCTGCCTGGAGCTCATGAAAGTGAACCCTGATGGCCCTTCCCCTGAGTTTACTGCTGGTTTCTCAATCTCCGAGTCTTTGACCACTGCACCATCTGGTTTTTATGGGATTGATCTTGGGCAAAACCAAAGTAAGATATGGTTACATTGTGCCAGAATGTCTCATGATTCTTCAACAGTTAACTCACTTGATGGCCAAATGATCGAGACCTGCCTGAGGCAGATGTATGTTGCCACCGACAACAAATTCCAAGTAGATTCTCTCAAGCTTTGGGTGATGCACGAGAGGATTCTACTCCTATCCAATATGAATGAGAAGAAGGCTTGGTTTCTGAGTATACTTGGCAACATTTGTTTGAAGTGTTACTGGAAAACTCAAGTCATACATGACCTGAACCAGGCAATCTGTGCATATGATGATGCAGTGCGGGATGGCTTGGTGGGTGCCCTTTACTTGGGTGAACTTGGTATTGTACTGCTCTGTTGCTTCGAGCAGTTCAGCGACCTCAGTGACATCAACAAGTCTGTGTTGATGTTTGAAGAGGCTGTCCAACTCACTCCTGATGGCCACCCCAACAAGCCTTTGATGTTGAACAATCTTGGCACTTCACTTTTGCATCACTTTGAGCAGCTTGGTGATCTCAGCAACCTCAACAAGTCCATCTTGATGAAAGAGGATGCTGTCCAACTCACTCCAGACAACCAGCCAGACAAACCTTTGAGGTTGAGCAATCTTGGCAATTCACTTTTGCATCACTTTGAGCGGCTTGGAGATCTCAGTCACCTCAACAAGTCCATCTTGATGTTTGAGGATGCTATCCAACTCACTCCAGATGGCCAACCTGACAAGCCTATGATTTCAGCAATCTTGGCAGTTCACTTTTGGGTTCCTTTGTGCAGTGCAGTGATCTCAGTGACCTCAACAAGTTTTCCTTGATGTTTGAGGACACTGTCCAACTCACTCAGGTGCCATCCCAATGAGCCTTCAATGTTGAGCAATCTTGGCAGTTCACTTTTCCATTGCTTTGAGAAGGTCAGTGATCTCAGTGACCTCAACAAGTCCATCTTGATGTTTTAGGACACTGTCCAACTCACTCCCGACAAGATCAATATGGGATTTGCATGTGAAGTGCCAGACACCAAGAACCATTGTGATATCGCAATTGGCATAGCAATTCCAGGATATGATGAAAGAAGCAATCACACTAACTTGAATCTAGATTGATAAATCAGTGGGCATGGATCACTTCATGGAGGAGAAAGCTTACAATGGGATGCGGCCTTCACTTTGCATGAAGAAGACACCTTTGGCTTTTGGTGTGGACCAGTACTTGGTAATAAACCAGGGCAGAGGGAGTCAGATGCAGTATTTGGTTCCAATCCACTTTAAATTGAAATGCAAAAGGAGCCCGCACCAAGAGACTATGTGGGTGTTGTCTCCGCGACCATTCATTTGTGCACATAGCTGTGCACAACTGTCAGTATCATCAGGATCATCGGGGGTAGCATGTCCAATTTGTTTGTGCCCCTCAACTTCCACAAGTCTGGTCGCTCATGTTGATATAAATGGATGTGCATGGTTACTTTGGTCAACTGGGCCAGAGGTAGCAAACATATCCTTCTGTTTGTGAATGTTAGCACATTTGCTTGTGGGGAAGCTGGCTTTATGGTGGTAAATGAGGGGAAGGATGTCGGACATGTTGGTATTTGTGTGCCCTCGCAAGAATTGTGCAACGATGTGGGCATGAGTGGTCCCATGCGGATCAGGCTCACCTCGAGTGCCGTTGTGGAACAGGGTGGAGAGAAAGTCACCAAGAGTCTCAAATGGGGATGTTTTTAACAGTTGTTCCATAGCGGCAAACTTATCTGCTGCTTTTTCAGGTGCAGATCGTGCCGGTTGACAGAGCCGTGGCTGGGTGTGGGAGAATTCAGGTGGAGGGATGGACTGAGGTGTAGTATCAGATGGAATGGAATGCGAGGTAGAATCGAGCCTGTATGTGTAATATACCGAGCCGAAGGAAGGACAAGACGAGAAACTCCGGACCGGAACCGGGTACCAGAGGATCGGAACTTCCAGAAAGTATATGGGGAGATAACACAAGCACCACAGGACAGTAGGATGTGCGTACTACCGAGGCCGGCGAAGGAAGGAAGACTGGGGAATAAACCGGAGGACGACTCAGTGCAAAGCGGAGAGCAAAGCAACATTAATTATCAAACTGAAGTACATGGCATATGTTAAGGGTTTATATAGCTAAGTCCTAATTGTATTCCTAAAAAGGTGCGAGTCAGGTGACCTGTCAGACATAACAATAATACGAGTCCCAAAGAGGATGGAGAAGTGATGTCGGAGAAATTGACAATAAGAGCATGGATTATAAAGACGGATAAACGGGAAATGCTCAGTAATCCTTCATTGTGTAAAAACCCGATGATCCGCAATGGGTCCAAAGATGATCCGTCCAGTTCCGGGCTCCGGTACCGGACATGGACCAGAAGGTCAAGGACCGGGAAAGCATGGATATAACAGTATGCCTCGGTGTCGCAGTAGCGAGTTCTCTTCTGGTTGACAGAAAGGTGGGTCGGAAGTCTGGGAAATGGGGTACACAGGTGAAGCAGAAAATGTCAGAATGGTCTCAAGAAAGCTGTAGAAGTGTGACATAGAAGTTGAGTGTTGATAGGGGAAATTGCTGTGCAGGTGTGGTACGGGTCTGGCTCGATAGGACTCAGTAGAGGCAATATTCTGGGGCTTGGGTGTATTGTGTTAACTGGTGACTTGCCCTTGGTGGAGCACTCGGTTCACTGGTGGCGGTTTGAGATCAAAAGGGAGATTGTTTTACATGTGTACATACAAAACAAATAGGCTGTATGATACTTGACGTACCGAGGAGTAAACACAAAGAGGTAAAAAAGGGGCAGTCAATGAGCGGGTCATCCACCCCTTTGTTATATCTGTGCATCTTGATTCCGGTCACACTCTGGTCACACTCCGGTTTCCGGTAAACTGGAGTATCTTGGAATGATTCGGATCATCTTGGACCATCGGGCCTATGACGCTACAACACTTTACTAAGTGTTTTCCCGTTTATCCGTACTTCTGTTCTTCTGACTTATTGTCTTGGACTTCTCTTCTCATGGTTGATTACATAACCATCACTTCTTCTGACACCATCTGACTCCGGTCGCATGAATCCCTTATTGTCCTTTATTCCTGACTTACCAATCCTTCCCACCATTATTGTCTTTTCTCCTCTCATTCCTTTTTAGTATCAACAATTAGTTTGGTAGTATAAATATGTCTTAGATACTTCCAGTACTTCATCTGGAAAATTAATGTTGTTTCCATGTTTCCTTTCATGGACTGAGTCTTAACTTCTCGTCTCGTCTGCGACTCGACTCCGGGGTAAACTCAGTACCCTCGGATGTCTTCTTCTTCATTCGATCTTCCTTCCGGTCCATTTCCGGTCCACCTCTGGTTGACCCCCGGACTTCCGGTCGACTGCCGGTTGCTCTTCTTCACCATTCTGGCCCTTCTCTCATTTCGGCTCCTCCCCAGACAGTCGCACACCCTTCTGAGCTGTGGTGCTTGCGAGAAAAGCCGACTTCTTGACTCTGGTCCTGTCCTGGTTATCCGGATCAATTTCCGGTTCCGGAGCTCCGCCAGGCTGGTCATCTTCATTCTGGCTCAGGATATAACAAGTACGGGAATTGGGCACCACTCGAAGTCCCGTAATTCCTGCTCCTCCACTTGACACCGATGTGGAAGGGTGTTATATCCTGAGCCAGAATGAAGATGACCAGCCTGGCGGAGCTCCGGAACCGGAAATTGATCCGGATAACCAGGACAGGACCAGAGTCAAGAAGTCGGCTTTTCTCGCAAGCACCACAGCTCAGAAGGGTGTGCGACTGTCTGGGGAGGAGCCGAAATGAGAGAAGGGCCAGAATGGTGAAGAAGAGCAACCGGCAGTCGACCGGAAGTCCGGGGGTCAACCAGAGGTGGACCGGAAATGGACCGGAAGGAAGATCGAATGAAGAAGAAGACATCCGAGGGTACTGAGTTTACCCCGGAGTCGAGTCGCAGACGAGACGAGAAGTTAAGACTCAGTCCATGAAAGGAAACATGGAAACAACATTAATTTTCCAGATGAAGTACTGGAAGTATCTAAGACATATTTATACTACCAAACTAATTGTTGATACTAAAAAGGAATGAGAGGAGAAAAGACAATAATGGTGGGAAGGATTGGTAAGTCAGGAATAAAGGACAATAAGGGATTCATGCGACCGGAGTCAGATGGTGTCAGAAGAAGTGATGGTTATGTAATCAACCATGAGAAGAGAAGTCCAAGACAATAAGTCAGAAGAACAGAAGTACGGATAAACGGGAAAACACTTAGTAAAGTGTTGTAGCGTCATAGGCCCGATGGTCCGAGATGATCCGAATCATTCCGAGATACTCCGGTTTACCGGAAACCGGAGTGTGACCGGATTGTGACCGGAGTGTGACCGGAATCAAGATGCACAGATATAACAGTACTTGCGGGCACCTGGTGGTTTTGTTGAAGGAGGATTGGTGTCTTAGTCCATTATGTGTGCCTATGACAAGCTATATCCAAGTCCGAAGAGAGGCAGGAGCAAGGACGCGTCGTCAGTGGCTAGGAAAAGAAGCACGTCTCAAATTGAAACTCCGCAATTACGTAACAAGCGAGCACTGCGACAGCATCTCCGCGTAAATTGACGATTAAATTCCCTCTCAAATACCCCCAGCGGCTTGCAGTTCACGGTTGAACGCAACACCGCTATCCTACTTAGTTTTCGCCCTAAATATTGAAAGTACAGAATCTACCATTTTCACCAAATGAATACATGCTAATAGCTTTTAAATAGTATTATAAGGTTCCAAATCTCACTGAAGGTCAGAGGGCCTTGCAGTTGCCTGAATAACTGACCGCGACACTGCCAATTCGAATCGAGATGATCACTTCAAGTTGCCGCTGATGGCCGAGCCTTCCCAAAAAGGAAGTCGGCCTGACGTCCCTTGGTCACCTGAGTAACCTCTGACAACATAAAGATCCCCAGGGTGGCATGGCCCCCAACATCCGGTACGGAGCAAATCATTCCAGAGTGGTGAACAAATGCTCGCAGGTGGAGTGCAATGCCAATACATTGAACACTTACTTTGCCAGTCTTTTGAAAACATCGAAATTCCGATACTTGGCAAGGTGCAGCAGAAAACGGTCGGCAGAATCCGCCATTCTCGAAGGAAACATTTTATTATGCTTCGGCAGTTGCAGATATGGGATCAGACTGTTACTCAGTCCTCACAGAATCGTCGTCAGTGAAATCACCCTCTAAAAGCCGTTTCAGACGGCTATACTCTCGTTTACGGCCAACTTCTGGTGGATCCAATTCTGCTCTGTCGAAATCAATTATGGTTGCCTGTCCTGCATTATTGAGAAGTAGATTTGCGGGACGCATATCACGGTGGCGAACCCCAGCGCAATGAACATCATCTATGATAGCTAGGAATGTGGCCCTAGTGATAGTTAAGAGGAGGAAAACACTGATCACAAGATAACATACTTTTCTGCCGCGGAGACTCGTATGTTTCGTTGGTCTTCAAGAAGTCGTGTATGTTGAAGTGACTCCCCACAGTGATTCATGATGAGAGCGTTTGCAGTGCCCTCCACATCATCAAAGATCCCCAGAATGGCCGGAACGCCGGTAACATTTGAGGTGGCCAACCGCTCGTAGGCCACGAATTCGTTCTGCATGCGCTGGCGTTGCTCCGGATAAAATGCAAGCTTGATAATGACGCTTTGCATCAGAACTTCGCCCGCCTTGGTTTTGACCTCAAGGACTGCATTGTGAACAGCTCCGGTAGCACCCGTGGAAATTTCCGGTCCGACGGTAACCGTGAAATACTGGTTGGCGGTATAGGAGTTCTGGGGCTTCCCGGGGGGCGGTGGGAGAATGGCCGGGAAAAGAGTCGGGCCGCGACGAATATACGACGAGGGGTTTACGGAGTTGTAGTTTCCGTAGGAAAGTCGGACAAGCATCAAATTACGGGAGGAAGCTTCCGTGAACACACGCTAGATACATGTCAGCGGCTCGCCATATGGCATCGATTACTGGCGCACCTCGATGTTGCTTGGCAGGCTAGTATCGGGGTTCACTCGTTTTTTCTTATTCGGAAGACCAGCGGGGACATCGACATCGACATTACGACGTTTTTTGTCCCGTCCGGTGGCTGGTAGAGTAACTTCTGCCACAGAAGTTCCTGGGAGGGTGCCGTTGGCCAGCATTTGCGTATAGCGATCAACGTTATCCCGAAACGCAGAAATATAAAGGCCAACGTGTACTCGAACATACGCCGGATTGCATCTCGGCACATCGATAGTCTCGGAGAGAAACAGGGTTTGGGTTTCTCTATGACGGATTCCGATGCGCTCAGTATTTCCGTTGGTAAAGATGATGAATGATGAATCTTCGTAAACGGCTTGATTCCAACCCTGAAGCAATCCAGATGAGCGAAAACAGGGGCAAATTCAAAGACACGTACATGTTGCAGAAACTCTTCGGCCAGACGATCATTCCTTGGCCGAGTTGGCCGATCAGCGAGCGAGGGAAGCTGTATTCGGGGGAAACGTTTTCGACTCGGCGGTGGGTCTTTCGGTTTCGAAGTTGGCGTTTTGGGATTTGGTGTACGCAACATGCCCCTCAGACGGGAACTTCGTCGAGGTAAATTGGGCGCACGCACAAACGACACCGGATGTGAATTTCCCGACATTTCAGCAGATCCTTTGAGCAGCGATGCCGATGTCGATGCGTCCGGAGTCTGGACGCATCGCGATGGAACGTGGACAGAGACACCGGTCCCGCTGACGCATGGTCCGAAAGACGCTATTCTATCCATCTCACGTATGACACCGTCCGTTTGCCACGCGGGGGCATATATCTGCCAGCTAGCTAGCACAGGGCAATACTTCGCCAAGCCATGCAAGTGCTCCTTCGTTTTCTCGTCAAAGCGGCGCAAGTCACCGGGATCCATCCAAAAATCCCTCTCATCATGATCTATGCTGAGGGAATACCCGTTTTTCACGAATTGAGGATTATCGTATTCGTTCGGGTGTTTTCTGCTTTCTTGATCGTTCCACATCAGCACCGAGTACCAACTGAGAGGTCGGATCAGTAGCAGAGACGCCATAGGATGACAGACAGCGGCAATCGTGTCGGCATAAAATTCGGCCACGCCGTCTGACCCAGCAACCGGTTTCGACCGTTTTAGGTCCCAGTGCCGAACTTGTTCCAGATCGTGGCCTTTCTCCTCTGCGTCATCAGGAACAGCCAAGTTAAGGTCTGTGACTAGTTTATACTCGGTGTCTGCGACGGCAGCAAGGGAGGAAACGAGAGTCGAGTGAGAAACAATGCGTCGCAAAATGAGTTTTTCATCTAGATGTCTGTCGTAAAAGGTTAAGCATTGGTCGGGTAAGATGCCGTAGTCAGCATGAGAGGTAAGCTTTGGAGGACAGAAGTTGAGCAGCCAGCGAACGTTGTCGTCTACGGAGAATTCAGACGCCATTGGTGGTGTGTGTCTGAGACGAATCGCGATCAATCAACCAGGATGGTCACATGATGTACCAAAGAACACCAAACCGCGAATTATTTGTACACGTTGTTTGATCAAGGTGATAAAATATTTTCCCCATGAATCAATAGATATTATTAATATATTGAGGCGTGCGGCCGGCCAACGGCCCCAAAGTGGGTACATCGTCTCAAAAACGTGAAGTACCGGAGCGGCCCATCAGTGTGATGTTGATGCGTGACTGGCTGTGACAGAACGCGTCGAATCACCGACTCCGCGCGAATCTTGAGGACGCAGACGCGCCATCGGGCTAAAAATATACAGCACAGGTGAGTAGCATTACATTTAACCAAAGATCTCTTTAAAACACTTAAATACACCTACAGAAGCCATTTGTCCACCGTTTATTCAAATCTAGACCACCATTTCTCAACTCCATTCCCAAGTGCAGTATGAGCAATGGGAAGAGGATTGCACCTTCTAGGAAGCCCAGGAAGTGTTCTTTGCTAAGAGAGCCACATCTCTCCCCAATATCACGAGTAACAAGGAGAATCTGCCAGATCCTGCTTCTGTATCCTCCACTTCACAGAAAGGCTCAGCCCTCGAAAGACTTCAAAAAAGAGTACCAGAAGCTGCAGCAGAAGCTTTGGCATGCAAAGGCACAGCAAACAAAGCTTAAAGAAGATCTTGAACACCTTAAATTCTTGGACTCGGGCAACCAATGGGCTGCTAATCTTGCTAATCAACATGTCACCGAATTGATGTCCACCATCGAGGCATTTGTTTTGAAGGGCTGTAAAAAGGCATCTGATGCAAAGGCCACCCTCGATGCCCTTCACAAAAAGGACAAGGCCCTTCAGCAAAGTATTTGGTGCTCTGTTGGCACACTTATGTGTTATGTTGCCCATGCAAAGAAAAAGGGAGGCATCTGCTGAGTAACAGAGAAAGGCATCTACGCCATGCAGGCCTGTAAACTTGCCAGGCTTATGGTTGATAGTGGCTGCACACAAGACAAAGTGGGACCTCTGATGGAACACATTGGGGATGTCTTCGGCATTCACATCAACCATTCTATGAGTTGACGGACTGTCATGAGAGCCATTGAGGAAGGAGGAGTTGCAGTGGAAATGCAGCTTATCTTTGAATTATCCTTGCTTGAAGGTCTGTCACTTTTTTGTTCTCATCTCAGTGTTGAACTTTGCTTAGCTGATTATACTTTGATCGTAGGAGCCACAGCCAGCGCTGACAGTATGTCTAACCGGGGCCTGAATATTGAAGGTGCCCATGTGGCAAATCATGCACCAGACTATGCATCGGGGAAAGCTTACAATCGACCCAAAATCAACACCGAAAGTCCAGTTCTACAGCGTAGAGAAGACCATCAATCATACGAGTGCCAAATCTGTTTGAGGCTGGGATACATGCTTAGATGAGAGCAGCAGGATCTTCAATAACAGTCCATTGTCAGAACACCTGAAGTGCAAGTATTCTGTCTGAGATTTCCTCAAGATCTTGAAGGGGATGAATGGTGACCATGCAGCGAACGAGAAGAGCACTGCAAAGGGTATGCAGGACCTGAAACATGAGGCAAGCATTCAGGATCTTGGGGAGGAGGCTTTGGCAGGAAAGTAATACATGGAGTTGGTGTCAAGAGTCGGATTCTCTCGGTGGCCGACAGAGGTCTGGAATGTTCTATCAAGATGAAGAGGTGAAGTGAGCGATATGGATCAGGATTCTGTCATGATAAAACTTCGTAGATAGGTGTGAAGTCCGGACGGAGTCCGAACGGAGGTCCAAGGCAGGTGCTGACAAATGGAGTGGGCTTGGCTTCAGCTCGTGCGCTGCGCCTTTCCCTACGCCCAAGGCCCGATTTCGAGAGATGACTGATTGAGAGTGAGACAGAGATAGGACACAATCTTAGTCGATATTCAAACTGAGATAAATGTATGTACATGGTAATATTTATACTACTGTCGGAGTCCGAGATATTTCCGCATGAAACAATTAAAACAATAAACTAATTGTAGTATGTATGGGGATGAAGAATTTAGAAAGAACAATAAAGTAATTGTCAAGGAGCCGGAGGTCCGAGAACTCCATGACCACATGACAAATCATATGTGCGCATAATTGTCGAAGAGCATGTGGAAGAGTGTTCATGATAATAAGAGCCAATGGCAAAGTTGGAGTTGATGATGAGTAACTCCGGCGGTGTCCGATAGAATCCAATGGAACGGATCGTGACAGTTGGTTGACTATCTGGGGGCATGGAATGCGAAGAAAATCTCCGAGGCAGGTGGTGAAGAGGCCTGGAACTTGCTGTCTGCTGGTGAGCAGTCCGAGCACGATGCAGTGCTGATGAAGGAGATTGTGGCAGTCCTGGAAAAGGAAGCGTATGAAGTGTTGTGTCACGTACCGTGACATCGGACTCCCTCGGCCTCCGAGGATCGCCGAATCGTAACGTCCCCATTCTTATTGGCTACTTCATTCACCATATGCTCAAGACTCCCTATGAATCACTATGACTTTCTTCGTCGGCGACCTCGGACTTCCGACGTCCGCCGACACAGCATTGACTTACATTGACTCATACATACTCATTCCCATCGCGGAGCCTATCGGCCTCCGATGATTAATTACACTACGATATCATTTAAATAGCTCGATGTACTCTCGCTTCTAGTCAGTTTGAATATCGACTAAGTTTCCCTCTTCTCAGTTCTCTTCCTCTCGGTCTTCCGCCCTCCTCCGAAATTGGACACTGGGTGTAGAGAAGGGCGCAGCGCACGAGCTGAAGCCAAGTCCACTCCCTCCGTCGGTCCCCGAGTCGGACCTCCGTCCGGCATCCGATAGGACTGCACACTTTTCCACGAAGTCCCCCTTTTGCGACGTTCCTCCCTTATCGTTCACATAAGATATTGTCACGACAGGACTCTTCGGACCCCGACGGGCCCCGACGGAATTCTGGTACTTGACAGTATATTCAAACTCACTCTTCTTACACCCAACCGTTTATGGCTTTGGACCTCAACACACAAATCCAACGAAGAAACGAACGTGCCATTCAGCGACTTGCACGACTCTCGATTACTCCTCCAGAAATCGCCGAGCAACGCCGACAACAGGATCAGGCTATTCGGGACTCTCGCATTAACTACAGCGCGGGCCTCCGAAACATAGCCAGTCAAAATATTCAATCATCTTTTGTCACTCGGCGAAGCGCTCACATTGCTGGCAGTATGACTTCCACACAAACACTTCCTTCCCAAACCCGCAACCCCACTTCACCTAATCCCTTCGATTCGATCTCGCAAACCGGTGGACCCCGATCAGGCAGGAATAGCCTGGTACAGATAGATGAAGAATCGGACGAGGAAGACCACCCTCGGACCCCGATCTCCTCTGGGGGAAACCGTCGGCCTCCGACTCCCCCTAAGGAGCCGGAAGAGCGCGAACGTCCACGAAGATCATCAACCAACCCTTTCCATGATATTATTGGTGGAGTTAGCGGAGGCGGTGGAGGTGATGGTGGAGGTGATGGTCCGGGGGGCAACGGGGGCCGACGCAGTCGATCCTCAACCCCCGACCAGAACCCGTTCAACAACCCGAACTTGTTTTTTACGTCCCTCACCCAAGCCATGTCTCAGGGTATTGGCAACACACTTAATCAACGCGATACTTCCAACGACAAGACTCGGTCCCGAGTTCGGGATCCCGAGACATTCGATGGGAAGGACCCCGAGAAACTCCGAACCTTTCTTTTCCAGGGCATTCTGAACTTCCGCGATCGCCCATCGGCATTCGTCCGCGATCAGCAGAAGGTCAACTACATGATCTCCTACCTCACAGGAGATGCCCTCGGATGGTTCGAACCGTCCTACGTCAATCCGGACCCGAACAACACTCCGAAATGGCTTAACGATTACAATGCCTTTGTTTCGGAACTCCAGCTCAATTTCGGCACCTACGATCCCCGACAGGACGCCGAGAACGAGATAGTTGCTCTATGTATGTGCGACGGATAACAGATCCAGAAGTATCTGGTCCGCTTCAATAAGCTTTCACAGCTTACAGGCTGGAACTCCGTCGCTCTCCGAAAGGTCTTTTATGATGGACTTCCCGAGCGTATTCAGCTCAAACTCCGAGATCTTCCCGGCGGGAAACCTGATTCCCTTGATGTCCTCAAAATCTCTGCTCAATCCATCGACGCCTCCCATTGGGAATGGCAGAAGGAGCAGCGATTTCGGCATTCTCGGGCCCCGCTGGCGAAATCTGGAACCTCCGACAATTCAAAGCCGGCCCACTCAGGCAACTCTGGCAATCATCCCACTCCCAACAACGCCAATAACGACTCCAAGAAAAAGAAGCAGAAGGGAGGCGGGGGGAACGGAGGGAACTCCGGCGGATCCCCCGCTCAAACTTCGACTTCTACGACTTCGGAGAAGCCTTGGGCGAAGATGCTAGGATCTGACGGCAAACTGCTTCCTGCCGAGAAAGCCCGTCGGCTCGCCGAGAACCTGTGCCTGCTTTGCAGAGGAAAAGGCCACCGCAGTGACGCCTGTCCCAAGAAGAAGGTGTTCGGACGTGCTGCTTCCACTTCGGGAACCGCGGCAACTCCGATTATTGCATCCCAGTCGGGAAACTAAGTAGCGACTCTCGGAAGTCCGTGCGGCCCGAGGGTCGCGAAGACATCCCTGACCGCACCCCCGACTCTTTTTTACGACTTAATGCTTCTGCACTCAAAGACCCAAATTCCTTATGCCCATTCCTGCAGTCTCCGCAGATTCCGTCGGACTTCTGAGCCCTTATAGACTCCGGTTCGTCCGATTGTTTTGCAGACCCTGTATTTTGTACGACCAATAATCTCACACGTGTTTCTATTCCTCCGATCGGCCTCCGTCTGTTTGATGGGTCCTCCGGGACCATCATCTCTGAAATCGTTTGTCTTGACATTCGGTTCCCTTCGGGTGACACAACTCCGGTTGAATTTTATGTCACCACCTTGGATTCTGCTTGCTCTGTCGTCCTGGGACACAACTGGCTCACCCGCTACAATCCGTTGATTGACTGGGTTTCGGGCCAAATATCTTTCCGCTCGCCTGGCTCTGCAATTCCACCTTCGGCTCCGTCCAAAGGCCTCCCGTCGGCCTCCGCCGGCTCCATCCCTCCCGTAGGGGAGCCCTCTGTCGCTCCTTCGGCTGACGCTAAACCCCCGTCGGTCTCCTTGATAGGAGCAGCTGCCTTCGCCAGTATTCTACGCAGCGAAGGTAGTCAAGTATTCCGTCTAGGCCTCTCAGAGGTCCTAGGACGTTCATCTGATACTTCCTCGACTCTGGATTTGTCCGGACTTCCGTTGGAGTATCATGAGTTTGCTGATGTCTTTTCGGCTTCCGAGTCGGAAAAATTAGCACCTCATCGGCCATACGATCTCAAGATCGAACTAGAGGATGGGGCATCACCTCCGCCCGGTCCTATATACTCCCTTTCTCAGCTAGAATTGGCGGCCCTCTGAGATTTCCTTGACAAGAATATTAGTAACGGCTTCATTCGACAATCAACTTCCCCGCACGGCGCTCCGATCCTCTTCGTTAAAAAGAAGTCTGGCGAGCTTCAGCTCTGTGTAGACTTCCGAGCACTTAATCGCATTACTCGGAAGGATCGGTACCCGCTACCGCTCATCTCGGACCTCCTTGACGCCGGTCGTAGCGCTAAGGTCTTCACTAAAATTGACCTAAAACATGCGTATCATCTCGTCCGGATCACCGACGGCGACGAATGGAAAACAACATTCCGGACTCGCTACGGTTCCTTTGAGTGGCTGGTGATGCCTGAAGGCCTTACCAATGCCCCTGCCGCTTTTCAATGATTCATGAATGACCTCTTTTCGGATCTCCTCGACATCACCGTCGTGGTATACCTCGACGACATCCTCATCTATTCGGAGGACCCGTCGGAACACCAACAGCACGTTCGAGAAGTACTTCGGCGCCTTCGGAAAGCCGGTCTGTTTGCTTCCTTCAAAAAGTGTGTTTTCAACGTGGAAACTGTTGAATTCCTCGGATACATCCTATCACCGGAAGGACTTACGATGGACAACTCCAAAATCGAGGTCATTCGGGAATGGCCGGAGCCCCGAAAAGTCAAGGATGTGCAATCATTCCTTGGCTTCACCAATTTCTATCGTCGCTTTATTGCAAACTATTCGGACATCGTCGTGCCGCTGACACGGCTTACTCGGAAGTCCGAACCCTGGCTTTGGTCCCCGATATGCCAGGAAGCCTTTGATACCCTTAAGCATGCTTTCACCACTGCTCCAATTCTTACGCATTGGGTTCCAGGTGCACAACTGACTCTGGAAACCGACGCATCCGACTACGCCATTGCGGCGATTCTCTCCATAACATCGCTGGACAGAGAAATCCGCCCAGTCGCATTTCATTCTCGGACCCTCTCGGCCCCCGAACTCAATTACGACACTCATGACAAGGAACGTCTAGCCGTTTTCGAGGCCTTCCGAGTCTGGCGCCGATATCTGGAGGGAGCAGTCCCACCAATTGACGTGGTCACTGACCATAAGAATCTGGAGTATTTTGCAACTACGAAACTCTTGACCCGCCGGCAAGCTCGGTGGTCCGAGTATCTGTCGCCTTTTAATTTCATCCTTCGGTTCTGACCGGGACGCCTCGGAGGCAAGCCTGACGCTCTTACTAGACGATGGGACGTCTACCCTAAAGAGGGGGATAGTGGCTACGCCAATGCAAATCCGCATAATTTCCGACCAGTATTCACTCAGCATCAGATTGGTGCGTCCCTTCGCGCATCCGCGCTTTGGACCCCGGCGCTCCGAGCTGGTCACATTATGGACATTGATCAACTTCATGCGGACATCCGAGATGCCCTACCTTCTGACCCTTCTGCCTCACGACATCTTAATGACTCCTCGGACCCCCGATGGGTCACCCGAGATGGACTTCTCTATCACGATGGATGTATCTACGTCCCGGACGCCGCGGAACTCCGACTTCGGGTTCTGCTCGACAAACACGATCATCTACTTGCTGGTCATTGGGGACAAAACAAGACCCTTGCCTTGGTCCGACAGGAATATGTGTGGCCTGGACTCCGAGACTTTGTCAAAAGTTACGTCCGATCATGCGTTTCTTGCAAACGGGCAAATACACTCACCATAGACCCTACAGACTCCTTCGGCAACTCCCGGTCCCCGAGAGGCCTTGGGACTCGATTTCTATGGACTTCATTGAACAGCTCCCTATGTCTGACGGCTATACCAGCATCCTCGTCATTGTCGACCGCCTGTCCAAGATGGGACTCTTTATTCCCTTCACGGCAAAACCTCGGCGTCCGAGTTAGCCCATTTATTCGTTCTTCACGTCTTCTCCAAGCACGGAGTCCCGAGCCATGTCACCTCCGACGGGGGCACCGAATTTGTTAATCATTTCTTCCGTTCCTTGGGAGAAGCGCTCAATATGCGTCTACACTTCACCGCCGGATACCATCCCTCCGCCGACGGACAGACCGAGCGCGTCAATCAGACCTTGGAACAATACATCCGGATGTACTGCAATTACCAGCAGAACAACTGGGCTGCACTTCTCCCTCTAGGCGAGTTCTCCTACAACAACACTCCTAATGAAACTACAGGAGTGTCTCCTTTCTTCGCCAACAAGGGCTATCACCCGTCGGTTACCGTGCACCCCGAGAGGGATATTACCTCCGCTCGGGCCCGAGACTTCATCACGGACTTGGATGCTCTACACCAAGAGCTTCGCACTCAGATGGCCACTGCACAGAAGCGCTATCAGGGACCCGCAGACAAGCGGAAAACCGCGGACCCGAAGATCTCAATCGGAGATGAGGTATACATCAATGCCTTCGGCTTCCGAACAGCGCGACCAACTAGGAAATTCTCGGAACTCTTCTATGGTCCATTTGAAGTTATTGCCCAGCCCGGACCCGCTTCCTTCACCGTTAAACTTCCCCGAGACATGCGTCAAATTCATCCCGTCTTTCATGTCTCTCAACTCGAGCCCTCACATCCAAATACTATACCAGGTCGAGAACGGCCTCCGCCGGCCCCGATTGAGATAGAAGGGGACCTCGAGTATGAAATCGCAGAGATATTGGACAGCAAAATCGATCGGCGCCGTCGGCCTCCGCTAGTCTACCTTGTTCGCTGGGACGGTTATGCCGGAACAGCAGAGGAGACATCCTGGCTACGAGCCGATGAACTTGCCCATGCAGCAGATCTTGTTGAAGAATTTCACGCCAAACATCCTAACCGTCCTGGTCCGTTGTAACATCGGACACCGACGGTCACCGATGCGACTCGTTTACGATGTCTCGCACAGGTTTTTACGCAATGAAGGTCTTCTGAGCGTTTTTCCTTTTAAAAACCCTTTTCTTCCTTATGTTACTTATCACACCAAGTACCCAGAGTAACCCGGCCCGCTATGATTCCGGACTCTGAAGTACTCCGACTCAAACTTATTCACGCGAAGAAAAAGCAGAAAAAAAAAAAATATTATTACAAGTCCAAAAATTATTATAATACATTTTTTTGGGCCACCCTCGCCCCCCGACTCACTCCCTACACGGACCCCGACCTACTCCTTCGCTCCTGCCGCCTCTTCGGCCCCTGGCGCTTGTTCCCTTGCCTTCAAGCTTTGAAGGACAAAGCTCGACAGCTCTGTTAGAGCGGTCGCCTGCATCTTGGCGTACCGCTCCATCTTGGCGTTGTGTCGAGACTGTTCCTCGAGCATGTGCCCGAGGAAGTCCGCGACATCTCTGAGCTCGGCCCCGATGGAGCCGAGGTCGCCTTCGGCGGCGTGCGAGTGCGTGCACCGCACCTTGCGGCTCTGGCAGCGTTTGCACGCCTGCCCCTTGCGATTGGTGCTGCGGATGCACCTGGCGCCATCCTTGGCACAAGCCGCACACTAAAATAAAAATCAGCAAGAATAAAAATCTCGGAGGTCCGAAAGAATACATACCTTCTGCGGGAATTCATCGCCCTCCGCACCCTCCTTCTCCTTCCTTGGCCTCTTGCTTGGGCCAGCAGTCTCCTCCCCGCTCTCCTCTGGTGCAACGGCTTTCCGTTTGCCGGCAGCCTTGCTCGATACCGCACTCCGTGCGGCCTCCGCCTTCTCCTCGGCCTTCCACGCAGCCTCCTCCTCCTTGGCAAGTCGGGCGGCCTCCTCCTGCGCAATCTTGCGCCTCTCCGCCTCCTCTTTCTTCGCCTTGCGCGCGATTTTGCGCGCCTCTTCCCGCGCCTCATTGTCACCGTCGCTCAGTTGAGTGTCGGCGTCCGCGTTGGAGAGCGCAAGGAGTCGGGCGCGGTACTGCGCAGTGGTCTCGTTGGTAAGGGGAGCCATATGACTAAGTTTTTCTTCGGAGATGATGGGGGTATGGGTTCAAGATGCAAAACTCCGGATTGTAATGGTTGGCTGGCTTATATACCAGGGAATCTCGGCATCCGGGACGGATACCCGTAGCACAACTTCGGGACGGGCATCCGACCATGGTTTCCGTTTTTGGCGCCTCTGGGGATCGGCGCAAAAAGGGGGATACTGTCACGTACCGTGACATTGGACTCCCTCAGCCTCCGAGGATCGCCGAATCGTAACGTCCCCATTCTTATTGGCTACTTCATTCACCATATGCTCAAGACTCCCTATGAATCACTATGACTTTCTTCGTCGGCGACCTCGGACTTCCGACGTCCGCCGACACAGCATTGACTTACATTGACTCATACATACTCATTCCCATCGCGGAGCCTATCGGCCTCCGATGATTAATTACACTACGATATCATTTAAATAGCTCGATGTACTCTCGCTTCTAGTCAGTTTGAATATCGACTAAGTTTCCCTCTTCTCAGTTCTCTTCCTCTCGGTCTTCCGCCCTCCTCCGAAATTGGACACTGGGTGTAGAGAAGGGCGCAGCGCACGAGCTGAAGCCAAGTCCACTCCCTCCGTCGGTCCCCGAGTCGGACCTCCGTCCGGCATCCGATAGGACTGCACACTTTTCCACGAAGTCCCCCTTTTGTGACGTTCCTCCCTTATCGTTCACATAAGATATTGTCACGACAGGACTCTTCGGACCCCGACGGGCCCCGACGGAATTCTGGTACTTGACATGTTGTCTCCCAAGGACCGGCAGACTTTGGATCTCTTCATTTGGGGTGGCTGTTGCATGCACAAAGATCTCAACAGTTTCAAAAGGGGGGTAATGCAGAAATGATGCTCGAATGGACTAAACTTGGTGTTCCTGGTCCAGTTCTCCTTACCAACAAAGCAAATGCAGTAATCCTTTGTAACCTGCTTGATCCTGCCTTGCTGAAGGATGCTGTACTCACAAAGGATCAGTTTGATGCTTTTGAGGCTTCTACTCATGGTGGGGCCAAAGCATGTGCACTTGGGGGCACAATCTTCAACAACAAGGACAACAAAAAAGGCCAGGCTGACCATCATGTCGACTTCATGACTCGGAAGCTTGGTAAACAGTACTCTATATTTCCCGACACCAACAATACCCATTTCGGCAGCCATGGCAATGCTGTCGCAGAGCTAATCACATATCTCCCTGCATACCTGGAGATGATGGAAGTCATCCAGTGATCAAAACATAACCTGTCGCTCACCAATATTGAGAAAAATGGCCGTCACAACCGGGTGAACCTGGTTTTGACAGGCCTGGTGAAATGGCTGTCCCGGGACTATTTCCCGGATGGCGTTCCAGGATGGATGGTCGACATCATCCAGGGATTGGAGGAGGACGGGGAGTCGGTGGAGCCTGAAGAAGAGAGGGAGAAAGATGAAGAGCGACCGGAGCCAGAGCTGGAAGCCAAGGAAGAAGAAGAGGAAGTACAAATCTGGTCCAGTCCGGAGTGGCCGCAAGGATTCCGGATGGACGACGAAGAAGAAATGAGGGTGGCAGAAGAGGACGAAAATGAGTCCCTGCCCCCAATCCAGGTGGAGGACCAACCGGAGGAGTCAGACTACGAATAGACATTTGTAATATAAAATTTCTTCTGAAAAATTTTCTTTCTTGTTTTTCTTGAATGCTAAGTGAATCCAGAGTCGACCGGAATAACCGGAAATACCAGGAGAATAAGAAAGAGAAGGATTTCAATGGTTTGGTCCAGGCTTGTTAGGAAAACGACGATGAAAATTGTCGATATGTTCATCGGCATCAACGTCATCCGCACTAACCCAGCTAAACTGTTCATCGGTGTTCTCGTAGCCCTGCCATTCAACCAAGTACCGATCAATCTTCGAGTCAACAATTTGTTTGATCTCATAGTGTTCTTCACCGTCCATGATTTCTACCAGAGCTGGAGGTGGTTCCTCGCGACCGGGAAATGGCTTCGGAAAATGGGGCTTGAGTTGAGATATATGGAAGACCGGATGAACTTGTGAAAGGCTTTTTGGGAGACGGATGGTATAGGAAGCCGCACTGGGTTTACCAATGACTTCGTAAGGCCCAAGGTGAGTTTCCGAGAATTTCGGAGTGGGTCGTTTCGTCCGGATATACTTTGTCGTGATAAATGCATGGTCGCTGATCTGTAACCGGGGATCCGGAATACATATCTGGTCAGCAGTTTCTTTATATCGCTGCTGAGCGAAAGTGATTTGCTCCTGGAGATACTGATGAAGGTCCTGGAGATCGACAACATAGTCTTTGGCATACATGTTCACGACATCGCGTTCTGGGTGGATATTGATAGCCGGATTATAGCCTTTATTCGCAAAGAACGGAGATATTCCGGTAGAGGCATTCAGAGAATTGTTCTAAGCGAATTCAGCTAGGGGAAGTAGTTCGTGCCAGTCGTCCTGCTGGTACGAGGTATACATCTGGATATATTGTTCCACAGTCTGGTTCATGCATTCCGTTTGTCCGCCCGCTTCCGGATGATAACCGGAAGTATAATGCAGCTCCATAGAGAGGAGTTCGCCTAAGGGCCGGAAGAAAGATGAAACAAATTCGGAGCCCCAGTCACAAGTGACATGGGAAGGGACACCATGTTTCGAGAAAACGTGAATAAGGAAAAGCCAGGCAAGTTCAGAGAGTCGATATGAGTGTCACAAGCCATGAGAATAACCTGCTTAGAAGCACGGTCAACTATGACAAGAATAGTGTCGTACTCGCCGGAAACCGGTAATTGATTGATGAAGTCGATAGAAATGGAATCCCATGGCCTGATGGGAACCGGAAGAGGCTTAAACAATCCGTAAGGACAGTGCCTAGGCTTTTTGTTGCGCTGGCAAAGAATGCAAGATTGACAATAGTCCCAGACGAAGTTCTGGCATTCCGGCCAGGTATATTCTCGGCGGATGAGAGCTAGAGTGCGATTCTGACCAAAGTGGCCGGAGAGAACATGGTCATGCAAGTACTGTAAAACACGTAGTCGCAACTCCGGAGAGGTTCCGGAGACCAGAGGCACATAAATGCACTCATCGAGCCAGAGAAGACCGGAAGGATCGAGAGTCCAGCGGGAAGGGTTACCGGAGTTTGCAGCGTTAATACCGGAAACAGCGGCAGGATCATCGTTCGGAGATGCCTTGGAAGTGTCCATAGAAGGACCGGAATCTGGTGAAGACTTTGGAGTCGGTGTAGGTTTCTCGTCCGGAAAGACCGGAATCGGAGATTCCTCGTCCGTAATTGGAACTACCGTAGCTGGAACAGGCATAGCTGTCTGTGATGTCGACGATGAATCACCGGATTGACCGGAACAGAATGATATAGTAGCGTCAGACCAGTTAACCAACGGATTAAAGCGGTTGAGCCAATTGTATCCCAGAACCAAGTCACAAGGCGAATCAAGACGGGTAACGAAAAATTCCATAGGATGGACATCGCCAGATGGGAATTGGATTAGCAGTCGGAGCTGCCGATTAATGATTGTTGAAGAGCCGTCGAGATACCGAAGTTTAACCGGAGCAACCGCATACGGTGAAAACCCATTTTTTTCACATCCTTTCAACGATATAAAACAATGAGAAGAACCAGAATCAATAAGAGTTCGCAAGCGGATTTTGAATCCCGACGCAATTTGTGACAGTATGGAAGGAGATATGGTTGCATATTCTTCCGGACCGGAATGGGTATAGTCCGACTGGAACGTAGAGACATGAAGATCGACGTAAAGGGCATTAGGGGAAAGAGTGGAAGTGTTGAGGCAAACCTCAGGAAGCACCCCGGAGTCAACGCAACTCGGACCGGATGCTGAGGTATCCGAGCTACTGATCATTTTTTTGACTTGGAGGTTTCGGCGGTTGTAGCAGGCTTTTCAGCCGTTGCAGATACCGCCTTGGCCTGAGCGTATTCCGGACGCTTCCAACACTCCAAAGCTGAATGACCGGCACCTCCGCAGAACATGCAGAGATTGAGTCGAGATCGGTGTTCCCTTTCATCTTTGGTGAGTCTCCCGTGTTTATCGAGTTTGTCGGCATACAGCTTTGGAGTCCGACCGGAAGACTGCTGAGCCGGTCTACCGGAAGTGGCCTTCGTTGAAGATGATGACAAAGTAGGGTTGCCAGACTGCCTTCCGAAGGGTTTCTGACCGGAGGGGAAATTAGACGGTTTAGACGACGAGTTGACGCTTTTGTGATCCTTTGACTGTTGACCGAAATTTCCGGAGCTTCCGGGATTTCCAGAACCAGTACCACCACTGCTAATCTTCTCATGCTCCCGCTCTCACTGTTTCTCTAATTCGTGTTTCCAATAGCGAGCATCAATCCGGCGAGCAATATCTTTGACCCCAAGTAAGGTGTTGACATAGTTGTGATGAACCATTTCATCCTTGAGCCGGCGAGGAAGACCCTCGTAGAATTGATGTCGCAGGGCATGGTCGCCCCATTGAGTAAGGACTGCGAGATGGTCAAAACCGATGATATAAGTAGCAATCCGGTCTCTGGATTTCATCCGGCAAGACCGGATAAGATCTTCAGCATCTCCCACCGGATCTTGTGGACCAAAATTCTCCTGGAGTTCCTGAACAAAGTGCGGAAAATTTCCGTCCCAAGCCGGAACAGAACCGGAATCATAAAGATTTGGTTCGAACCACTGCTGAGCAATGCCCCAGAGATATGACATGATATAGAAGATCTTGTCATCATCCGAAATAAAATCCTGGTGACGTTCGGCAAAATGCAGGTAACACTGAGTGAGAAAAGACTGGAGTTTTGCGGAGTCGGAGCCATTAAAAGTATCTGGGTTGCGGAGATTTGAGTGAGTAGAATGAGGTGGAGCCGAGGAATGTGTGACATAAGACTGAATTGCATCCCGGAACGTACGGATAGTGCTGACAAGCAACTGTTCCGCAGACTCGGGATCTGGGGGAGGAGGTCCTGCCGGACCAGGTCCAGGTCCAGGTCCAGGTCCGGGTGGAGGACCACCAGGACCACCCCCACCTCCTCCTCCAGGATGACCACCGCCTCCACCATCTCTAGGAAGATCACCTCCATTATCGTCATCGGGATCAGGAGGGTCTCCCTGCTCCGAACCGGAGGGTGTATGATCGCTACTGCCATCGCCAGGTTCCTCGGCCTGAGGAACCGGAGGTAGTCTGGTAGAACCGGATTCCTCTACATCCTCAGCAATAGGAGGATAAGGAATCGGTGAAGTGCTCTGCTGAATGACTCGAGCACGATCCGGATATGGAGATCGTGGAAGAATAGTAGGATTATCTGGAGTGTGAGGACTTTGAACGAGTCCCAGAACATTAACCGGAAAGATTGTTGGAGCGGAGAGGGAGACCGGAGCTGTTGTTGCAGCTGTTGTTATATCCGTGCATCTCGGAGTACCTCGGAACTCCGATCGGACTTCCTTCGGAATTTCCGAGGGGGACTTCTATCCATCGCAAGGGACATTACGCGATGAGGAATTACCAAGCGGAATCCTTTACTCATAATCCCTTACTTCACTCTCGGAGTTTATCCGGACATCCACTTATTGTCCACGGAGAAATACTTACTCATCGTTCACAAGATGTCTTGACGACTTATTGTCCACGGACTTATACTTACAAATCCTTCACAGGATTGTCTTGACGACTTATTGTCCACGGACTAATACTTACTAATCTTTCACACCTTATTGTACTTCACTAAACAATTAGCTTACTAAGTATTTAAGCTAAGTAGTTTAGCCTCTGTTCTTCAGTTTGATAATTGTATACGTTATTGCGTTCTCCCTTCCCAACGCAACCTGAGTCGGACTCCGACCTATCGGATATTCCGTGCCTCCTCCGGCCCTCCTGCATCCTCACTCGTCCTCCCGTTATTATCTCTGGACTTGTCTCTCCTTGGTCGCAAGCCGGGTAGTCGCACACTCTTGTTTGTAGTGCTTGCGAGAACGACCTTCTGACCCTTCGGAACTCCGTGACTAACTCCGACATATTTCCTTCGGACTTTCTCGGCAATTCCGATCCCCTCGGCTCAGCACTTAACAGCTGTCCGGTGTGTGCGGATAGCGACATTAGGAGGAAGAGCAATTGGGCCAGAGGGAATAGTCGACATGGAATGAGAGGGTGAAGACAAAGGAACAATCTGCGAGTAGAGACGAGATTTGCGACGACCCTCAGAAATATCGGGTGCAACAGGATTAGAGGGTAGGTGTGACATAACCAGCCAGGATAGGTGAGTTTGATAATACTGTTATATACCGAGCCGAAGGAAGGACAAGATGAAGGACTCCGGAACCGGAACCGGGAACCAGAGGATCAGAACTTCTGGAAAGTATATGGGGAGATAACACAAGCACCACAGGACAGTAGGATGTGCGTACTACCGAGGCCGGCGAGGGAAGGAAGACCGGGGAATTAACCGGAGGATGACTCAGTGCAAAGGGGAGAGCAAAGCAACATTAATTATCAAACTGAAGTACATGGCATATGTTAAGGGTTTATATAGCTAAGTCCTAATTGTATTCCTAAAAAGGTGCGAGTCAGGTGACCTGTCAGACATAACAATAATACGAGTCCCAAAGAGGATGGAGAAGTGATGTCGGAGAAATTGACAATAAGAGCATGGATTATTAAGACGGATAAATGGGAAACGCTCAGTAGTCCTTCATTGCATAAAAACCCGATGATCCGCAATGGGTCCGAAGATGATCCGTCCGGTTCCGGGCTCCGGTACCGGACATGGACCGGAAGGTCAAGGTCCGGGAAAGCATGGATATAACATATAGCTCAATAATGTATGCATAAACACTTGTTTTATTTTATTTTATCGATGTTCTAAATGGTGTCTATAGACTGCTGAGCTTTTTACGGGTACTTGTAGACAGCAGGACGATCAGGAGGGAATAAAACGAGAGGCTGGGAGACCGTGGGACACTGGTCTTCCTTATATGGGCATGACCTCGGAGGTGCATCAAGGTGCCTCAAGGTTGATGGTGCATCGCCTTGAGGTGCCTCAACCTCACCTCGCGGCAACACTACAAATCGGGCGTGGCCTTACTATATTCCATATCTACAAGCCACAGCCAAGTATGTACAAACATCGATACATAACCGCTCCACGGATGCACGTGCCACCCACACGCGACGACTGAAAGCGCAGCTCGAGCCCGAGCAACACCTCGAGGCACCTCGTCGAAGCAAGAGATGCGGGAAAAGAACGGCGGGAAGGAGCACACTTCGAGCACACGCCCCCCCAGGTACGGCTCACTGACTGTCGCGTCCGCGCCGACGTCCACCCACTTGCTCATCGCCCAGAATGGGATGGGCACGCGGATCTAGTTTGCCCGCGATCTGCGGGAAGGGAGGTTAGCGTTTAGATGAAGCGGAGAAGGAAGGGAGAGGGAGGGAGGGAGAAAAGGGAGCGGGAGGGAGGAACGAGGGACGGGGGAGATGAATGCAAAGAAAAAAGCACGGAGATGATGCAGATGGCCATTCGCCTGCGAGACGCCACGCAATTTTGGCGCCGCACATCGAGGACTAGGTGGGGAGCAGGAGCACGGCCATGAAGTGGAGCTCGAGCTTGAGATGGAGGGAGACGAGCGCGGCCAGCAGCTCGCGCAGGCCCACACCGTCACGAGCGCCTCCCGCATGTCGATCGCGCCGATAGCCCAGCAGCGCACGAGGACCGCGAGCGCAAGCACAAGCTGACGCCGCCCAAGACTACCACGAGCGCCTCCAGCGTGCCGATCGCGCCAATATCCCAGCTGCGCGCAAGGAGCACGAACGCGAGCACACACTCGGGCCACCCGACACCACGCCGAGCGCCTCCTGCGTGCCGATCGCGTCGATAGCTCAGCCGCGCTCGAGGAGCATGAGCACCAGCACTCGGGCTGTCTCGTCTGCTCGGGCTGTCTCGTCTCCTCGGGCCGATCTCCCAGCCGCGATCGAGGAGGACGAGCGCGGCGAGCAGCTCGCGCGGCCCCACACCATCATGAGCACCTCCCGCGTGTCGATCGCGCCGATAGCCCTACAACGCACGAGGACCGCGAGCGCAAGCACAAGCCTACGCCGCCCAAGACCACCACGAGCACCTCCCGCGCGCTCCGATCGCGCCCGCTCTGGGTGCGTCTCCCGCACCAGCACCAGCAGTAGCACCAACACGCGCTCGCGCCGCCCGACACCACCGCGAGCGACCCCCTCCTAATCTGATTGCGCCGTCTCGTCTCCTCGGGTCAATGTCCCAGCCGCGCACGAGGAGGACGAGAAGGACCACGAGGACCACGATCGCATCCTCTTCCCGCTCGCGCTCTTGCTCTAATGCCGCGGGCGCCCAGATGTCGCCCCCGTGACGCCAACGATACGCCCACGATGCGCAGATATCGCCGGGCAGGCGGACGGCATCCGCGTCCGCGCCAGGGGAGGACGCGATGCGTGCAATACGCACAGGCCCCAGCACGCCGTGAGTCCGAAGGCAAAGGCCACGATGCCCACAAGAACGCGTATGCGCGATGAGGAAGAGCAACTCGCGCGCGCGTCGCGACGAGGACGACCCGCATCTAGCGTGATGAGGACGACGGGCATTCGCCGCGATAACGAGGACGGACATCCGCCGCGATGAAGACGGCGCGCATCCACCGCGATGAGCACGACGCGCGCGCGCCGGGACGAGGACGACGCACACCGGCGCAATGAGGAAGAACGGCCTCGCGTGATAACGACGACCCGCACGCGCCACGATGAAGACGCCGCGCGCGCGCAACAGCACAGCCTCGGTGCCAGCGAGGGCACGGGCATGAAGAGCAGCAGACGGAAGGAAGGAGGGGGAGAAAGGGAGGACCCAAAGACAGGGAAAGGAAGGAATGGGGAGAACACGAAAAACGACGCACGATAAACTCGTTATAATGCTTCTCCAACGTCGCCCCGAGCATGCCGTCCGCGCGCATCGCGGCGGAGAGGGACCACTCGTCCGCCGCGGCGGGTAGGGCTGGAAGAGCGCGGGGGTGATGACTGCGGGGAGGGGTCCGGTATGGGTATTGATGGGAGGCGAAGAGAGGGAAGAAGAGAGGAGAGGAAGGGAGGAGGCGAGGACGAAGGCGAGGGAAGACAGGAGGATAGAGAAGGGAAGTGAAGAAAGAGACGAGGAGAAGAACGATAGATAGAAGCAGGAAACGGGAGGAGAGGAAAGCGAAGAGGGAGACGGGTAGCATCTATGTAGATGCGAAGCGACGCGAGGATGAAGTGCGCACGACGAGGTGGATGCGGAGGATGCGGCCGCGGGAGGATGGGGAGATGAGTTGGCGTGGGTCGGAGGAAGGAACGAGGGACTAGGGGAGGGAGCACGCGGGACAGGACGCGCACAGATGGAGGAGCGATGCGAAGAGGACGGCAAGGTCGTCGCACGCGTCGTCGTCGTAAGCGACAACGCCACGCCGGCGGGGAGAGCAAGGGAAGGGTACGGAAGGAGGACAAGACGGTGGACAGACGACGGCGGCGTGGGATAGGGCGCGGGGAGATGGGGGTGTTTGGAAGCGCGAGCGGGAAGCGGGCGTCACTTGGCATAGAACGAGGTGCGCGTCAGAAGGCTTGGGGCTACCAGCGCCAAGCAGGGAGCGCCGAGCGCCAGCCTCCACAAACACGGCGCACAGGCGAGTCCCGGGGGTGATGTAGCGTAAGTACACGGATGTAAGGAAGTATGAAACAGCACGCACAATATCCTCCAAACAGATTCTTGTACACGAAACTGCCCTGCGTGGTTGGGGGTGCGCGGCGATATATATATATAGGTCGTTGTGCTGCATCCGGGGAGTTCCGGGGTGGTGAAGAGGTGTACCGGCGAGGTCTAGACCGTGCGTGTGTTGTTGGAGGAGAAGGACGGCGGAAGAGATGGAGGGAAGAGAAGAGAACGGCTTGTAGAGGCGTGCTGCTGATGTCGCTGACCATAACTAATTCAAACGGAGTTGTCGCTGGATTCCAATCTCATCGACGTCGAGGGCTCAAACATGGGTCCCTCACCACACGCATGATGTTGACGGCGTGACGATCTCACTCGGGCTCGCCTACCCCGTGGTGGGACTCGGGAGTGGCGGCGGACGTTAGGGGGATTGAGAATCATTGATGCTGTCTCTAGATGACAGATGAAATGCATGGGCAAGTATATAAGCAGTGGTAATCACCACCATCTCTGCTGTCTCCCTGATCCCCTCAAGCCCTAACAATAGCCATGACATCTGTGAGATAATATTTACTTCTGCTTGCCACAGTCTGACTGACCTGGCTGCAGAGGTCAGAGTTGGATGATTCAACAACCCAGAACATGTCAGACATGTCTCTGGATCCTGTGAGTTTAATGATTACAGAAATAGGGGAATAGGGTTGAAATGTTTGGCAGAACTCACCTCCACTGAATGAGCCGAAACAAGCTGTGCTGGTGACAGCAAAGGATGACCCAGATCTTGCTGGGCATCTCCAGAGCTTGGCAGTGGCCTTCAGAGACCGATATCAAAGATCAGGCAACTTGAAGGACCTTGAGGCTGCACTGGACAGCAATCAAGCAGCTGTGGCACAAACACCCAAGGGCCACCCAGATCTTGCTGGGCGTCTCCAGAGCTTGGCAGTGTCCTTCAGAGACCGATATGAAAGATTAGGCAACTTGGAGGACCTTGAGGCTGCACTGGAGAACAATCAAGCAGCTGTGGAACAGACACCCAAGGGCCACCCAGATCTTGCTGGGCGTCTCCAGAGCTTGGCAGTGGCCTTCAGAGACCGATATCAAAGATCAGGCAACTTGAAGGACCTTGAGGCTGCACTGGACAGCAATCAAGCAGCTGTGGCACAGACGCCCAAGGGCCACCCAGATCTTGCTAGGCGTCTCCAGAGCTTGGCAGTGTCCTTCAGAGACCGATATCAAAGGTCAGGCAACTTGAAGGACCTCGAGGCTGCACTGGAGAACAATCAAGCAGCTGTGGCACAGACACCCAAGGGCCACCCAGATCTTCCTGGATGCCTCCAGAGCCTGGCAGTGTCCTTCAGAGACCGATATAAAAGATCAGGCAACTTGAAGGACCTTGAGGCTGCATTGGAGAATGATCAAGCAGCTGTGACACAAACACCCAAGGGCCACCCAGATCTTGCTGGGCGTCTCCAGAGCTTGGCAGTGTCCTTCAGAGACCGATATCAAAGATCAGGTGACTTAAAGGACCTTGAGGCTGCATTGGAGAACAAGCAAGCAGCTGTGGCACAGACACCCAAGGGCCACCCAGATCTTGCTGGGCGTCTCCAGAGCTTGGCAGTGTCCTTCAGAGACCGATATCAAAGATCAGGCAACTTGGAGGACCTCGAGGCTGCACTGGGGAACAGTCAAGCAGCTGTGGCACAGACACCCAAGGGTCACCCAGATCTTCCTGGGCGTCTCCAGAGCTTGGCAGTGTCCTTCAGAGACCGATATCAAAGATCAGGCAACTTGGAGGACCTCGAGGCTGCACTGGAGAACAGTCAAGCAGCTGTGGCACAGACACCCAAGGGTCACCCAGATCTTCCTGGGCGTCTCCAGAGCTTGGCAGTGTCCTTCAGAGACCGATATCAAAGATCAGGTAACTTGGAGGACCTGGACGCTGCACTGGAGAACAATCAAGCAGCTGTGGAACAGACACCCAAGGGCCACCCAGATCTTGCTGGGCGTCTCCAGAGCTTGGCAGTGTCCTTCAGAGACCGATATCAAAGATCAGGTGGCTTAAAGGACCTTGAGGCTGCGTTGGAGAACAAGCAAGCAGCTGTGGCACAGACACCCAAGGGCCACCCAGATCTTCCTGGGCATCTCCAGAGCTTGGCAGTGTCCTTCAGAGACCGATATCAAAGATCAGGTAACTTGGAGGACCTGGATGCTGCACTGGAGAACAATCAAGCAGCTGTGGAACAGACACCCAAGGGCCACCCAGATCTTGCTGGGCGTCTCCAGAGCTTGGCAGTGTCCTTCAGAGACCGATATCAAAGATCAGGTGGCTTAAAGGACCTTGAGGCTGCATTGGAGAACAAGCAAGCAGCTGTGGCACAGACACCCAAGGGCCACCCAGATCTTCCTGGGCGTCTCCAGAGCCTGGCAGTGTCCTTCAAGGACCGATATAAAAGATCAGGTAATTTGGAGGACCTCGAGGCTGCACTGGAGAATGATCAAGCAGCTGTGGCACAGACACCCAAGGGCCACCCAGATCTTGCTGGGCGTCTCCAGAGCTTGGCAGTGTCCTTTGGAGACCTATATCAAAGATCAGGCAACTTGAAGGACCTTGAGGCTGCACTGGAGAATGATCAAGCAGCTGTGGCACAGACACCCAAGGACCACCCAGATCTTGCTGGGCGTCTCCAGAGCTTGGCAGTGTCCTTCAGAGATCGATATCGAAGATCAGGTGGCTTAAAGGACCTTGAGGCTGCATTGGAGAACAAGCAAGCAGCTGTGGCACAGACACCCAAGGGCCACCCAGATCTTGCTGGGCGTCTCCAGAGCCTGGCAGTGTCCTTCAGGGACCGATATAAAAGATCAGGTAATTTGGAGGACCTCGAGGCTGCACTGGAGAATGATCAAGCAGCTGTGGCACAGACCCCCAAAGGCCACCCAGATCTTGCTGGGCGTCTCCAGAGCTTGGCAGTGTCCTTCAGAGACCGATATAAAAGATCAGGCAACTTGAAGGACCTTGAGGCTGCATTGGAGAATGATCAAGCAGCTGTGACACAAACACCCAAGGGCCACCCAGATCTTGCTGGGCGTCTCCAGAGCTTGGCAGTGTCCTTTGGAGACCAATATCAAAGATCAGGCAACTTGAAGGACCTTGAGGCTGCACTGGAGAACGATCAAGCAGCTGTGGCACAGACACCCAAGGACCACCCAGATCTTGCTGGGCGTCTCCAGAGCTTGGCAGTGTCCTTCAGAGACCGATATCAAAGATCAGGCAACTTGGAGGACCTCGAGGCTGCACTGGAGAACAGTCAAGCAGCTGTGGCACAGACACCCAAGGGCCACCCAGATCTTGCTGGGCATCTCCAGAGCTTGGCAGTGTCCTTCAGAGACCAATATCAAAGATCAGGCAACTTAGAGGACCTCGAGGCTGCACTGGAGAACAGTCAAGCAGCTGTGGCACAGACACCCAAGGGTCACCCAGATCTTCCTGGGCGTCTCCAGAGCTTGGCAGTGTCCTTCAGAAACCGATATCAAAGATCAGGTAACTTGGAGGACCTGGATGCTGCACTGGAGAACAATCAAGCAGCTGTGGAACAGACACCCAAGGGCCACCCAGATCTTGCTGGGCGTCTCCAGAGCTTGGCAGTGTCCTTCAGAGACCGATATCAAAGATCAGGTGGCTTAAAGGACCTTGAGGCTGCATTGGAGAACAAGCAAGCAGCTGTGGCACAGACACCCAAGGGCCACCCAGATCTTCCTGGGCGTCTCCAGAGCCTGGCAGTGTCCTTCAGGGACCGATATAAAAGATCAGGTAATTTGGAGGACCTCGAGGCTGCACTGGAGAATGATCAAGCAGCCGTGGCACGGACCCCCAAGGGCCACCTAGATCTTGCTAGGCGTCTCCAGAGCTTGGCAGGGTCATTCAGAGACCAATATCGAAGAGCAGGTGACTTGAAGGACCTTGAGGCTGCACTAGAGAACAAGCAAGCAGCTGTGGCACAGACACCCGAGGGCCACCCAGATCTTGCTTGGCATCTCCAGAGCTTGGCAGTGTCCTTCACAGACCGATATGAGAGATTAGGCAACTTGAAGGACCTCGAGGCTGCACTTGTCAATTACCGTGCATCTTTTAAAAGCAATACCTCAGATCATGTAGGTTCTTGGGAATCTGCCTTGTATTGGGCATCACTGGCCAAGACACACAGACCCTCTGACTTGTTGGAGGCCTATTCTGCTGCCTTTGATCTATTGCCTGATATCCTTTTGATCAGCAACTCCATCTCTGTCCGTCAAGAAGCAAATAGGAGAATAAATGTTTCCCAAGCAACCTCTGATGCTATCAGTGCCTCTATTGACCTGTCAAACCTTCCTCTTGCAATACAGCTGCTGGAACAAGGGTTGGCCACTACATTCCAACAACTTTTACAGCTCAAAAGCAAGGTTGATTTTCTCCCCCAAGCTGATGCAGCCAAGCTACAGCAGCTTTCTGTGGAGCTCTACAGTGGAACTGCTGTGAACCCCCATATCTTAGCTGCACAAAGAAATGCCTTGCTTACAGAGCTTCGACAACGTCCCGGCCTTGAGCACTTTTTGTGGCCTAGACCATACACAGATCTCTGTCAAGCATCACAGCATGGTCCTATTGTCATTCTCAATTCTCACTCAGATCATTGTGACACAATTATTCTCCTTAGTCCAACATTGGATCCCCTCCATATACCCCTTCCATATGTTTCAGTGGACAGCTTGAAGCGACAAAAAAGTGTTCTTAGAGATTTGATCCGGGGGCGCAATATCAGATCAAACGAACTCCAAATTGCACGGCTTCAGGGATGGCGAGAAGGAGGGGAACTGAGCCTTAAAGACCTCTTAAGTTGGATCTGGACTAGTGTTGTGGAACCCATCTACATGGCCTTGAAAGCAGTAAGTCCTAACTATGTTGCTAAATTCTGTTCTGACATGATATTTATTGCCCATTCAGAATGGTATCATTTCTGGCAGATTATGGTGGTGCCCAACTGGCCACTTTACTGGATTGCCCTTGCATGCTGCAGACTCTGCCGATCAATTTGCACAATCATATACATCCACATTGGGAGCACTTCTTGAAGCCAACTCCAGGAAACTTTCAGATTGTCAGCCACGGATTGGTGTAGTTGGCGTGACACACACTGGTCCTGGTGGAGACCAAGCGCTCCCTGGAGTTCAGGAAGAAATCACAAAAATTACCTCCATTGCTGGTGAAAAATATGAAGTTCAGAGCCTTATTGGAGAAAAAGCCACTATAGGTTCAGTGAAGGAGCAACTTAACAATTGTGCTTGGATCCACCTAGCATGTCATGGAGAGCAGAACTTGATTGAGCCTCCAAAAAGTTGTCTTCAGCTCTATGGAGGTTCTTTGGAGCTGGAAAGCATTCTCCAGATGCCCCTTCCCGATGCTGAGTTTATATTCCTTGCAGCATGCCAGACTGCCAAGGGAGATGCTGAGCTGGTCAATGAATCATTTCACCTGGGTGGTGGTTTTATTGCTGCAGGGTTTCAAGGCTCAATTGCAACCATGTGGTCCATGTGTGATGTAGATGGGCCAGTTGTTGCTGAAATAGTATACAGCCACTTGTTTGCCAATGGGCAAAGGCCTCAAGCATCCAATGCTGCAAAAGCCTTGCAGCTGGCAGTTAGAAAGATGCGGGATGCAGGGGTTCCATATGAGCGCTGGGTACCATTTATTCACATGGGAGTCTAGATCTGGATTGTCAAATGAGCAATCCCAAATGTAAGGAACCTTGTATACCCAGATCTGAATATCTTTTTTCTGTTTACCATATTACTCTCCATGCACAGCTTGGTTTATGTTATCTTGATTATGAGTAGATACAATTAGATTAGATTACCTGGTGTACACCTAGCATGATGGAATCTATCTACACTTTTACCCACAAGCCACTGTTTTCCCCTGCCTCTGAGCCATTATACTTGTTGAGTCATTATACTGGTTGAGTCTCTCCAAGATAAGGCCAGTAGGCACTAGGCAGTCAATACTGCTTGCTTACACAGATTGCTCTCTTCTCTTGTAGTCTTTACATATACATGGCCTATGAAGCTATTATGACTCTCATCTCTTATCAGCTCCTATGAATATTTGAGGAGTAAGCCATTAGAGCAAGAATATGCTATTCCAGCTTGACTCTCATGAGAATAGACCAAGTTGTACTAGTCACTACCACATTGCATGTGCCAAAGATCTGCCAGGAATCTCTAGTTGGCTTCCCACATCATAAGACATCTACAGTCCTTACAAGGTGGACAAACTGGGAATAGTTGACAATCTGGCTGATCTGCCTACTTCTGACTCTTGCGGAAAATCAAGAGTTAGAGGAACTGTGAATTTCAAGAATCTTGCCCAACAGCCCCTGCCAAAGTTTCTGAAGCTAGAGCTATCAATTGTCTCACTGAGGAAGAAGGCCACTGTTAGGGTTTGAGTTCAAATTACGATCCTTATGATTTTGGTTCCCTTTATTTACTTACTTCTTACTTACAAAATGAACAAGACAGACTCCTGATGTATTCTCTCTTTTGTTGGACATTTTGACTAATTGATTACAAGTCCCAAGTTTACTTAGGTAATCGTTCTGAGCATCGGTTTACTGCAACTTTTGGGTGTCACTTTAAGTACATCCTGAATTTTGTATCCCCATGGGATGATGGGGAAACATCTTTTCGCACCGCTTTGCACCGCCGCATGCATGCTTGGTCATTCCTGTCACCTTTGAGCTTCTTTTCCCTCAGCTGCCCAGCTGCATGACTCAGCTCCGATTTACAATGATTGAGACTTTCTCTACATCCATGCCACACATAGGTCCCAGTTGCCTGAATTTCCAGCTTGGACCCAAGTTCAAGAGTTGTGTCGCATTGCATACATATTTAAATTTGAATTATCAGTCGAATTAATCTTGAGTCATTGAGGGAAAGCCATTCTTTGTTGCTTGGTGAGATTTATGGGGAGGTTGAAAATATGGTAAATTTGTAAATTCTCAGAGACGACACAACAGCTGAGCTTTGAGTGTTGAGCACTGAGCTTCCAATTGTTGCCAATAGGTTCAAGCAACCTCTGTTTTGTCTTCTTGTATTGATATTGGCAACATGTTGTGTCACGTGTTTCTGATCTACACCTTGCCAGCACCTTATGTAATGAGTCACAGGTCACAAAGTCACGCTCGACAATGAGCAAATAACTCCATGTGTTGAAGTTGAACAAACGCCGAGCCATCACCGAGATCACCGAAGGCATGTCAGCAGCATTACTAAGCACGACGCTGATGCGCCGAGCGCTCGAACGCCCTCGAATATTCTGCCCAATATTTCTTACTCAGCTCTTGGAGCAGAACCTTCTAGTTACATGTCTGTACAGTATAAATACTTCTAGTTTTGTTGTAGAAGAATATTGAATAATTTGCTTTACCATTTTCAACAGGTTATGGGCCCCGCCCGCCTGAACTAAATCACGAATACCTCACCACTCTCATCACTCTCCTACTCTAACCTCGCACACACATCCACTCGCTTACGATGTCGGAAAGCAACTCTGCATACCGAATCAAGCAGCTCGAGGGAGCCCAGGGCTATTCAGCATGGGCGACCAAGATGATTGACATCCTGACAGATCAGGACATGGACGACTACGTTACCGGCTCCAAGACGAGGGCGCCGGTGGTTAGGGACGAGGCAGACACATCAGAGATTGCCGCGCTGGCAGATTGGAAGAAGAAACAGCGGAAAGCACTCTCCGCTATCCGGCTCCGAGTAGCCAAAGGACCAATGGCGTACATTCAAAACGCCACAACTGCTGTCGACGCTTGGAGTAAGCTCGAGCGGATGTATCAGCCAAAGGGGGCTATCTCCATCATTCGGCTCCGCCGGCAGCTCTTCCGCACATCTTGCGAAGAGGGCGAGGACGTCGAAGAACACATTCGGAAACTTCGAGGGATATGGCAGCGCCATCGAGGAATCGGAATTTGCGATTACCATCCTCACCTCGCTTCCGGAATCGTGGGATAATTGGGTCGGCGGCATCGACCTCACAACTGTCAAAGAGTCAGAGGATATCATTGCACGGATCCTCCAACAAGCCGGACGCCCCCACGCCAAGCCTGATGCTGACGACACGGCCTTACCAGCCTTCGGCGGAAAAGGCAGGGGCGGAAAATCAACATCATCGAGCCCTCGTAACGACGGCTGCTTCCATTGCGGACGTCCAGGTCATCACTCACACGAGTGCCGTGACAAGAAGAATGGAAAAACGTACACGGAGGACGAGAAGCGCCGAAATTACGAGCGCACCTCACGGAACAAGAAGCAGAGTGGCGGTGGATCCTCAAAGGCGAACGTAGCCGAAGAACAAGCCGATTTGGACATCGTGTTCATGGCTGGTGAACGTCGCACCCTTATGAAGGATTCCTGGCTCCTAGATAGCGCCGCCAATGTCCACATTACCAACAATAGATCAATTTTCCACACTTACACTCCGTTGGACAACCACAGCATTGTCGGCATTGGATCTAAACCAGCAGAGGGGCAAGGCACAGTGAAACTTCAATTAAAATTGGATTCACGGCTAACGACAGTGACGCTACAACGCGTGCTGTATTTGCCATCGTCGCCGTACAACCTCATCTCGCTCGGGAAATTCCATCGCGCCGGTCACAAACTAGTTTTCCCCATCAATTCCCTTGATGTCGAGATCGTATCCAAAGGAGGAATCAGACTCGCACACTGCAGAAATATTGGCGACGTCTATGCTATCGGAAATGTCAAACCACTCGCACCTGGACAGCCCACAGTGGCTGGAACTTCACTTGCTTTCGCCGCGACGCCAGACCGCACACTTGATGCATGGCATCGCATCTTCGGACACCTCAGCCCACCTGCCGTGAAACAATTAGTTGAAAAACACATGGTTACGGGGATGAAAATCTCACCAGGTTCCCACGACATTGAACAGTGCACCGTCTGCGTCCAAGCAAAGCAACACATAGAGCCGTTTCCTAAAGAAGCTCAGCGCGAGTTCACGGAAATCGGCGAGATAACCTTCACGGACGTATGGGGACCGGCACGCACACGTGGCATACGTGGCGAGCGCTACTTCATCTCATTTACCGACGGCGCGAAGCGGCACAAGAAAATTGTCATGATGAAGAAAAAATCAGAAGTTGAAACACAGATCATGAACTATATTGAGTTCATACTCACACGGTTCGGAAAGCGTGCGAAAGCCTTCAGATTTGATCGCGGAGGCGAATACATCTCGGAGGAGCTACGCAGAAAATTAGAGGCGAAGGGAATCAAGGTTGAAATGACGGCACCATACTCACCACAGCAGAACGGTGTATCGGAGCGTCTAAATCGCACCATCCTCGAACAAGCACGTGCCATGCTTGTCGCGCACAACCTTCCCCATTTTCTATGGCCTGAAGCGGTTAGTTACGCGACTTACATCATTAATCGCTCACCCACGACTTCGCTTACCGGCAACATCACGCCGTACGAGGCATTCTGGGGCGTCAAACCAGATGTTTCTACACTACAGGAATTCGGCACAGAGTGCTGGGTCCTAAATCAGGGCCAGCTACAGTCTAAACTCGCACCCAAATCAAAACCGTACCAATTTGTTGGCATCTCGGAGGACTCACGGGCATGGCGGTATCATACCCCGAAAACTCGCAAAGTCTTAGCTTCACGTAATGTTGTGTTTCAGACAGCCGACGGCGATTACACGACACAACCGGCTGTCCCCACTGACCCGATTCAGCTCGAGGGGGAGCAGGATGCACGGAGCGAGCCTACATCGAGTCAGAACCCAGATCCGCCACAGCACGAGCCCACAGAAAATACGGCCGAGGAACCAGTTACCCCTGCAACACCAGAGACACCCAAAACAGTTCAGAAATCTCGCAATATTTTGCAGATGCCACCGCGCGCCCCACGTGAAACCAGAGCTGCCGGCAAGGTCAAAAGTGTACAATGACACCACATATTGGTGCGAGCTTCGTAACCCCAACAACCAGTCCCCGAATAAACCAGATGCCTGGCGCCATCGTGTTCGCACAGAGGACGTCGCTAATGTCGCCATCGACACGGAGCCTAGCAGTTATCGGCAGGCTACACAGCATCCGCGAGTCCGAAGATTGGCACAGAGCAATGGAAGAGGAACTCAAGCAGCTCCAGGACTTGGGTACATTCAGTCTTGCTGAGTTGCCAGAAGGGAGAAAAGCGCTGGGAAACAAATGGGTCTTCAGAAACAAGACAGACGAAGCCGGAGAAATAGCACGACGCAAGGCACGACTTGTTATCATGGGAAACACGGAGATACCAGGAACGGATTATGATCCGGACCAGATCTCATCACCCGTCGTCCGTGCCGAGACCAACCGCCTTCTACTTGCCCTCGCAGCGAAATATAACCTCGAGATGCACACAGTAGACGTCAAAGGTGCCTATTTGAATGGAGAATTAAAGGAGGAAATTTAATGAAGCAGCCGGAGGGATTTTCTGATGGCACTTCACGTGTCTTACGACTTCACAAAACGCTTTACGGCCTCAAACAATCTGGCCGCGTGTGGAACGAGACCCTGACAGACAGTTCAAAAAAATTGGCTTTCAACGCTTGCTCTCAGACCGATGTGTCTACGTGCGACGCACAGCGAACGACATAATCATTGTTGCCGTACACGTCGATGACATGTCCATCTACGCGTCAAACCACCGCTCATCACACGCACCGAGGATGAGCTCGAGCACGCATTTGAAATCACGCGTCTTGGCGACGCGAAGCAGCTCTTAGGCATGGAAATCCACCGTGACTGCGAGCAGGGGGAGATTACCATCACCCAGACTAATTATATCAACAAAATGCTTGCTCAGCACGGCATGGAAAACTGCAATCCCGCAGTGTCACCCATGGACCCCAATATTAAGCTTCATAAGCTTCCCAATGACGAGTCACACCCGGAAATCAAACAGATTTACCAGTCCATGGTCGGTGGCTTGATGTACGCTGCCATCAATACACGGCCTGACATTGGTATCCAGTCCAAACATTATCCCAGTTCAATACAAATCCCAGACCCACGCATCTCACTGCCGTGAAGCGTGTCTATCGCTATCTACGAGGGACAGAAAACCTTGGCATCACCTACGCGTCAACTCCGGACTCGGATATCAAATGCACGCAAATTATTCCGAGCCCATCTATTCACCGACGCTGACTGGGCAAATTCCCTTGGTGATCGCAAGTCAATATCTGGCTATGTTTCTATGCTCTCAGGGGGAGCCACCACGTGGTCATCGAAGAAACAAGCAACTGTTGCACTTTCTACGATAAGGCCGAATATGTTGCGCTTTCCCACGCAGCACGCGAGAATATTTGGTTGCGCTCACTCTTCAGAGAATTCAACCTCCATCCCACTGAACCAACTCCCATCTTGTTGACAACCGTGGTGCCATTGACTTTACCTTCAACGCCGGCTATCATGCACGTTCCAAGCACATCGACATGTGCCATCATTTTATTCGTGACAGTGTTGCTTCTAACGAAGTATCAGTTCACCACTGCGCATCAGGCGATAATTTAGCAGATATATTCACAAGCCGCTCTCACGCCTTCAGCACGAAGAACAAGTTCGCAAACTCGGGATGACTCGAGTTTGAGGGGGAGTGTTGAAGTTGAACAAACGCCGAGCCATCACCGAGATCACCGAAGGCATGTCGGCAGCATTACTAAGCCCGACGCTGATGCGCCGAGCGCTCGAACGCCCTCGAATATTCTGCCCAATATTTCTTACTCAGCTCTTGGAGCAGAACCTTCTAGTTACATTTCTGTACAGTATAAATACTTCTAGTTTTGTCGTAGAAGAACATTGAATAATTTGCTTTACCACTTTCAACAGGAGCGTCGCCGGAAGAACAACCTCTGCATGTACTGTGGAGGCAAGGGTCACACCGCCGACAACTGTCAGAAGCGCCCCGGGCCGGCTAACGCTAAAGCTGCCCAGGCCTCGACCTCCAGTAATGCAACTTCGGCTCCGGCGGCTCCGGCTGCTCCGGCTGCTCCGGCCGCCGCTGCAGAGTCAAAAAATTGATTAGCAGCTCGGAACCCTCCGCACCTGGTCCGAGTTGCGTTGACTCCCAGGTGCTTACCGAGGTTCGCCTCAACGCTTCCGCTCTCTTACTTAACACCCTTTATGTCTTTCTTGATATATCTCCTCTCCGGCCAGACATCTCCGAGCCGGAATTATGTTCAACCATCTCTCCATCTCTCCTCTCTCGAGTAGTCGCGGAATTCAACTCCCGTGTACGTGCACTTGTTGATTCCGGATCATCTCATTGTTTTATATCTTTGAAAATATGCGAATCGAATGGCTTTTCTACGTATACGGTGAAACCGGTCCGACTCCGGTATCTTGACGGCTCCTCTTCCATCATTGACCGGATGCTCCGGCTACTCCTCCGGTTTCCTTCTGGCGAAGTTCAATATATGGACTTCTTCGTCACCCGTCTCGATTCACCGTGCGACCTGGTCTTGGGATACAATTGGCTCACCTGCATTAATCCGTTGATTAACTGGAATGAAGCCACGATCGCTTTCCGGCCCGGTCCCCGGGGGAATCTCTGTTGACAAACCCGGATACTATTCCGGGATCTGCTTCGGTAGTTCCGGCTACGGACGAGGCGCCTCCGGCTCAATACGACCCGGCATGGCGCCTACACCGACTCCGACGATTCCGCCACTTTCTGCTCCTTCCATGGAGACTCCTGCTCCTTCTATGGAGATTCCCGAGGCCTCCGTGCCTCCTCCGTTCACCACTCGCCCGCTTGTGTCTCTCGTGTCTGCTGCGGCTTACCGCTCCATCATTGAGACAAGGATTGTTGTCAATATACGCTGCGCGCCACTCCCTCGGAAGAAGCCGTGCTCGGTTTGTTCCACCTCCCTCTGGACCTCTCCGGTTTACCTCCGGAATATCATGAGTTCGCTGAGTTTTCTCTGAGCAGGAAGCCTACAATCTTCCTCCTCATCGAGAATTCGATCTTAAAATCGAGCTTATGGACGGCGAGGAGCCTCCGGTCGGTCACGTCTACTCCCTTTCGCCCGCCGAGCTCGCTGCCCTCCGGGACTTCATTGATAAGAACTTAAAGTCGGGATTTATATACCCACCCGTTCAAGTCATGGAGCCCTATTCTCTTCGTTAAGAAGAAGGACGGTAGCCTCCGCTGTGCGTCGACTACCAGGGACTTAATCGGATCACGAAGAAGGATCGATATCCTCTTCCTCTCATTGCCGATCTCCTCGATGCTCCCGGAAGGCTCGCATATATACAAAACTTGATCTCCGGCATGCCTACCATCTTCTCCGGGTCGCTCCGGGTGACGAGCCAAAACGCTTTTCGTTCTCGTATGGGTCCTTGAATTCCGGGTCGTTCCGGAAGGCCTTACCAACGCTCCGGCGCTTTTCAGCGCTTCCTGAACAGTTTGTTCGCGGATCTGTTGGACGTGTACTCATCATTTACTTGGATGATATACTGATCTACTCCGATGATCCGTCCCAACATTCCGAACACGTCGGGAGGTTCTCCGCCGGCTTCGAAAGGCCGGACTCTTCTGCAAACTCTCCAAATGCGAGTTCAGCGTCACCACCTGCGAATATCTCGGCTACATCCTTTCGCCCGACGGCTTCCGGATGTCTCCGGACAAGATCTCGGCCATCGTCGACTGGCCGACGCCCCGGAAGTGAAGGACATCCAGTCCTTCCTTGGGTTTTGTAATTTCTATCGATGTTTTATATGGAACTACTCGGCGATTACAGTTCCCCTTACTCGCCTCACCCGTTCCAACGTCCGATGGGATTGGTCTCCGGCTTGCCAACTGCATTCGACACCCTCAAGCACGCATTCACGGAAGCTCCGGTACTTTCGCACTGGATTCCGGATCGACAACTCACAGTTGAGACGGACGCTTCCGACTACGCCATCGCCTCGATACTATCCATTATTGGAGACGACGGCGAAATCCACCCCGTTGTGTTCCGGTCCCGGACACTGGTCCGGCCGAACTCAACTACGACACGCACGACAAAGAACTCCTCGCCATATTGACGCCTTCACCCAATGGCGGCATTACCTTGAAGGTCCGGCGTTTCGGTCGACGTTGTCACCGACCACAAGAATCTGGAATACTTTGCAACGACTAAAATCCTTACTCGTCGCCAAGTCAGATGGTCGGAATACCTGTGCCATTTTAATATGGTTATCCGGTTCCGTCCGGGTAAGCTCGGAGCTAAACCAGACACTTTGACTAGACGATGGGACGTCTACCCTAAAGAGGGGGATAGGGCTTTCAGCCAATTGAATCCTCAAAATTTTCGCCCCATTTTCACTCAAGATCAACTCTCCGCGTCGCTCTGGGCCACTTTTCTCGAGGAAATCACCCTCCGTTCCTCCATCGTTATGGATGTTGAGAAGCTCTACTCTGACATTCGTTCCCACTACAACGATGATCCCACCGCCGTTGCAGGTCTTACTTCTGCGACCTCCGCACTTCACCGCGCTGGAATGTCGACCCTTCCGGTCTTCTCTGACTCGACGAACACATTTATGTCCCATTGGTTACTGGAGAAGCTCCGGACCAGCTATGAGTACGTGTTCTGCAGAATTTGCATGATCACAGCTGGCTGGCCATTTGGACAGAATCGCACTCTAGTCTCGTCGCCGAGAGTACACCTGGCCGGAGGTCCGGACATTCGTCCGGGACACTGTCAGTCGTGCATTCTTTGCAAGCGCAACAAAAAGCCTTGGCACCGGCCTTACGGCCTGCTGAAGCCCCTTCCGGTTCCGCTCTGGCCATGGCATTCCATCTCCATGGACTTCATCGAGCAGCTTCCACTCTCCGGCGAATTTGACTGCATCCTAGTGATCGTTGATCGGTCTTCTAAGCAGGTCATCCTCATTCCTTGTGATACCCATATCAACTCACCGGAGCTTGCTCGCCTCTTCCTTATCCACGTCTTTTCCAAACACGGTGTTCCGTCTCACGTTACTGTGACCGGGGCTCCGAATTCATCTCTTCCTTCTTCCGGTCGCTGGGCGAACTTCTCAATATGGAGATCCACTACACCTCCGGCTATCATCCGGAGGCCGACGGTCAAACCGAGCGTATGAATCAGACTGTTGAGCAATATATTCGCATCTACTGCTCTTACCAACAGGACGATTGGGACCGGCTCCTTCCGCTTGCGGAGTTCGCTCTCAACAACACTCCGAACGCTTCGACCGGCATCTCCCCCTTCTTCGCCAATAAGGGTTACAATCCGGCTATCACAGTTCATCCGGAACGTGATGTGGCCAACATGTACGCCAAGGATTTTGTCGTCGACCTTCAAGAACTGCATCAGTTCCTCTGGGAGCAAATCACTTTTGCCCAGGAGCGCTACAAGGAGACCGGAGACCGGAAACGGTCCCGGGAACCTATGCTGTCGATCGGTCATCAAGTTTTTATCCTGGCGAAGCATCTTCACACTAGCCGGCCGACTCCGAAATTTTCGGAAACGTACCTTGGCCCTTACGAAGTCATTGGCAAGCCCAGTGCTGCCTCCTACACCATCCGGCTTCCGAAAACGTTGTCTCAAGTCCATCCGGTCTTCCACATTTCTCAACTCGAACCGCATGTTCCGAATCCATTCCCCGGTCGTGAGGAACCGCCTCCGGCTGCTGTGGAAATCATCGACGGAGATTCACACTTTGAAATTGAACAGATCGTTGACTCCAAGATCGACCGGCGCTTCCGGACGAAGCTCTGGTACTACGTCAATGGCTCGGATACGAGAACACCGACGATCAGTACGCTTGGGTTGGCGCGGACGATTTGGATGCAGCCGAACACATCAACAACTTCCACCGGCGCTTTCCGAACAAGCCCGGTCCCGGATTTTAAGTCACCACTCGGAGTTATACGAAGAAAATATTTTCCAATTTCAAATTACATCACTCATTATTTAAACATGTTCCATTTGTTTCAAGGTCTCTACGGACCCTCATTACTTCCCTCCGGTCGCCTCCGGCTCTCCCATCTCCACATCCTCGTCGTCATCCAGTCGAGAACCCCATCAACTTCCTTCCACCCGTCCGGGACCTCCTGCTCAGGATGAGCTCCTCCATCATCCCCGGCTCCACCGGCTCACTCTTCACCCTCACCGGTACCTCCGGTGCAGGCGTCGGGATGCGGGTGGTTCCGGAACGGGCTCTGGGTCGGGCTTGAACCAACGGATCTTGATGATCCTCGGGATGGTCGGGGCTGCGGCAAGTGACGCCGCAGCGGACTCCTCCTGTCTCTCCGGCAGCTCCGGAGCATTCACCCCCATTTCCTCCGCCTCCGGAGTCTCAACGACCCGCATGTCTTCCGGCCATTCGTCTGAGTGGGACCTGCGGGCCCGAGGCGCCTCCGGCACTTCCTCCTCCTCCTCCGACTCAGATGTTGCCCTGCGGGCAATCCGCTGACGCTTGTGCGGGCGCTCCGAGTCCACCTCGCTTCCATACGCCTCCGCCTCCCTCTGGTCGATCTCCGTTTCCTCTTCCATTGAGAGGTCCCATGAAGCGGACTCTGGGTCCGCCTTCATCCAGCGGAGCATACGCTCTATGCTGGGGCAACCGGAACCCCGCTCTCGGGACGCGCGATTGTCTTCAGAATCAGCTGGCACGCGGGTAAGCGAGTTTGTACCGCACGCTGTTGCGGTCCAGTGATTCCTCGACGCTCTCCACACGCTCCAAGAGCGCGAGGTAACGGCGTCCTCCACCCTCCTTCTTCCTCTCCCGTCGCTCCCATTCCGCCCTCGTGCTCTCGTGCACCTCCCGGTCGCTCCGGATGCTCCGACCTTCCGGACAGACCGGCGCACCCTCGAGGGCCCTGCTGTGGGGGCCGATCCCTTTTGGCAGGCTTGCTGCGCCTCCCGATGTTTGTTCGGGCGTGCGGGGCCTCCGGCGATGCTGCACTGGATGTGCTTTTGGCGGCACCGCCGACACGCTGACGGCCGTGCTCGACCACACACACCGCCCGGACCTTCCGGCAACCTTCGCAAGCTAATTGGGCTGGGTTAGTGCCGGAACTCCGGAGTGCTGCGACACACCTTGGTTCCCTCCTGTTCCACATCACTATCCACCTCGTCGTTCTCCTCGTCCCCGTCGTCCTCCGCACGCTCCAGGGTAGGCGACCGGGACAGGACCCGGACGGGTGGGAGCTCGTTGAACTCCGCATCCTCCTCGTCGAGCTCTGCCAGCTGTTGCGCCAGCATCAGTGCTGACGCAACCTCCTCCTGCGCTGCTTCCGCCCTCCGCTCGCCTCCGCCGCACGCTCCTCATGAGCTGCAATCATCGCGCCCGGCGTGCCCTGCGCTCCTCGCGGTGCTGCTCCTCCATCAGCTCGCAGACGTTGCGGGAGCCTTTCCCTTGCCGGTCGTCTCCCTCCGTGTAGTTCCCTGGCACCGCTCCTGTCGTCTCCGGGCGTCTCCTTGCGTCCACCGTTTTCGCTTCCGTTGGTCTGCATGTTGTTGGGGGTTGGGTGTTCGGAGGTGGTGTTGGTTAGAGGAAGAGAGTTTTCTGACTCACCAGCGCCAAACAAACACTGAACACCAACAGCACATGACTTTTTGATGCTGTTTATTTTCTCACGACTTACCATTATTCGACCATCTTGGTTCCTCATGGGAGAGGAACCTAAGAGGGGGATACTGTTATATCCATGCAGCCTCCCTCCTTCGACCGACTCCCTTCCGGCCATTCCGGCACCTCCGGTCATCCCTAGGCTCCGGTCATTGACCGGAGCCACCTGGTCATCCGGACGAATCGGGTTTTTACGCAATGAAGGATTACTGAGTGTTTCCCATTTATCCGTCTTCTCGTCTTCTTCCTTATTGTTCTACAACTTACCATCAGCCCTCCTGACTTGTCTTATTGTCAAGAACCACCCTCCTTCCTATTTGGGAATACAATTAGCTACTTAGTATATATATCACTTTAATATGTCTTGTACATCAGATTGATAATTAACGTTGCTTGGCTTTTCTCCTCGCACTGAGTCGCCCTCGCATTCTCTACTCCTCTCCGGTACTCCGACTCCTGTCCCTCCTTGGATTACCTGCGGTCAAGGTAGTCACTCACCCTTACCTTCCTGTGGTGTTGTGATTCCTCTGTATACAGCCCCGGATGTTTTTCTGGTCCTACAGTCCTCTGATTCTCTAGTCCTCCGGTCCTGAGTTCCTCGGCTCGGTATATAACAGTGCGCTAGGCCTCAAGCGGCCAGTTGAACATGTTCGAGCCGATGTAGAACATGGCTGTGGAGAGGGTTAGTTAGTTAGTTAAGGGAAGGAGAAAAGGGAGGGAGGGAGGGAGGGAAGGGAAGGAATGAAGAGCGCGAAAGCGAGGCGACGACGACAGACGCCGCACTCTCTCCCCATCGTGGGACAAGGAGCAGTAACAGCGGCGGGCTCTGGCACTCTGGCTTTGGAGACGTCAGGCAGCGGCCACCACGAGGTGCACTGTCGACAGGCGCGGGCGCATCGCATCGGCAGAGAAGTGCTGCATCGGGTCGTCAAAGAGCGTGCTACAAGAGAGAGCTCCACACACGCACGTGCATGCAGCGACGAGCACGGATCCCCATCCCATCCATCCCCCCACGCCACACCATCCCTGTGCGCCACCCAGCGCTCGGCAAAAAACATGCGTAGGGAGAACGAGCGATGGGACAAGGAAACGAAAAGGGCCGCAGACGGCACGGGGCGGCGAGACGCGGGTGCATAGGAGACACACGGGCACATAGTGTCACCGAAGAGCGCACCGCAAGAGAG